>JBBMOL010000333.1:35000-528089 GCA_037954665.1 Laguncularia racemosa
AAGCATTGGAATTGGGTTAATACATACACACACATATAATCAGGTTCCTTAGGTAATTAGTACTACTCTAAGTACTCCTTGCGTGTGATTTTACCTATTAGTGTTGATTATTCAAGTTGCATTGATGTTATATATTACAACTTGAAGTTTTAAGTTTTCGATTTATAACTTATTTATAATATGAACTTAAGTTTATAGATTAAATGTGGTGCAAATAAGCTACATTAGAAATCAAAGTCTATGAGGTCACTTTGTCTAGCTTTACAAATCTCATTGCCAACATAGAGAAAATTTCTTTTAATCCTGATTTCGAAGGTAAATATCTAAGTGCTAATTTCTTAAGGTTTACATATATAGTAGAGATTGATGGATATCAAGTCATACCTTGTACCTTATGCTATGAGTGCAAGTTCCAAAATTTTGAACCAAATCTACCTTGTGATGCATAGAAACCACCATGGAACCCACGTAATCAAATAAGATACAACAAGTTTTAATGCATGTTCACTTGGGAGAAATAGTTATTCCATTACACTCTCTCCTCCCACAATAAATATATATATATATATATATATATATTCATATGATGTTACTATTACAGCATTTAGTTATATTTTAAACATATAAATAATGAATAAAATTTATGCCCCCACCCTCATGAATTGCTATTCAATGATCCATTTACCAATCACTAGAAATTGGCATAAAGAATATAATAGATATTTTACTATTACTAAAGGTATAAAAGATATTTTTCTTTTAATCTAATTAATTCCCTCTCTTTTTTTAGTGTTAATTAAACAATGTAATAGGCATATAATAACTATTACAACTTTATTATATTTCTATTGAATTACAATTCAATTCCACTCTATTACATTTGATGAAGTGAACATGCTACTAGAGTTTGATAGGTTCTATTACTAGCCCTACTTTTTTTCTCCCTTTTCTAACCCAACACACTTTAGGTGAACTAACAAATAGAGGCATGTTATGTAACTTTAGCAATAATCATATGTGTCTAATACAAAGTTGGTTAAAAATGTATAGATTCTTTACTTATCAGCTTAGAGGGTGTTATCTTACACCCACATATAGATATATAATGTGAGCCACCATATTATCCACATGGATAGCTCATATCTTATAATCCTTGACATATAAATTCCCTTAATCTTAGCCATTCATTTAATTTACTCATCACTTACATGCTTAATCACATTCAAATATGCACCTATATGCATTTAGTGTTCACTTAATTTAATATATAAGGCTTTTGTAGAACCTCCTCTCATATCTTGATGGGCTTGGGCTTCACCAACTTAATTAGATGACATCAAGGGCAAATGTAGAATTGTATCATTTTGGGGGAGGGGGTTGATGAGGGTGGATATATCGTATTAAAATCAATAATAGAATTACTCGTAAAAAAATATTTACTTATCATTGTAATTATAATATATTTTATATATATCAAAATAAATACAACACAATATAATACTGAATAGAAAAATTCATTTAGCTTTATAAAAAGTTAAAAAGGTAAACTTTTTAATAAGATCATAAAAAATAATATAATATTTCATAATTTTTTATACTAACTTTACAAGATTATTTCATTAATAACATCATAATATATATATATATATATATATATATATATATGTTTTTTAATTTAAGTAATTAGACAATTAATTATTTAATAATGCTCATTTTTTTATAATATTAATAGTAAAGGAAAATGTTAGTACTTTACATAATATAAACTACTATTATTTACTAATATTTTATACAATATAATTAAAATACTTATAGCATCAAATATAATTATTATTTATCATAAAACTACTAATAAATAAATAGTATCTATTAAAAATTTATTTAATTAATTATTATCAAATTTAATTTTATATGTTATAGGGAAAGAGAGAGAGAGAGAGAGAGAGTCATTTATTGAAAGACAAATAATAACTTGAAAAGGTAAATATAAGGAATTAAACTCATGACCTAGAGTATATAAAAACAACTAAAGAATCACTAGGTTATATAATAAAATTTTAAAATAAATCCTAGATGGCATTGTCCAATTCAATCTTGTTAATGAAACAATCAATTCGAACTCCATATAAAACTAATGGATTCCTAATGGCCCGATGGGCATTTCCCTACACTCACCCATTTAAAGCTCAATATCAAATTGTTTTTACTAGCATCTACGACGTCGTCTAAAGAGACTCATTGATGTATGGTACAAGCGATCACCATTAACAACAGAAGCCTAGTTCTCACTCCCCATCTTTCTTTTCATAATGATCTGTTTCTATTCCCAGTTGGTACCCACACTCCCCTCCTCAGTCAATGCTCACTATCACCACTCTACGATCCACAATCTTTCTCAATGCTCAACCGCAAGAGAAATGGTTACATGACCTACAACTCATGGATGATATGAATTGAAACAACATTATTCAAACTAAAATTGGAAAAAAGCTAATCCGCATCTTTAAATTACATGAGAAAAAGAAATTCACCCTTTTACATCGTATCCTCCAACGGCGGGCCAAATAATGTTTCCTTTTTTCTAATAAAAATTTTCTAATTGTTCCTGCTTTCAGATAATCCTATGTGAAGTAGGAATATATCTTTACCCTAAGCTGCAAAACTGTATATTTTCCTCCAGCAACAGTTTGTACAATGCTGGCGCCTACCAGTGCATATCACGGGACTCGAGAGGTTGAGGTCTGGGAAAGTGCACAAAAGCAACCGGGAAGCCACCACTAACTTTGTCAACTTCTTCGAACTGATTATGAGACCATCATGATCATTTTCATTCATCTATAGGCAGCATGTTGTGCTGCTCTGACATAACTGAAGCTACAAAACTGCCTCCATAGAGAACAAAATTGAATCACCATCATTCGCGTGTACTTTCAGCATAGTCCATAGCCTTCTGTTTAACATATTCGATGCGAGTCTCATCTCCCAGAGTCTTCTCATATGCAAGGTACTTCTTAAACAAGAACTGAAATAAAGTATCGCACAAATGGAAATGTGAGAACCGAATAAACGTTAACCAACACTAAGACAACAAAACTCATCAACAAACACACCTTAATTTTCTTAAGCGCAAGGTTCAAACTGATTGCTCTCTCAAAGAGTGAACGAATGATGTCTGCATCTCCAAGTCGAATTTCCTGCCACATTAGATATAGTGTCAGTAAAGCATCAGAGACAATATAGACAATACTGCATGAGGAAAGAGGATTACCTGATCAAGGTAAATGCTCCACAAATCTGTCCTTTTTGGATATTCTCGTAATATTCCTTCAAACATGGAGCGCCCTCTATCAGGAACTCCACATTTGAACTCCAGGATAGCCGCTTGTGAAATGAACTTAATATGCTTATGGCGAGGGAGGCATAATAAAGCACGCTGTACAACAGACTGAATGCCATCTTGCTGATTCTTCAACAACCTTTGCATCCGTCTCAACCAGACCTATCATCCTATTAATATTAGGCCCAAGTTCAACAAAGCAAAGCAATTATTATCTTGATAAGATAGAATGGAATAATACCTTGCAAGAATGCTTGTACTTCTTTGTCATTTTATCGAGAAGTTCATCTGCCAACTTATGTTGCTCAGTCCTTTCATACATACCTAAAAGTGCTAAATGGACCTTCTTGGGATCACAGTACTGTAATGCCCTTTGAAATACTTGCATTACAGCCTCCTAAAGAAAGACAGATCAAATTGAGTACAAAACCATCAAAGAACTAGCAAGATATAATGAGATTTGGTAATAAATTAGCACCTCTGGAGGATTTCCATATTCATTCTCCATGTTAAAGTAAGCAACCCAAATATTGAGCTTCTCATTTTCTTCTCGAATGTTTATGGTTTTCAATGCCCTGAGGAAACAAGATAGTGGAACTTGCATCTCTTTTATTTTAATAGAAAAATGTAATAAGCAGCAAAAGGAAAAAAAAAAAAAAACTATGATGCATTTACAGAATCAATTGGCAGCCTCTAGTCCTGTACGCAGTAAGCCTTACTAGCATATGTAGCAGTTAAGCACCAATATCAAACATGGAAAGTATAGATAAAAAGAAGAAATTTCTAAGCATTTTGACGATAGAAAGCAGTGTGTTTTCAATGGGAAGGCTGCAGGAAAATAAAATAAAAGTTCCCATCATCAAACTCCACTACCTATAAAATATATATCCAAAAAAGTACCTTTCAGCAATGGAACGAGCTTTCTCTATATCAGCTAAGGAGAGCATGAAGGCCATATATTTAATCCAAATAAAGCTGCTATTAGGAGAGTTTCTAACAAGCTTTTCAAATTCATCAGGATTCCGTGGAATGTCCTTCTCAAGAAGTCTTTCCTCCGCAGCCCTAATTTCTTGTTCCCTGCAAGGATAACTTCTAATAATTACTCCCCAAAAGGAAAGCTGATAATTCAACAGGATAAGGAACCCAACCACAGAAACACTGACCTTTCTTCTTTAGCCTTTTTCTTTGCTCGCTTTTTGCTCTTATCATCAGTCATGTCCAACTCACCACTGAGCTCTTGCTTTGAGGCAACAGCAATACCATCATCAAACTGCTCAATTTCATCAAGATTGACCTCAAGAGGAGGAACTGAAGCCCTAGATTCTGCTTGTGCAAGGGATGCAGAATCATTGCTTCCTTCCTCAATAATCATATGATCAATCCCATGAATACCTCCAGCTGAAGGTATAATCAATGTTTCACCATCATTTCCATTTTCCCTTATTGGGTGCTCAGCCACTAGTTCTGAAGGTTCTTTAATGCCACTTGCATGAAGAAAATATGAACTCTTCATCCCAAGAGCAATCCGATGCCTTTCCTCATCCACCTAAAATGAAATCAAAATGTGCTAAATACCCAGTAAAATCAGTGACCAGCAATTCTATTGCAAGCAGTCCATCAAGGAAAAAAAGAACTTATTCTTGAGGAAGAAACCCGAAACAAGTGAGCTATTATTTTACAAAATTTTGCACAATTTCATATTCTTGAGGAAGAAACCACTGAAACAAGTGGGCTATTTATTTACAAAATGAACTATAGCTGGTGGAGACTTATATTGAATTGATACGTGCCCAACCCCAAAAGATCCTTCGTTTTAAGCTTGGTCCCACAAAAGCCCCTTGGGGGGGTTGCCTTAGTGGTTAAAGATGTCCTGGACATTGTATGTGGCCCAGGATAAAATCCTAGAGAAAGCAAGGAAATAAGAGGGACAATACTCCTTCCACCCCATTATTAAGGGCGGAACACAGTAAAAACAACTTACCTTCAAAATCTTTGCTGTTACACTCTCCCCTGCTTTATATTTGAGCTCAATATTGTCCAAAGGATCATCCAAAAGCTCTGATCTATGACATAGCCCAACCTATAAGAAGGGAAACATGATCAACCAAGTGCACAAAGTGGACATGCAGGGAAAGAGATAAAGCAGCTGTACTTTGAACAGCATTCCAAGAATTCTATCTTAGTGGTATGCCTAAACAGATAAATCCAAGCACACAAGAATTTTGATCATTTGGATCAGGACAACTGGAATTGATGACTAAATCTTGTTTACATTAGTTGTCTTCTCAACTGTCTAAAAATCAAAATCTGCAGTGGTACATGAGAAAAGGTGACCTTGTTTGACAGCTAGACTCATTTTCAGAGCCTTTAAAGAATCTTCTGTCCTACCATTAGTTTCATCCACCTCCAGAAGAACATTTTCACCAATTTTTACCCAATTTTCCCTATCAAAAGCCAAAAAGCCACCACTTCATTTTTTCTTTTTTCAACTGCCATCATCATCCATTTATTGTGCTCTAGAAACTGCTCTTGACCAGTTTTCCACTTCATGTTGAATGCAGTGAAATGAGGAATTGTTTTTCCATTTCCTTTAGCTAGTCAGATGATGAGAATTCTTGTCAGTGTTCTCACAAAGACTTCTTTTAAAACCAAAACAACAATTTTATTCTCTCCACCATTTTGATGTAGCAATGTATTTTTTGTACATTTCCATAAATGATACTTATCATACTCTCAGGTAATGGACATTTCAAGATATATCCTCCATAAAAGCCATAATGAATTTGTGTAGTATTTAACAAACTTACAGCAATATTTGAATTGGAAAATGAAGACCACATCCATAATTAACACTTATGGAAATTAAGAGTATATCATGAACAAGATGTTACCAGGTTGGTATGGTCAATGGCAATGAACAAACCATATGGTTCCACCCGCTTGATATAGCCAGAGACAATATCACCTATGTGCAAGCCGGAAAAATCCTTGATCCTTGGTTTCTGATCTTTGGTTCCATTAGATGATCTAAGAGTAACTTCAATACGTTTTGATTGAGGATCCACAGATAAGACCCTGTAATTAATAATCTTATAAGTGAAACATGACCGTAAATTTACATAAATGGGGGGAGCGAGGAAAAAACTTACTTGCCCTTCACAAGTTTTCCCACAGGGAACTCCTTCTCAGGATCATCAACATAGCCATCAGACAAATTTGAGAGGAGGATTTTTGCATCAAGCTTTCGAGAAAGCATAATAAAACATCCTTTCGAGTTCATATTCTTAACATAGGCCTGCAACAACCATAAAAACTGAATAGCTAAAAGCAAAATACAAAAGCGTAACTTCTAGAAACAGGAGAAAAAAATTACAAAAAAAAAAAATACATTGATCAATCTTCATAGGTGAAACAAACCCCTGTTATTACAATCGCACGCAAGAGCTAACTCAATACATGATTTGAAAGAACTCATGACATGAATAGAATAGTTAACAAGCTTGGCAACTAGCTAGCAGCATCATTCAAATCACAAATGCTTTCAAGATAAGAAACTGTGACACATGAGGAAATGTATCCTTTAAAAATATAAACATAATGAGTTTCTCTGGATTCTTAACAGCTATGCAGTTTTCAGCAGAGTGAACTCATCAATGTGGCCACAAGGCCAGCTCCAATTAGCTAAGAAAACATACATTTGTTTAAATCATCATCAGGAATAACAACAGCTGAGAACACGACTGTCCCACAACATGCTTTTTTTCTTTGGTTAGCGTGGATAGGGAAACTCCATACTTTAGACAGAATGTTTGCTTGGGGTTTAGTACCATCCACCAATTGCTACCTGTGTGCCTTAGGTCGTGAAGATCATTCCCACCTTCACTTTGATTGCCCCTTTTCCTCCCAAGTTTGGACTCTGGTTTGAGAAGCATTGGACTGTCCACCATCTTTCCTATCACGGCAGGGAGCTACATCTAGCCTTACTGCAACAGCTTCATCTAGAGATCCCAAGATCAAGAAGTGGAAAGCCTCCCTAGCTGCAACTGTATATTGCATATGGAGAGCTCATAACCATGTTCGTCTTGGACAATTGTGTCCCAAACTGGGCTCCCTTGCTAGCCAAGTTATAATTTATTCTAAGCTTTCTTGAAGTTACAATTTTTAGCTTACTCTTGTTTCCCGCAATGTTTTTGTATACTCTTACTTAACATAAAGTAACTGTGTATACCCCCCAGTCAATTGACAGCTGTATATTCTTCCTCATATAAATAAAATTACTAATTTATCCACACAAGAAAAAAAAAAAAAAAAGGATGAGAACAACAGAGAACAGAATCCAATACCTGTACAACCATATCAGCTTGGATCTCCCCTATCTCAAAATCCTTAGAGAGGTTAAACCTGTTTGACACAAAAACATGGAGATGACTCATTAAAAAGAAAGCAAGCAAATTGCAAGTGATTAACATGCTAAGTCCAAAAAAGAAGGAAAAATAAAATAGACGTTTGAACGTGATCTTCTTGTTGCATATTTACAGAAGTAGTGGACAAGTGATAAAGAAACTTTCAACAATTTTGACAAAGATCACTCACAACTTCTAATTGTGAAACTAAAAGCATCATTTAAACAGTAAGACCTAAGTTATATACACATATATAGGATGAATCCAAAGCCAACTTAAGCATTCATCAGATACACATACAACAGTGAGAAACTTTAGTCTAAATAAATTGCTCATCAGCCCATCAAAAAGCAAATAGAATTTAAAATTATTTGGGTGCAAATTCTTTCAAACTATAAATTGATAATATATATACCGACTTTGTATGGTAATAAAGTCAAGCACCACACATACCCATTTTGAGGAAGATCCTTAGATCTTTGACCATGCATTCCATCCAGAGATGAACGCAATGACAAATCAATATGGATGGTTCCCCTGCCAGCACGGCTGATTTCCAATACCTTACATCTGACAAATTGTCCTTCTTGATACCCAGATAATGGATCTGGCACCCACAAATCATTTATCTCTGTGAAATTAACCCGACCATAAACTGTAGGGCCAAGCTGTACAATCAATCCACCAACACCTGGGAGAATTTTTAAGATCCTACCACCTAGAATACTTCCTTCATGCATATGAGCTATAGCATCTTCATTTGTACTCTGTTTGTCTGCTACATCTTTGTGGCTATTAGATGTATTCAATGGACATCTTACCAGTCGCAGTAGCTTTTTCTCCATGTTAGTAGTTAAAACATAACCAGAAGCAGTTCTCCCCACAGAAAATATAGTATGAAAATCTCTGAGCTTAGTAGGATCACACTCACTATCGAGTACAAAAAGTTGAGCCTTAACATGCCGAGAGATTGCTAACCAAGCCCATTCATTGTTCACTTTATAGACATAACCAGAGACTTGTTGACCCATAGAAAATCCAAAATCTTCACTCTTGGGCTTCTCTTCAATTTCATAGGAATCTGTTGCAAAAAAAAATTGTTTTAACACAAATTTAAACTAAGACATCTTAATAAGGAATTGAAGTCAATAACAAATGCTGCTTATATGTGTTTGAACTCTGAACTACGAATATTACCTACATTGGCACTTGAATGTTTACGGGAGGAAAAATCATTTCAGAGAATTTAATCAGATGGAAAGATTTGTGCAGAATGAAACTATATATACTATACCAGCAAGAATAGATTGTTTGAGAGAAAGCTCCCACAGGTTGTTTCTCATAGCATCTGATGTATGGGATCTTTCAATAATCCTAGCAGTTACTGTTTGCCCAACTTTAAAGTTTCTAAAAGGATCCTCTAAGATGTCATCATTCACCTGTCCACAGGAAAAATAATACAAACTCATTTGAAGAATAATAACAACACTGTCGATATACTAAAAGCACAAAGGCAGTTAGGAAAATTACCTCTGTTATGTAAACTCTGCCACGGAAACCAATCCCAAATTTCAATCTCATTTCTAGTGGCTTAATTTCAGTAACCTGAAAACCGAAAGTTTACAGAGACAGGAAAATGTAAAAGGGAACTCTTACAACGCAAAATCCACAAGATAGTGATATTACCTCTGCTTGAACCATGGATCCAATATTGATGCTGGACTTCTTTTTTGCCCTTTTTGAACTGGATTTCTCATTACGCTCCCCAACATTTTTTAGAAGCAAAAGCAATCTCCCCGTTGTTGATCCACTGGGAAGTGACACAACAGTAGCAGTGACACTGATACAGATAAATTTGCAATGTTGCAGACAATCAGAGAATGTCATTTTAGAAAACTAATGACATGGATAACACACCAAATATAGATGTAGAGCAACTAAGAGAAGAATTACAGTGGCAAGAGCAAGCAGCAACACAAGATGGCACCAAATCAAGCATAGTGAACGAATATCTTTTGTACAAGATTAATGCGGGAAAAACAAGACACCAGGTTTTGCAAATAAATAAACCAAACTCACGTCAGTTCATCTTTTATGGGAGAAAGCAGAAACAATTCCAAGAAAGTACACAAGTCATGCATCAAAATGAAGCTAAACAGTTGGCTTTCACAAAAGTAGCAGTTAAACTCATGGAGATAAATATTGCCATATTGCAAGTTATCAGGGAGGTGATTTTGAAAAGTAATAACACACCTGACCATCCAAAGAACAATCAGATAAACCACGTGAACAAAGAAAAGGAGAAAGTCTTACATTCATATAGAATGGAATTATATACAAGAGAAAGGAGCTTTAAGGAAAGACCACCTCGATAGTTATCATATCCTTCTAATCTTTACAATTGTAAGACACCAAACATAAAAGATTACAGAATAATAAATAAAAGGAACAAACATTTCAGATTTACTCTCAAACACTTTTAAACTCAGGAATAGATATTGATCATTTCGAACTTGCTTGAGGTGAATCCAAACACAACTTAGGTAAGGACTTCATGCAAATGTCAGCTCTTGCTGATTTGGACGAAAGTATTTTAGACCAATGCAATTTTCTTCAGTTCCTCATTGGGATGTTTCCAGGAGTTTAACCCACATTTGGATTTCCCCTCAACTAGACTTCTCCGTTAAGAGCCAGCATACCAAAGCTCTCATTCCATGGATAAAGAATAGGAAGAAAGGTCTTTCTTTACTCAAATAGAATGGAAATACATACAAGAGAAAGGAGCGTGATAAAGAAAGATCTCCTCAATAGTTGTGATATCCTAGCCAATCTTTACAATTGTAAAGTACTAAAAATAAAAGATTGGAGAATAATAAATAAAAAGAACTAAGAAGGGATATTTTGATTTTATTATCCAAGTAATATTAATGTGGCAAAAGCAAGCAGCAACACAAGATGGCACCAGATCATGGATAGCATATGTACTATCCTTTTTTTGGGCAGCAAGATGCGATGCAACAAAAATAAATGCAATCACACTTTTTCCACAGCATCTATAATCAAAGAAAGAAGCAGTAGAGTCATAGCCATTAAGCTATGTATTTGTCCTGTAGCTGTTATGTTATGTTTTTCTTATGTTCATGTGTTTATGCAATTATGTAAGCATCTTGTGTAGGCACGTGTAAGTGCTAGTGCAGGTTGTTGTGTTGCAGCCAAAGGTGTTGATCAGTAGGGATTTGTGCAGTTAGTGTCAGTTAGGCAGATTTGGTTGGCTAGTGCAGATTATGTGTGTAGTGCTTGGAGTAACTTTAGGCATAGTCAGGAAAATGGGGTATGTTTGTAACCGCCACCTTTATACCTTAAAATGCAGGAAAAGAAAGAAGAAAGCAAGCCTATTTTTCTCCCAAATTTTCATAACTTAAGTGTTTAAATAGATGGTTGGGTTCTCTTCTTTAATTGAACCCAAAATAGAGATCATCTGGTTCTCTCTATAACGAGTCTAAAAATAAATTTTAAAAACTGATCCCTTAACAATAAGACAATAGGTTTGGCAGGTAAATAAATCAGAATCCATAAACTAGTCTCTTCTAATGGAGGAAGTCAGCACAATAAGAAACACAGTAAATAAGTCAAGCATCAAAATAGAACAAAACAACAGGTCTTCTTCACCTTTGTCCATTTACAAAATTTTTCTGGGGGAATTTTTGGGTGTTATAATCATATACCAAAGCATATCCCACAGCATGGTTATACTCTGGAAGTGAGAGAACCTGCAATTTTAGGCATAGCTTGAGAAATTGAAAAATTGTCTTAATAAAATAAAGGCATCATCGTCCAAAATCTAACAATATTCATAAAATTAAAAATATGCATATATGAAATACTAGCCAGGTAATTTTCTTTAACAATCTCCACCACAGCTGTCACAGTCTGATGCAGCTCCAAATCCATCAATGATTTACTTTTACGCTTCTGGATCAAGAATAAGATAAATTAGGCATGTAAAATAGTATGATTTAGTATGGACTGTCTATCTTAGGGAAAGTGACTGAAGTTCACATAGAATGTTGGTTTTTTAATCTCTAAGTTATTGTAGTAAAAATAAATAAATAAGTAACTTCACTTCCTTTGTTTAGAAAACTCAAAATTAGTTGATATGTAGGACAGACAAAATGGAGTACGAATTTTAACCTTCTTCCGGGAATAGCTGTTCAAACTTTCTTTTTTTAACTTGTCAACAAACTCTGTTTTAAGAGACAAGTCTATAAGACGCTCTGCCTTTGCAACATCAAGAACCACAGCTTCAACAACAGCACCTATATCAACAGTGCGTCCATCCACTGCAGACATCAACAGCATTTAGATTAATGGATGAAGAATATAGTAGAATTCGAAGCAGACTCAAGTAACTTACACTGGTAGTGTGTAATAAAACCAAGTATATCATTATATTGGCCAAAACTGACTACCACTCCATACTCCTTCCTCTCCTGAATCTTTCCTTCAATAATTCCACCAATCTTTAATTCTTCAAACCACTTCAACTCAGATCCACTGGAATTTGGGAATTGCAACATAGCAATCTGGAAAAAGTGAAGGGGTATAGGAGTAAAAAAAATGGAAATATTGAGAAAAGATAAAAAATGGAAGGTTGTGAAAGAAAATATAGTGGATTGCTGAAACGAATGAAGATTAGGTAGTTTAACACATGGCCAACAACTTCATTATATGAATAGACGCATGTTAAAGTTTTTTTGAATGCTTGATTTCAACTCAACATGATTATTCAGAAAATGCTCTTTTCTTTTTTTTGGGGGGGGTTGATCAAGGAGCACTACCTCTGGGTACACAAACCACCCAACAAGATCAACATACCAGTTAAATGCAGTTTTATCCCCTTTAAGCATGTTTATGCCCAAAGGAAGAAAGAATAGTTAGTATGTATTGTTCTTCTGTTGTGTAGTGATCTATGTAGGCAACAGCTACCTTGTGTGTATGTGTCAATCTTACGTATATGTGTCAAAATAAGAGAGCAGTTTCTTAACTACCATGGGTTGTAAGACTATATTATTCGAAATAAGAAAAGGGGCAAGATTGCCCAGAATCTCCAGAAACAACACAACAATTCCTACAAGATCTAGGGTTCTCTCTAAGTAGCCCTAATTCCCACTATCAATAATAGGTAGATTTGGTAGAAAGGCAACTAAGGGTAAGCAAGCTTATAAGGAAGAAACTATTGTCAATCGCCCTATTACTAGATCACTTAACTGATCCAAATATCAAATTGGTATCAAAGCCGTGTTTTATGGAAGAAATTAAGCAACAACAACAGCAGTTCGAGGCCTTCCTGCTAATGTACAAGGAGGATCGAGAGAGGATCAACACACGACAGCAACAATTGAGCATGGAGATCGCTACTTTGACTTAGGGTGCATCTGGTTCACAAATAGCAGAGGGATAGATGGATGAACTAGGAGACAAGAAGAGGGCATGGATAGTCGAGGAAGCCAAACTAGAAGGGAAGTAGTTACTCTCAAAATATTTAAAGCTCGATTTTCCCAAGTATGATGGAAATGTTGATCCAATTGGATGGCTAAACAGATGCGAGCACTTCTTTCATCATCAACAGATTGCAACGACGAAGATGGTGGAACTAGGCACATTTCATATGGGGGGTGATGCGCAAATTTGGTTTCTGAAGTTGGAATGAGAGAAACCAAAAATGACATGGGAAGAGTTTAACTTGATGTGTAATCTCCGTTTTGGTCCTCCCTTAAGTAGCAAGAAATTGGGAGAGCTTTCCAAACTCCAACAGACAGGAACGGTAGAAGCATATCAAAGAAAATTTGCACAATTGGCTGCACATACAACATCCTTGTTGCCTTAGGATGAAGTTGCCATCTTTATTAGCAAATTAAAGGAGTATATAGCAGTAGAAGTTGAGTTACACCAACCTCGCAATTTGAATCAAGTATGGCGTTAGCTTACTTGTATGAAAGGAGAGGGGTTCATTTCATGAAGGAGTGATATGATATCTAAAAGGACATCAGATACACCAACCCAAGTGTATCAAAGAAGGATAAAAAAATAATAATATAGTAACCATAATAATACTATATAGTATATAGTATATGGTATAGTTAGTAGGAGGGGTAAAAAAACATAAATAAAGTAGGATGGGCAGAGCTGGCATGAGTTAGTGGATGGGGAGAGTGGCATAAGGTCTGACATGGATAGTGGATGAGGAGAGAGAAGAAGGGGTGACGTGGAAAGGGGGAGGCAAGAGATAACAGAATTACAACAGAAAAGGAAGGACCACAAGCTAACGTGGAGGAAGGAAAGGGGGAGAATAAAAAGAAGAAAGGAAGAGCAAAGAAGGCATTCTGGAAAAAAAAAGGTTCTAGACCCTCGTGTGGAGAGAAGCTCCGGCTGTGCAAGGTGCTCAGGTATTCCCTTTTACCGTCCGTGTGTGTATGTTTAATCACTGAGTGATTGTATTGTGTGTGAGTCCATTGTAGCTAAATAGTTCCTAGTCATCGTAAATCCTGGTTCTCACCAATTTGGTCCGACCTACCGGATCATTCCTGGAGGGAGTCACGGTTGAAGGAAGTCCGACGATACGAAGTGAAGTAGTACCAGCACTATGAAACGAATGGAGGCTAGAGTGGAGACCTTAGAAAAGAATGTAGAGGAAATCCACCATGAAGTGGCCGAGATGCAACATCAGCTGATCACCATCGATGGGGATCAGAAGGCCATGCTTGGAGAAGTTACGGAAATGCAAGGAAAAATGGAAAAGATTCAAAAACTATTAGAAGACATCTGGTTGAGCAAGAACAGTGAAGCCGGGGGAGGAGAGGGAACATCCATGGTCAAAGATCGCGGCAAACAAGTAGTGGGAAGTCAAAGAGTGAATGAGGGATTGGAGTCATCGTTTGACTCAGGGCAATTGGGAGCACTAGATGAAGAGTTACGGTTGGACGCTGCGCGGGTGGTGCTGCCCATCTTTGAGGGTGTTGATCCCTCCAATTGGATACTAATGGCCGAGCAATACTTTGCAGCTCAGCACACCAGGGAAGACAGGAAGGTGGCACTCGCAACTATGTGCATGAGGGGAAGGTGTAATCACTGGTTCCACATGCTACAAAGGAAGGAGGGAGATTTGACGTGGCCACAACTAAAGACCGAGGTTATGAAAAGGTATGGGTGTCTATTGGCTGCTAACCTCTTCAAGAGTCTATCCCAGCTTAGACAACATGACACAGTTACACAATATATTGAGGAGTTTGAGTTGCTTATTTCCCACGCGCATACTATGCCAGAGATGCAGCTACTGAGTTACTTTATGGGAGGATTGAGAGATGACATACAAACTCGAGTGGATACGTTCTCACTGGTGACCGTAGATAGAGCCATAGATTTAGCAGTGAAGATAGAGCGAGAGTTCGACTTGGAATATTTCTGTCTTCGGAAAAGAGCTCTGGGGGGAAGAGGAGACCACCGCACTCAGGGGGTACAATAGAGGAAATCTAAGTCACACTGGCCTAGTATCTCCGATAATGGGACAGTTTTCTTATCGTCACTCACGCTATCAATCTGGAGAAGAGGGACGGAGTAAAGAAGAGGTAGTTTGGAAGGGCGCTAAGAGTGAAACTCCCATTAGTAGAAGCCATCACGGAAGTGGGGGAGCTGGAACATATAAGGATGGAGGTAGGAGATCTCACGGGCAGCACCAGTTGACTCATGCAGAATTTCTAGAAAAGAAAGCTAAGGGGCTATGCTTCAAGTGCGACCAGCCCTTCAATCTAAATCACCGCTGCCCTAACAAATTCTTGCAGCCTTTGGTCTTAGAAGAGGAAGGGGAAGAGGAGGAAGAAAATGAGACTGTGGACATGTCCAAGGATGGAGGCCGGGTATCACTGTCCTTGCTAGCAATGCAAGGATTCAACGAACCTTGCACCCTTAAAATACAAGGTACGATAAACGACTACCCCGTGATCATTTTAGTTGACAGTGGTGCAAGTCATAATTTCATGTCCCTCCAATTAACGAGCCAACTGGGCATGGCTAGAATGGACAACCGGAAGTTCATGGTAACCTTAGGGGATGGAAAGTCGAAAGAATGTAAAGGGTTTCACATTGGGGTACCTCTGAGAATGGGAAAATATGAGACCAGCATAGATTGTTACTTAATGGAGTTAAGAGGAGTGGATGTCATTCTAGGGATGACCTGATTGAAGACCTTGGGGGAAATGAAAGTGGATTGGGCTAAGATGGTAATCACAGTAGAACATGATGGGAAGGAAGTCAAAATATGTGGGGATCCGACCTTGTGTAAATTCCCTTTATCGTTGAACTCCTTGCGCAAACTGGAAAAACATAAGGAAGATCAGATTGTGTGGGTAATGGAAGCACAACCCATACAGCAAGAAGTCGAAGACCATCCCTCATTGGGAGCCTTGTTAGAAGAATTTGCACAAATATTCTCTGTTCCTTCCGAACTCCCTCCCCGTAGGTCCAAAGAACATAGCATTCCACTGCAAGCCGGAGCGAAACCCGTGTTTGTAAGGCCCTACAGGTATGCTTATACCCAGAAGGACGAGATTGAACGGATGATTAAGGATATGATCGAGGCTGAAATCATCAGACCCAGCTCCAGTCCCTTCTCTAGCCCGGTGATCTTAGTCAAGAAGAAGGATGGATCATGGAGGTTTTGCGTAGACTATCGGGCACTCAATGAGGTTACCATTCCAGATAGGTTTCCTATTCCAGTAATAGAAGAGCTGATGGATGAATTACACGGTGCTAGAGTTTTTTCCAAGATAGACCTACGATCCAGATATCATCAAATAAGGATGGCAGATGAAGATGTCCATAAAACCGCCTTTAGAACCCATCATGGGCATTACGAGTTCATGGTCATGCCATTTGGGCTAACCAACGCACCTGCCACTTTCCAATCCACCATGAACAAGGTGTTCCAGCCATACTTAAGGCGATTTGTCCTGGTCTTTTTTTATGATATTTTGGTCTATAGCAAGGATATGCCCTCACACATGGATCATTTGAGACGGGTATTCTCTACCATGAGGCAACAGCAACTTCATGCTAATAGAAAAAAATGTGCATTTGGGCAGTCTTCTTTAGAATACCTAGGGCACATAATGTCAGGATTGGGCGTGTCAATGGATCCAAAGAAGGTTCAAGTTGTGGCGGATTGGCCCCAACCAAAGACCTTGAAGAGCTTGCGTAGCTTCTTCGGATTATCCGAGTATTATCGAAAATTCATTAAGGACTACGGAAAGATAGCTAAGCCATTGACAGACTTGCTAAAGAAGGATAACTTTGGGTGGACAACTCAGTCACAAGAGGCTTTCACACGGTTGAAGGAGGCATTGATTATCGCCCCAGTATTGGCACTTCCGGATTTCTCACAGTCATTCACCGTGGAGTGTGATGCTTCAGGCAGAGAGTTGGGTGCGGTTCTACAACAGCAGTGAAGACCAATAGCATATTATAGTAAAGCCTTAGCTGATCGCACGATGGCAAAATCAACCTACGAGAGGGAACTTATGGCGTTAGTACTAGCTATCCAACACTGGAGACCGTATCTACTGGGCAATAAGTTCATTGTTAAGACGGATCAAAACAGCCTAAAGTACCTTCTCCAACAGCGAGTGATCACACCAGCCCAACAAGAATGGTTACCCAAGCTACTAGGGTATGATTTCGAAATACAGTACAAGCAAGGGAGTGAAAACAAGGCTGTCGATGCACTGTCACGAGGAGTTGAAGATATTCAATTAGCCTAAGTATCCGGACCAGTGTGGACAGATCTGGAAGCCATCAGAAAGTCGGTAGAGGAAGATGAGGTACTAGGGAAGAAGATATCATTGCTGAAGGAAGGGAAGTCTGCAGGACAAGGATTCCACATGGCAAATAATACTCTTTTTTACCATGACAGAATAGTGATTCCAGCAGCCTCTAAGTGGCCACAGGTATTTATGCATGAACTACATTCATCATCCATAGGGGGACACGTGGGGTTCCTACGCACCTATAGGAGAATTGCAACTAATGTTTACTGGATTGGAATGAAGAGAGACATCATGGAATTCGTGGCCGCCTGTGTAGTATGTCAGAGGCAGAAATATCAATCCCTTGCACCTGCTGGTCTTCTCAATCCACTGCCCATTCCAAAAGCGATATGGGAAGACATCTCCATGGATTTCGTAGGAGGGCTTCCTAAGTCGAAAGGATTTGATGTGGTTTTGGTAGTGGTGGATAGGTTATCCAAGTACGGACATTTTATACCTATCAAGCATCCATACACAGCCAAGAGCGTGGCAAATTTGTTTGTCAAGGAGGTGGTCCGTTTACATGGGTTGCTTAGGACGATAGTTAGTGATCGAGATCCCACCTTCGTTAGCCATTTCTGGAAGGACTTGTTCCAGGCCCAAGGTACCTTACTACACTACAGCACGGCTTATCACCCGGAGACAGACGACCAAACCGAGGTGCTTAATCGATGTATGGAATGTTATCTTCGTTGTTTTGTCAGTGAGCATCCAACTCAATGGAGTGAGTGGCTTCCATGGGCTGAGTATCACTACAATACGGCGTTTCACACAGCCTCTAAAATGACTCCCTTTGAAGTGGTATATGGGCGACCCTCGCCAGTATTAAGAGCGCTTGTGGATAAAGAAGTGCAGTAACCAGAGCTCCGAACAGCACTACGGAACAGAGATACCATCCTATCACAGTTGCGCCAGAACTTGTCACACGCACAAGATTTATACTGCAGAAGTGCCAACAAACATAGACGGAATGTTGAGTTTAAGGTGAGTGAATGGGTATTTCTAAAGAAGAGGTCTACCCTACAACAAACTAGTAGCATCAAAAACAATTCCAAGTTTTCGCCACGCTTCTTTGGACCATTTCAGATCAGTCAACGAGTGGGAAAGGTAGCATATCGATTACATCTTCCTTCAAACTGTCGTATCCATCCAGTGTTCCATGTTTCACTCCTCAAAAAGGCAATCGGGTCATTTCCCTTATCGACCGACCTTCCCACAGATTGGGCTAAGGAGCCTAAGTTACTTCCAAAACTACCCGTAGCCGTACTAGGAAGGCGCTTTAGGGTATAGGGCCAAGAACAAATTTCCTAAGTACTAATACAGTGGCAAGGCCAAACCATTGATGAGGCATCATGGGTTGACACCTCCAAGTTTCAACGCCACTTTCCAGATTTTGTCCTTGAGGACAAGGACAGTTTACCCGAGGAAGCAATTGATATGATACCTAAAAGGACGTCAGATACACCAACCCAAGTGTATCAAAGAAGGGGAAAAAAATAATAATATAGTAACCATAATAATACTATATAGTATATAGTATATGGTATAGTTAGTAGGAGGGGTAAAAAAACATAAATAAAGTAGGATGGGCAGAGCTGGCATGAGTTAGTGGATGGGGAGAGTGGCATAAGGTCTGACATGGATAGTGGATGAGGAGAGAGAAGAAGGGGTGACGTGGAAAGGGGGAGGCAAGAGATAACAGAATTACAACAGAAAAGGAAGGACCACAAGCTAACGTGGAGGAAGGAAAGGGGGAGAATAAAAAGAAGAAAGGAAGAGCAAAGAAGGCATTCTGGAAAAAAAAAGGTTCTAGACCCTCGTGTGGAGAGAAGCTCCGGCTGAGCAAGGTGCTCAGGTATTCCCTTTTACTGTCCGTGTGTGTGTGTTTAATCATTGAGTGATTGTATTGTGTGTGAGTCCATTGTAGCTAAATAGGTCCTAGTCATCATAAATCCTAGTTCTCACCAAGGAGGAAACAGGACCTTCCCAAGATACCTTTGTTCCTAGCGGTAAGAGAAATAAAGATCCATATATTCGAAGATTGAGTAGAGCAAAGTTAACAAATCAGAGAGCCAAGGGTCATTGCTTTAATTGCGATGAATAGTTCATAGTAGGACATAAATGTAAGAGACTTATCTAGCTAGAAGTGGAGGAGGATCCCAACTTTGATAAGTTGGAAGAATCGGAGAAAGAGGAGGACTTTGAAGGGGAGTTGGAGATTTCGTTACAAGCAATGGTGGGACTATCTCAACCGCAAACAATGAAGGTGCGAGGGCTACTTAATGGCTATCCAATATTGATCCTTGTTAATTCGGGAAGTACTCATAGTTTTGTGAATACAAGCCTTGTTCAATCGCTTAATTTACCAGTGGAATTTAAGGAATGTTTAAGAATTGTTATGGCAAATGGAGATCGGGTCTAGAGTTGTGGTATCTACCAAAAGGTCCAGTTGAGTATAGAGGAAACCATCTTTTTACTAGACCTTTATTCCTTGCCACTATGTGGGGTAGAAGTAGCGCTAAGAGTGAACTGGCTTTAGTCCTTAGGACCCATTGCTTGGGACTTTTCATCGATGAGGATGAAGTTTACGACGAATGGGTAACACATGGTATTAAGAGGAGTAGAAGCCAAAGAAGTCCCTTCTGCAGTTGCCATATTGCAGCATGAAGTAGATAGGGAAAGGGATTTAAAAAGGATGTTAGCGGAGTTTTCTGATCTCTTTCACAATCCTACCAAACTTCCATTGAAAAGATTGTGCAACCACAAGATTAGACTAGCTCAAGGGGCACCACCGGTTGCAATTCACCCCTATTGATATCCACACAATCGAAATGATAAGATTGAAAAACAATGTGATGAGATGTTAGCTAAAGGAGTGATAAGACCTAACCAATCTCCTTTTTCTTTGCCAATCCTGTTGGTGAAAAAGGCAGACCAATTGTGGAGATTTTGTGTCGATTACCGAGCATTAAATGAGAAAACTATCAAAGACAAATTTCCTATACCAGTTATAAAAGAATTGTAGGAAGAATTATATGGGGCATGTTATTTCTCGAAGCTAGATTTGTGTTCAGGTATCACTAGGTTTGGATGCATACACTAGATGTGGAAAAAACGGCGTTTCAAACTCATTATGGCCACTTTGAATTCTTAGTAATGCCGCTCAGCCTAACTAATGCCCCTTCAACATTTCAAGCACTCATGAATGAAGTGTTCAAGGGTTACTTGCGGAAGTTAGTATTGGTATTTTTCGATGACAGCCTCATCTACAGGTATCCATGGGTAGAACATTTGCAGCATATTAATATGGTATTCCTTCTACTCCAAAAACACCAACTTTACTTGAAACAATCGAAATGCATTTTTGTGCAAATACAAGTATCCTATTTGGGTCATATTACTTTGAGGGATTGTATGCAAGCAGATCTTCAGAAAATTGAAGCAATGGTTTCTTAGCCAAAACCCATATCAGCTAAAGCGTTAAGAGGATTTCTTGGATTGACAGGTTATTACCGCAAATTCGTAAAAGATTATGGATTGATTGCCGCCCCGCTAACCCTAATGTTATGGAAAAATGGTTTCATGTGGACTGTGCAGGCCAAAACAACTTTTTTGGCACTACGAGAAGCAATGACGAGGGCCCCGATGTTTGCTTTACCAAACTTTGATGTGGAGTTCATAGTAGAGCGTGATGCTTCCAATGTGGGTATCGGGGCTGTTCTGCAACAAGAATCACGTCCCATTGCTTTCTATAATCAACCATTTGCCAAAGGCATTTGAAACTACCAGCATATGAGAAAGAATTAATTGGGCTGGCTAAGGCCATTCGTCATTGGAGAGCTTATCTTTGGGCTCACAAATTTCAAGTTAGAACAGATCATTATAGCCTCAAATTTATACTTGAACAGCACAGCAGCATTGGGTTAGCAAATTGTTGGGCTTCAATTTTCAGATCGAATATAAAGCGGATTGAGAGAAGAGAGTTGCCAATGCTTTATCACACAAGGATGAACAGAAAGGAGCATTGCTAGCTGTTTCATGTCCCCAGTTGCAGATTTTTTACTTGATCAAGCAAGAAAATCAGTCCCAACTAGAGCTACAACAAATAATCCAACGGATTAGTAATTGCAAGCTTGGAACAGAATAGAGCTTCAAGGATGAATTAATTTTCTGCAAACAGAAAGTTTTTGTCCTGCAAACATCAGCACTCTGTTATTCCATCATTGAAGCTATCCATAACTTGGCTCAAGAAGGATACTAGAAAACATTGTTCCGAGTCATGAGAGATTTCTTTTGGCAAGGACTCAAGAAACAAGTACAAGATTTCATTCGATCTTGCTTGATTTACCAACGTAATAAAAGTGAACACCTACACCGAGCCAATCTCCTTCAACCTCTCCAAGTTCCATGCCAAGTCTGGTCAAATCTTTCTATGGATTTTATAAATGGATTACCTTCATCTTATGGCAAATCGATGTGTATTGGTGGTGGTTGATCGTTTTTCTAAATACACTCACTTTATACCCTTGTCTCACCCTTACACTACTATTTCCGTGGCTCGAGCTTTCTTTGACTCCATCATCATACTTCATGGCTTCATAGAAACAATTGTTAGTGATAGAGATGCCACCTTCAAAAGTGTATTTTGACGAGAACTCTTCACATCGTGTGGCACCAACCATCCTCAAAGTGATAGTCAAACAAAAGTCATTAACTGCACTATCAAGATGTTTTTAAGATGCTTTGTAGGTGATCATCTCAAGAAATGGATAGAGTGGATTTCGTGGGCTGAATACTACTACAACACCAGGTATCATTCTGCCTTAAAGTCTACTCCATTTGAAGTAGTGTATGGGCAACCCCCGCCATGACTCCTTGATTATTCTCTGACAGCTATTAAACTAGAAGTAGTGGAAAAAGCTCTATTAACCAAAGACTGGATTATACAACAAGCGCATGAGAAGATTCTACAAGCACAGCAATACATGAAGAACTCCTATGATACTAAGCATCGCGACCTCCAATTTGACATTGGTGATTGGGTATTGCTCCAGCTTCAACCACATCATCAACAGTCCCTAGCGGTCAAGAAATCCAATAAGTTATCTCCTCATTTCTATGGTCCCTTTGTGATCACGGACAAAATTGAAGCAATTGCCTATTGCCTGCAACTTTCAGACTTTGTTCACATTCATTCAGTCTTCCATGTTTCTCGCCTAAAGAAATTCCACGGCCAAGCTCCAGCTCAACCTTCTCTCCCAACTATGCATAAAGGACACGTCATTCCTAGTCAGCAGGCTGTCTTTAGACGCTTGAACATCAGCCAATACCACTAAAGTTCTCATCCATTGGAAGGGTTACTCCCCATCTAAAGCTTCTAGGGAAGATGCCGAATTGCTAAAGCTTCATTACCCCAATTTCGTGCCTGAGGTCACGCACATTCGTGGAGGGGGAAATAATGTTATCCCTCTAAGCATGTTTATGCCTAAAGGAAGAAAGAATAGTTAATATGTATTGTTCTTCCGTTGTGTAGTGATCTGTGTAGGCGACAGTTACCTTATGTGTATGTGTCAATCTTACGTATACGTGTCAAAATGAAAGAGAAATTAGGATAGCAGTTTCTTAACTGCCATAGGTTGTAAGACTATATTATTCAAAATAACAAAAGGGACGAGATTGCCCAAAATTTCCAGAAACAACACAATGATTCCTATGAGATCTAGGGTTCTCTCTAAGTAGCCCTAATTCCCACTATCAATAATAGGTAGATTTGGTAGAAAGTCAACTAAGGGTAAGCAAGCTTATAAGGAAGAAACTATTGTCAATCGCCCTATTACTAGATCGCTTAACCAATCCAATATCATGCAGCTTATGCCATGCAAGTAGTCCTAAGAAGAGTCATGGTGGGGTTCAAAGCCAAAGCCTCATGCAAATTGTCATGAGACTTCTTGAGTCTAATCCATTAGGTCAACCTCTAGGGTTGAAATATTCTAGTCTGCTAAGAAAGGAATTAAATTCTGCTCAAATATTTGTGAAATCAATTTATTGGATTGAAAAAAAAAAAAAAAGAGAGTAGATTTCAATGAGCCAGGCAGACTCCATCTTTTTTCTTATCTGCAAAATTGTGACTGAATATGCAAAAGCTTGAAAGTGTGCCCTTTTTTTTTAAATAATTGGATACTTGATGTTGCAAGACCCTTCCTCCAGAAGAAAAAAGGAAAACGAAAGAGTTTCACTTAGTTTAGTTAGACGATATAAATATCACTCAAGCTGCAAGGAAACATCCAGTTCCAGTTGATTCAATTGCAGCCATGGTTAGTTAGGTACCCAAAAAGCAAGTAGAATTATAAAGAATGATTCAAGCCTTAATGCTCCAAGAGGCAAGAAGCACAAAGCACGAAGCACAAAGCACATTAATAAGGAAACGACCTAACAGAAGGACAGATCTCTACTTGCCAGAAGATTTAACATTACACATACTGTCATACAAAGCCAATTGAACTAGGCTCAAAAGGTGTCAATGAGATCTACCTTCTCCTCCAGAAGAAAGTATCCTTCAATCAAAGATGCATCGGCAGAAGAGCAACATGACTGCTTCAAAGAGAGAGTTATCCTACCACTTTCATTGTCCACCTGGAAAATAACAGTTTCAAAACATAGGAAAATAACAGTTTCAAAACATAGGAGTTGCATCAAGCTGCCGAGTTTTAAGTAAGCTGCATAAACTTTACACAGCAGAGAAATATGGAACTGCACCAACATTGAGGATATCGGTCCGAACAGACTGCCCAATGAAAAAGGCTTCAGAAAGATCATATTGTTGGTCATCCATTGCCTTTAAACAAAAAGAAAGCTTGGATAAATTTGCATTATCCACTAAGATGAATTGAAAAGGTAAAAAACTGAAAACCAAGAATAAGAAACATTCCGTGTCAAGACTTGCCTTCTTTTTGGGACAAAAACCAGTCAGCCGACCAAGAAAGCGGACAAAACAGCCCGTCTCAATCAAATTACATATGTATCCCTGATTTTCAAAAACAAATGACCACAGTTTACAGCAGCAAACTTCAAGAACAAAAGGAATTGCAACCAGCCATAGAACAAAGAAAAGTAACCCCTACATTGACCAAATTATTGGTGCAGACATGACTTAGATCAGAAGGAAGGGTCTGAGCCGAGCTGATGAGAGAGTTCTTTGCTGAAAGTAGCAGATTGTTTCCCTCAATATCTGCACATGTGACAATTCAATAGGCAAGAAATTAAAGTCCAAATTATTGCCCAACCACCCCAGAAAAAATATGCGTGATAATTATCCAAAAAAAAAAATGCGTGACATCCAAAATCTATAGCAAACCATGTCCAATAAATGAGACATCCATAGTGAACTGGAATAAAATTCTCTTCCTATTCTTCTTTGTCAATAATACAAATTAAACGGTGAGATGAGTCAAAACCAAAGTACCAGAAGGCATCATGTATGATAGCTTTATTATAAAGGCCACTCCTTAATATCATGTTAAACATCTTCCCAATCGTAGCATAGAACTCTCTCTGTTGACTAACAAATTTGTCTCGAGAATATATAGAAACCAAAATGCATTTGGAGGAAAAACTTTTTATATGTAACTTGCATCAAGCATTCTTGTGACAAAATAATAGGCACATTCAATGTTCAAGGACACAGAACTTTGAAACCTGATGCTAGAGATGTACCATTTTGGAGTATTCTGTACAATATGAGGTCCGGATAAATCTCATGGTGTTATTTTCAAATTGTATCTTTTTTGTGTTTATTTATATTTTTATTCATCAAGTTTACTTACAAAATGATGCAAAAGATAAGGCTGGACCTCCTTTATGTCCTCAATAAAAGCTTAAATCTCTTAGGAGGGAATTATGAATGGACATATTGCAACGTAAGAGATAAGTAACTGTAAAGTATAGTCAGAAAAATTCCTGCAATAGAATATATGAAGCATATTGACATACAGAAGAATTATCAGGAAACTATTTACAGGGAACAACAGGAGGGAGCCTCAGCAGAATTGGTTAAGTTGCTCCATTAGTGACACAAAAGGAAACCAGCTCAAGGAGCAAAAACAGCCTGTTCTAAAATGCAAGGGTAAGGTTGCCAATATGTGTCACTGTCCCCCACCATCCATCCACATGTCTGGGAAGTGCTTTGCCATACCAAGCTAATGCCCTTACTGAGATCAAAAAAATGACTCAATAATGTTCAAATTTACACCAAGAGCAACATCAAATGGAAAATGGATGTGATTTTCTGTCCATCTATATCAACACTTACTAAGGGCCGTAAGGATGAACCAATTACTCACAGGATATCTAAGATGGGCCATTTCCATCAGAAAATAAGTCTTAACAGTAATGCAGGCATAGAACAGGGAAAAAAATCAAGGGATTTTTATCTAATAAAAGGCACATGTCCATTAAAATGAACCAGGGAGTACATCCCTTCAATTAGATGCACTGAAAAGAAATTGATGTGTAATGGTAGAGAGCTTGTGCACATCTATGTCCGCCTGTGAGAGAGAGTGAATATAATGATACCTAAAACCAGAAGGCAATCAAACTTGTATCCAGGCTTCAACACCGAGTTCAGTAAGACAGCATGTTCTGTGGGATAAACACAGAATTAAGAAAGCAATTCAAGACAGAAAACCTGGAATAGTGGAAATGACAAACACATACCATGATGGTCAGCCAAGTGCTCTACTGGAATTATACCCATTGAGTAACCTCTTGCATCAAGATAAACATTGATACCACGAGGGGTCACTCCATCCACAACTCCCGAGACAATGCCACCAACCTTCACCTCCTTGTCTTCAGACAAACTTTTGACAATAAAATTGAGAGTAAGGAACAATGAATCAAAAAAAAAAAAAAATGCAGATATCAATATCTTGACAAAGAATTAAATGAAAAACCTTGCATGCTTCATCATGAAACTAAGATTGATTCGCCGTGCTGCTGGAACAGCACTAGTTATTCTGCATTTAATGACTTGTCCAACATGATACATTGAAACTGGATCAGATCCAGGATGCAGGCCAAGTTCCGATCTGAAGATAACAACAAAAAACAATTAACCAAAGAGCATCAATTATCATACTACAAACTTAGAAAGAAATTGCTAGGACTATATGATAAGAAATGGCCATGGAGCATGAATTATCAACCATCTTACCAAAATTATGGGAAATAAATTATATAACATTGTTGCCCCGACAAGGCACCACCAAAGATCCACTCTTTAAGCTATTTAAGCACCCTAAGAGATAAGTTTGTGAGGAAGGATAAGCCTACAAGAGATAAGAAGCATATGCAACCACTAGAAACCTAGCAATTTGGTTTCCTAGTTTGGTCTAGTGTAGTTCAAGAAATATGAGCCCAAACATGCCTTCATTCTTTGGTTAGTGGCTCAACAAAGACTCCATTGGATGTGATATGTCATAGGACCGTTCTAGAATTCTAGCCTCAGATGTCTCAACCACAAAGTCAGATTCTAGTTTAGATTTTAGCATTCTTCAACCATGTTAACCTATAGTGAACTTGTAGTTCGAGCTCATTAGAGAGAACCCGACAATCTCTGAATTAATAATTACACAAAAGTTTGAAATCGAATGTACCTTCCTTTTTTCCAAATAACTCCTTTTTTGTACAAGATTTTGACAGTTGCTCCTCTCCTCATTTTTAGGCATGTTCCCCACTATCCCCAAGGTAACTGCCTCCCTTAAGTCACGTTCCAATTCCTCCATGATTGACTCCACTATCCCACAACTATTACAATAACAGATTATATACAAGACTGAATAGACCCATTAAACAACATGGACCACTATCTACAAATTACATGAAATGAAACAACCAAGACAGGACACTAGGACATACAGCAGACATAATAGAATAACTAGGACATAATAGCATAACAGCAGACATAGCAGCAACATCCCCATGCATCAGCTCATCCATGCTTCAAGTTTTTCGACTTCCTCCTTGAATATACATGTTCAAATGGCGCTATTGTATCATGTGAACGCGGGGTAACCTCGCATATAAAATTTGTTACCCCCTCCTTCAAGAGGGGGCGTGACCTCATGCATGAATACAAGATACCTTTGTATCATCATCTCTGCTGGTTCCCATGAAGCTTTAGCTGGCAAGTAGCTCTCCTAATGGATAAGAACTTCCTACTGATGTTTTGCTTATCAAGTATGTAGAACAGCCTTAGGATAAGGAATGACAACTCCCTACTGCACCGTAGGAATTGTTGGCTGCACTGCAGGATCTCCTTAGAATTTTTTAAGGGAGGAGAAATGGAAAACGGGATGTATTTTTGCTTGTGGGGACAATGTAAGTTTATAAGCTACTGTTCCCACTTTAGCTTCCACAGGAAAAGGGCCATAGAACTTTGGTGTGAGCTTGTGGTTGCATCTAGAAGCTATGGACATCTATTGATATGATTGTAGATGAAGCCAAACCAGTTCTCCCACCTGAAACTCTACCTTGCGATGCTTCTTGTCATAGTTAGCCTTCATGGTTGCTTGTGCTTGTGCTAAGCTCTATTAAAGTTGCTGCCAAACTTGATCTCTTTCCGGTAGCACATGTTCCACTGCCTCTAATTTAGCAACTCCCGAGCGACAAGACAATAGAGGTGGGGTGCTCTACCATACACCACTTCAAAAGGAGTTGCTCTTAGTGTCATATGGAAGCCTGTATTATAAAAAAATTCAGCCCACGCGATCCATTCCATCCACTTCTTTGGTCTGTCTCCTGTAAAGCACCTTAAGTACCTCTCAATGGTGCGATTTACAACCTCGATTTGTCCATCACTTTGAGGGTGGTAGGAGGAAGAGAAGGCCAATTGTATTCCCTGCAATTTGAATAAGTCTTTCCAAAATGCAATCATAAAGGTTGCATCTCTATCACTTACAATAGACTCACGCATTCCATGCAATCTAAATATGTGATAAAAAAAGACCCATCATATCAAAATCGCTGTGTACAAATGACTAATGGGCAAAAAATGAGCATATTTTGAGAATCGGTCAACAATGACAAATAAAATGGATTTTCCATTAGACAATGGTAAGCCTTCAATAAAATCCATAGATATATCAACCCATATCTAAGTTGGTGATTGCTAAGGCTGCAGGAGCCCCGCTAGTTTCAGCTGTTCTGTTTTGCTCCTCTGACCTATTTCACAAGCTCATACAAGCTGTCTTACTTGCTGTTTAAGGCCCTTCCAAAAAAATTCCCTCATGATTCAATGAAGAGTTTTCTGATAACCTTCATGATATGGAGAATGCAAGGCTTCAATGATTATTGAACATAAGGGTGATTGAGGAAGCAAATAAACTTTTTTCCGAAAGAATACGAATCCATCCTTTGCTGTCCACTTCAGCCCAAGTTCCCCTACTTCTACCTTAGACTTCAATTGCTGAATTTCACTATTGTGGATGGCTTCTTCCCAAATCTGCTCAAATAATTGCAGCTAAGGACAAGAAATGGCCAAGAGACATCCTGGAGAGTGGGCTGGCAACTTTGTTTTTGTGCCCAGGCCGGTATTCAATTGTGAAATCAAAGCCCAACAATTTACTGATCCAATGCTATTAGGGAGATATCGTCACTAGTTGTTCCAACAAATACTTCAAGCTATAGTGGTTGGTTCGAAACAGATATTTCCATCCCCACAAATAGTCTCCAATGTCTCACCGCCTTGAATAATCCAATAAGTTCTTTTTCATAGGCAGCAATTTCAGGTGTTGTTTCACAAAGGGACGGCTAAAGTAAGAGATGGGCCATCCTTGCTGTTGGAGAACCACACCAATACCACCCTCGGATGTGTCGCACTCCATGATGAACAGCTGGGAAAAAGACCGGAGCTTCTGTCATTGCTGTCTTCAACCTTTCAAACGCTACTTCTGCCTCCTTGGTCCATCGAAAGCTGTTCTTGCGGAGCATCTTTGTTAATGGTTCAACAATCTTCCCATATTCTACTACAAACTGCCTATAATACCCGATTAATCCCAAAAACCCTCTCAAAGTTGTGATGGACATGGGTTTTTGCCGGTTTAACATTACCTCCACCTTTGCTAGATCCACTTGCACCCCTTCCTTTGAAATGGTATGGCTTAAATATGCCACCTGTTTTTTAGCAAAGTCACACTTTGTCTTTTTCAAGTATAAGTGGTGCTTCCTCAAAAGCGCAAAGACCTTCCTCAGGTGCTACAAATGCTTTGTCCATGTACAGCTATAGACAAGGATGTCGTCGAAGAAAACTAGAACAAACTTCCATGGGACGCCCTTAAAAACTTCATTCATCAAGGCTTGAAATGTTGACGGGGTGTTTATAAGCCCGAATGGCATTACAAGGAATTCAAAGTGCTCATGGTGTGTATGAAACACGGTCTTTCCGACATCTTATTCATGCATGCTTACTTTCTTTTTTTTTTTTGGGTAATTCATAATTTATTAATAGGAAATAACGATATATCCGTCAAAGACAGTTACAAATTCAAGTACAACGCTAGTACCATACTTATAGTAGTTGGTATAATGCAAGCCCTATCAAATTACACCCTATAAATATAAGATTTGATTTGATTTGATTGGCTAAGAAGGAGATGCTAGGGGTAGGGTTCTCAAGTCATGCTTTGTTGCGTGTTCTCCAAATACAATATACAGTGGCAGCAAGGCTTGCTCTCCATGTTTGGTGGAGTTTGGCGGTGGACTGAGTCGTTGCTAGTAGTACACATTTGGCACCTTGCCAATCCTTACATAAAGGAGGACATTAGGCCAGGTCGCACACTAGCTGCCATACTTGAGATGAGTAGTGACACTCAAAGAATAGGTGCGAGTGGTCTTCGGCTTCCCGTTGGCATAGGTAGCATGTCGAGGATGTGGCTAATCCCCATGCGATCAGCTTGTCAAGGGTAGAAAGTTTTCCCTACCAAGCTAGCCATAAGATGAAGGAGTGCCTTGGTATGGTAGTCCTGTTCCATATAATTTTGTACCAAGGGACCGTTGGTCCAGCTAGATTAAGGAAGAAATATCCACTCTTGATGTTGTACTCCCCTGAAGTCGTGTGAATCCATTGGAGTTGGTTAGAGGTGGAGTGATTGAGCTGAATGTGTGCAGGAATGCAGATATCTATCCATGGTGGATAGTTTGGTAGCCACCATGTGTTATTGTCCACTATAGAGCATAGTTTGGCCATTATCGGAATACCAGAGTTTCTGATCTGTCTTGAGGAGAATAGGTTGTCTCCTATTCAAAAGTTAAGAACGCGTCATCCTTGTTGTGATCGAGGAGCCCTTGTAGCTCAATGGTTCTTCCATTCACACGAAACTTCATTCTCATCTCTCAAAAATCCCAATCAATCGCTCCCAAGAATTTCAGCTAGTATACTCCCAACACCACATCTACTCCACATAAAGGAAGTGTATAAAGATCCACTCCAAACATTTGTTGTGCAAGAGTGAGATTTACCCCCCTACAGATCCCCCCGCTTCATATGCTTTCCCCTTGCTTCATATGCTTGCCTAGGCAATTGCCTCCCTAGTCCGAATTTCCTAGCTCACCAAATTAGAGCATACACTACTCTTGTACCACCCTAATATCTTGTTTTGGCTCCACTGTTAGACTCATCCTCTTAGCCTCTGCCGTGTCAACAAGCTATGGGTGCTGCCTAAATCAACGAGCACGGTGACAAATTGCTCCCCAATGGGACCTTGAAGTTTCATCGCTTGGGGCTTACTCAAACCCACCATAGCTTGAAGCGATATCTCAATTGGTTCCCCGTCGTTCACGTCCACTTCCTCTGTATCCTCTTCCTAACCCCTCTAGATATCTTCTAAACACTTTAGCCAAAACAAACACTTACATCGATGACCCACAAAAAATGGTCATCGCAATTAAAGCAAAGTCCCTTCCTCCTCCTTTCCTCAAGTTCGACCTTACTCATCCCCTTCACATAGGGGTTAGTAGCAGGGTTAGACACTGGAACAAATTTCTTCCTTAGCACCTCTCCCACCACTACTAGAACGAATGTTTTTCTTGGCACCTCTACCTCTGCCCTCAACGCCACACTTCTCCTCTTGTAGAGTCTCGCTAATGCCACAACTTAGGTCATATCCTTGGGATCCTGAATTAACACATCCACAGAGATCAATTCCCTCAACCTGCTAATAAACAAGGCTACTTCGTGTTCTAGTGTGAGAGGGTGTTTGGGCCAAGAACTAGATAAACCGGTGCCAATACTCCTCTATTGACTCTATCTGTCTCAACATAGCTAGCTCCCCCAACAAATTTGCTTCATAGCAAGGGTCCGAACCGAGCATTACACAAGGTCTTGAACTCTCGCCATACAATCTCAAGTCGATCCCTTTCCATCTTGAGAAACCAGAGTTAGGCTTCTCCTTCCATGTGGTAGGCCACTAGCTCCACCTTATCCTCCTCCAAAGCTCACTAATGCCTAAAAGAATGTTCACACCTATTCAACCACCCAATAAGGTCAATCTTGCCATCAAAATTCAGAAAATCCAACCGAGCATACTTCAGCACTATCGTTCCCCTCTCTCCTTCACCAACCACCGCTAAGCCCCCTAGTGTCCTATCAAGTGGCAAACTTGCCCCACTCATCTCCTCCTGTTCCTTCGATTTCCCCTTCCTTACTGACATCTCCTTCAAGAGGTTTGCCAACTGTAGCAATAATTCCTTGACTTGTGCTCAATCGGCCTTGTACATAATTAGGAAACTTTCAAACTATTGCTAGAGTTGCTTGAGGTCATCCAACATGTCTAGCTCTGATACCACTTTGTCATAGGATCGTTATAGAATTCTATCCTCGAATGTATCAACCACAAAGTCAAATTCTAGCTTAGATTTTAGCATTCTTACCTATGGTGAACTTGTAGTTCGAGCTCGTTAGAGAGAACCTGACACTCTTTGAATTAATAATCACACAAAAATTTGGAATTGAATATATCTTCCTTTTTTCTAGATAACTCCTTTTTTGTACAAGATTTTGATAGTTGCTCCTCTCCTTATTTTTAGGCCTATTCCCCACTATCCCTAAGGTAACTACCCTCCTTTAAGTCATGTTCCACTTCCTCCCTAATTGACTCCACTATCCCATAACTATTACAATAACATATTACATACTGGACTAAATGGAACCACTAAACCACATGGACCACTAGCTACAAATTACATGAAATGAAACAACCAAGACAGGCCACTAGGACATACAGCAAACATAACAAAATAACTAGGACATAACAGTATAACAGCAAACATAGTAGCAACATCCCTACACATCAGCTCATCCACACTTTAAGTTTTTCAACTTCCTCCTTGAATATACATGTTCAAATGGCAATATTGGATCATGTAAACTCAAGGTAACCTCACATATAACACGATATCCCTTAAGTAAAATGTAATGAAACTCTAACTATCGAAACATCATTTTATATAATGGTCTGAAATTCATCAAAATTCTAAGGTTAAGTATGCTCATTACATGAATGACCTCTTGAAAAGTAGCTGCACCAAAGATAAAACCGTGAGAAATATCACATCAAAGTGAACAATGCCTCAACGAGAGTTCCTATCATTACAAGTGATATCAGAACAACTCACCCATCAAAAAAAGGATAGCTAAGTACCACATAAGGCAAAGTGTTACGGTATAGGGCACTTCTTGCACCTATATAAGGGACATGTGTAATGAAATCTATGAGGACGTCGGTTTTATAAACAGAGGAGATTGTAACATCCCTAAGATAGAAGGTGATAAAATTCCAATCACTGAAGCACCTTTTGGTGTAAAGGCTACCATTCATCAAAACTTTAAGATTAAGCGTACTCATTGAGAAGCACTCCAAAATTAGATAACCTCCTAGGAACTAGCTAGCACCAAAAATAAAACCATAAGGCATATCATGCTAAAGTAGACAATACCTCAGTATGAGGAGTTATGATCATTACAATAGACAAATTGATGCAATGGGAAATTATTAACCAAAACAACTGCTTTCTATGTAATGTCAAGGAGGAATCCCATACACATCTCTTCCTTAAATGTTCTTTTGTGATTACTATATATCAAAGGTGCTAGAGCACCTGTCAGCTTTGAGCTCGATACCTTTTAATGCATCTACAAGTTTAGAGTTATCTAACTATCTTGGGAATCGGCTAACAATAGATTTAAAGATAGCCTATGGACTTGTAATATATTGTATTTAGAGAGAAAGGAATGAAAAAAAAGCTTAAGACTTAGTATACAACCTATTAAAATGATGCTAGGCGAATTCATACTCTTTTTTTTTCTAAGTGATAGTTCACTTTGATCTTGTATGGTCAGGATATCAATATCTATACCCTTTTGCTCTTATTCATACATGATTGATATTTTAGGTTTCTTTGTGTGTTCTATCATGTTTTGAATAGTTGGTAGTACTCGTTTTTTATACTCTTTTCAAATGAAATTGAAAAATCTAACATTGCCTCAAAAAAAAATGCACTAGAGAAAATTAGGCTATTTCCACTATTCATTCACATCCCCAACACTCATTCAAACAAGACCACTCTCCTTAATAACTCGAATGGATTCCACTATGCCTCCACTGTAAAATACCAAGTCATCAGCAAAGAAAAGTGTGTGAGCCTTTCTACTTTACTACCCTAAAGACGATAAATTTTGGTTAGCTGAAACCTTTGAATGTTTGCGGATTTCACTTTAGTTTTCGAAATACTAAAAAAAGAGATTTTATTCTCCCCCAAAAAACCTCACAATCTCTTTGCATTTTCTAGGGTCATTAAGACCCCTAATATTCCAAGAAGCAATCAAAATATTTATGAGGTAAGACAACACAAAAACTTTTCTAAAAGAGGGAGAGCTTGAAAACCCTCCAACCAACTCCCTTTCCTTTTTTCTGTTGTGCACTTTTTTTCGTGGACTTTCTTTTTTTTTTTTTTTCCCTTTTTTGAGCTACCCAAGTCAAACTGCTCTCATAGTATCAATACATTTTGAGAATTTGAATCTCAGTTGCTAGTGGATATTGAGGACAACATCAAAGTTTCATTAACCATGGAGGGTGTAATTAAAGATGATGAGCCTAAGTGGTGTCACCAACCATAAAACCCGATCTATCTCCAATAAAACCAAATTCTTCATAAGACCCAAGAGAGGAATTAGGATCTCCATTTCTCTCAAGAGGACCAACTCCACCTCTAACAACCATAAACAACTCTAAGCTACTAGAATCAACGCACACTTCTACTGCAGCAACCTTCCTTTTACCTGGTGTTACAGGAGCTCATACAATAGGAGCTTTCTATACATTCTTCTTAATCACTATGCCTTTGTTTTGGTTCAACAAAACCTTTTCTCTTCTATCTTCTATAGGCTCTAATGGCCTAGCTTCAGGAAGACAATCTTGAGGATCTTCATTATGTATATAATCTAGTTCTTTAGAGGATTCGTCAACTTTCACTTGGTCAAAACACTTGGAATCACTATGCCCAAAGACTCGACACTTCACACACCTAGGAGGAAGTATATGATACTCAACATCTACTTTATAAACCGAACCACCAGCACACTTCATATCACACTCCTTTAAATAATCCCCATGAGCCTCCATTTCTAAAAAAGCTCGTACATAGCAAACACAAGCATTTGTGGTCGTAACTATGTCTACTTGAAAGGGTTTATCCAACAAACTTACAATATAACTGACCCCTTCACTATGCAAAAAATCCATTGGAACACCCCAAAGCCTTACCTAAACTGGCATCTTTCTAGGATGAACACAAGATGATGCCATGTTAGTTCTCCATCTCTCCAAGACTAAATGCTTATTTGCAAAAAAAAAAAAAAACAAGGCAGCCTAAGGATCCTAAGAAGGGAATCCTCATTTGCAAATTTGAATGAGTAATAACTGCAACCATTGGTTAAAACCTCCGTTAAGCCCCCCCATTCTTGCAAACAGATTCTGCAATGCATTGCACCACCTAGAAAGAAAAGCTTCTTCCTAAGAAATATCCCACCAAAGTGTTCCTCCATATACATTCTCCATTTTCAAACAGGCTTAACATGAACCCAACCATCTACCCTGAGTACGTGGATAGCAATTGAGCATAAAATTCACTTGTGGACCCGATGCAGGTGACTTGCTAGGAGATTTGGGGCCGGAAACCACCTCGGACAAAGAGTAGGATGATTTTAAAAAACCTACTTTAGAGAAGCCTACTATTCTGATTGGACCACATGGCTTTCTATTTCTTCGGCAACTGTAGTCACCACCTTTAAAGTAGAGTCAGAAAAAGAGTTTTGACTTTTGCTTGAAAAAGCAGACTTCTGTTTTTTTTTCACTTTTCCATCCTGTTTGGATGAGGTAAGCTAAGATTGTGCAGGTTCCAAGGACCAATGGGTAAAGACAGGTCAAACTCCTTGTCACTATTAACAACTGGCCCATAAGAAGTCACATCACATAGTAACTTTTCAATCTCAGGCCCCACGTTTTTCAGTACACCCTCAACACTGACAATGGCCAAAACCCCCTTTTTTCCATATTGGAACCTGCATTTGCATTCTTCTTACAGCAAGCCTCACTAGGCAATGCCTTCGACTAGGACTGCTGGAGCTTCTTTTTACTCCAATGAAGAGAACTAGAGGTACCTGTTCCCAATGCCCAGGTAGTGAACTCATCAAAGCAAGCTTTCTTATGCCTATGAACAAAAGTCCTCATAGGTTTAAACCAAAGAGCATAAGACAAACAAACAAACTCGAACTGAGGAAAACTAACAGAGATGATCCTAGAAGAGAAAACAGAAGAACTGAAAGAGAATGTAAACAGCAAACTAAGAAAAGAAAAAAGAGAAATGGCTTTTAGTGTTTAGGATTTAACCCCAAAAGTGGTCCATTTAGGATGGAGGGGTGTGGGAATTGGATTGGGGAAAGAAAACTAGGTTGAGAATTTTAGAGAGAAGTCTGAGGAGTCTCTTTTTAGACATCTTTGCACTCCTACTCATTTGATTTTATGCTTAGTTTCCCTTATTCAAGCAGAATGACATTTTTGCTCTTAGCTTGGGATGTTTATTTTTGATAAAAAATCTGCATAAGAAAGCCCCCCAAAATTAGCTCCCTAGTTGAATTTTTGCCAAATAATCAAAATGATACATAATAATGCCATTTGATATCCTAATAGAACAACTAGTATTTCCTTCTTTCTTCTCAAAGATATTTTAGATACCCTAAAACAAGAAAATGAGAATTTGAGATTGATCACCCTAGAGCTATAAGCCATTGCCAAAGGAGTCTATAAGAGACATCGGAACTTATCCACAAAAATAATCAAAATAGTGAACTTCGAATAATCAAAAATAATTGCCCAATGTTCTGATGTCTCTCACAGACTTATCCATAAAAATAATTGCCCAATGTTCTATAATTGCCCAAAATAATCAAAATGGTGAATAATTGCCCAATTTTTAAGACATAGATCTAGTCTGGTAAAGGAGTTTTATCCATAAAAATAATCAAAATAGTGCCATTATACAAAATAGTCCCACTTCCCAATGTTCCAACCAATCCAACGAATCAAGGATCACAATGATGAACTTTACCTCATAAGTCAATTTAATCACCAAATCCAAATTAATTTCAATCATGAAGAAGCATTGAGCAATTATTTAGATGAAAACAAGGAGAATCTAGAAACTAGTTCTAGTTATTTCCCCAATTTTATTTTACAACTCAGCTTCAAAATTCTATAAATCATATCCACCTCTTCATTATAATTGTTAAGATATAAGAAGATCATCTTAAGAGATGTAGGTAGACACTAACATGTTATTTAATTATAAAGGGATAACATAAGTTATAAGAGGCATGACAATTTTCCATCCCATTCTATTTTTATATTTACATTTAGATCTTTATGCAAAAACTTTCATACTCTCGTTAGACCTTCATACTTTTTATTCCAAATCATGTAGAAATATTTTATTATATGGACTACTTACCAATCAATTATTTTGATGGACACATTGTTAAGAGATTTGAATAAATGTTCACATTCTTTAGGAGGCACCACTATTAGCTGCTGCCTCAAAGAAGATCATACTGTGTCACTTAACTCTCATCCAGCCCTTAAAGAAACTTCAAACTACTATCTAAATGACCATCATGACACAATCAAGACTTCCTAGCTTCTACTACTCTTCAAGAATATTTTGATAGTGGCCGGGGAATTAGGCCTTTTGACAAGGTCTACCAGCGAAGGAAACATGGGGGAACAGACAAGGGGGAAATAGAGGCCATGACCGAGGAAGGGAATAAAGGAATAGGGAGTAGGACATGGGGGGTTGTGTCCTAAGTAGTGAGGTAGTGGCCTATAAGACAGTAGGAACTAGTGGGGAGGAATCCTTGTAAGTAGTGGACTAGTGGTAGGAATTAGTGTAATACGTATTTAAGGAAAGAAAAGATGAATGAAATCTTATCTTATTTTTCTGCAAATAATAACTAGCACATGAGATCTTGGGTTCTCTCCAACGAGCCCAATTCGCTTAGTCAATCATACGAAAACTAGGAAGGAAACCTAACAAGCAGGTTCTAGACTTCCAATCGAAACTAGCAAGGCCTAGAACGAGGTTGCAAATGCTTGCTACTAACAATTTGGTATCAGAGCAAGTTCCTATAAACAACTGGAAGAAGGTCCAACAATAGCTAGAGGTGTTGCTAGCCATGCACCAAGATAATCGAACTCACCTGGAACGAATGGAGGCGAGGCAGGACTGGTTAGCTACCCAATTGAAAGCCTAATGCGGGAAGGAACCCCACAAAAGTCCCCAGCCCACATGGCCGAAGAGGTCGGGGAAATGTCGACTAAGAGAGGTAAGGGAGAGAGGAGCATGCCTGCAACAAGAATGGCCAAATGGGATTTCTCGTGCTATGACGGGAGTGGGGATCTTCTCGGCTGGTTCAACCCATGACGGAGGAGGAAAGGGTAAAGCTAGCAACCTTCCATCTAGAAGGGGATGCTCAGCTATGGTTCCTCAAGTTGAAACGGGAACAACCTCAACTGAGTTGGGCAAACTTTAAGGCCCTCCACAACTTGCGCTTTAGGCCCCCGATTCGAAGTAACAAGGTGGGCAAGCTGGCAAAGCTTTGCCAGTTGAGCTCCGTGGAACAATACCAACGAAGATTCCAATAGCTATCAGCTCAGGTGTTGGACTTGGCCCCCAAGCACGAGATCGCTATTTTCATCAGCGGATTGAAGGAAGCCATCACCATGGAAGTGGAGCTACACCACCCCACAAGCCTCTTGCAAGCCATGAGTCTTGCCAGGCTATACAAGAAGAGGGGAGTGCCACCTAAGGAAGAGGTGGAATTCAAGAGACAAACCCCAGCCACCTCGAACAAGCCTACCTACATTAAAAGGTTAAGCAGGGCAGAGTTGGAGGAGAGGAGAAGGGGCTATGTTTCAACTACAACAAGCCTTTCACAGTGGGGCATCGGTGCAAGAAGCCGTTTTAGCTGGAATGGGAAACAGAGGAAGAACCGAAGAAGGGTGAAGACAAAGAGGCTTCCACGGAGGGGCAACTAGAAATTTCGCTATACACTATGGTCGGGTTGTCCCAAGCATGAAGGTGCGAGGGCAGGTTAAGGGGCGACCGATCACCGTGTTGATCGACTCAAGCAGCACCCATAGCTTCATATGTGCTGACCTAATGTCCTAGCTTGGCCTGCAAATGTTGTCACAAGAACAGTTGAAGGTAGTGGTAGCAAACGGAGCAAAGGTTGGAAGTGATGGGGTTTACAAGAGAGTTGCGTTAGAGCTAGGCGGCCGGATTTTCACCACGAACCTATACTCTCTACCACTATGTGGCGTAGACGTGATGCTAGGAGTCAATTGGCTCCAGTCCTTAGGCCCCATTTCATGGGACTTCGCCATGATGAAGATGAGCTTCCTACAAGGCCGAGAGAGAGCGCAATTACAAGGGGACATTCAAGGCATGGATTAGCCAAAAATGGCAACAGTCACGAAGGAAGGGGAGAAAGGCAATGAGTTGCAATGCCTACTAGCAGAATTTGAGCACATCTTTCAACCCTTGCAAGAGCTGCCGCCATCCTGCCCCTATGATCATGCCACCAGACTACCCTCAGGGACACTGCCCATAGTAGTGAGGCCCTATTGGTACCCTACTGCCAGAAGGACAACATAGAACACCAATGCAAAGAAATGCTTTGGAAGGGTTTAATCCGACCCGACTAGTCACCTTTCTCTTCCCCGGTGCTCTTAGTTCGGAAGAGAGACAACACGTGGTGGTTTTGTGTGGATTACAAGGCCCTTAACGAGAAAACCATTAAGGATAAGTTCCTAATACCGATCATTGAGGAACTCCTTGAAGAACTAGAGGGCGCCTATTACTTCTCCAAACTAGACCTGTGTTCGGGCTACCACCAAGTCCAAATGAGACCTGAAGATGTGGAGAAAACAGCCTTCCGAACACACCACAGGCACTTCAAGTTCCTAATCATGCCTTTCGGCCTCACCAATGCCCTTTCCACCTTCCAAGCTCTCATGAACGAGGTATTCAAAGGCCATTTAAGGAAGTTCATTCTAGTGTTCTTTGACAATATCCTCGTCTATAGCCGGTCTTGGGTCGAGCACCTTCAGCACCTCAATAAGGCCTTCTCCTTGCTACGCTAGCACCACCTTCGATTGAAGCCCTCAAAATGCACATTCGCCCAGTGACAGGTTACCTACCTAGGACACCTCATTTCACACAAGGGAGTGGGGGCCAACCTCCAAAAGACAAAGGCCATGTTATCCTAGCCGAAACCCTCAACTCTCACAGCACTGCGTGGGTTCCTTGGTCTCATAGGCTATTATCGAAAATTTGTGCAGAACTATGGCCTTATTGCGACCCCCTTGACTGGCATGTTGCGAAGGAACGGCTTAAGGTGGAGCCTCAAATCAGAACAGGCCTTCATTGCCCTGAGAGATGCCATGATACAAGCTTCGGTCCTAGCCCTTCCTGATTTTGAAGGGCCCTTCATGGTGGAGTGCGATGCTTCCAATCACAAGCTGGGGGCGGTCCTCCAATAGAATGGGGGGCCCATTGCCTTCTTCAGTCGACCCTTCGCACAACACCTACAGCTAGCAGCTTATGAGAAGGAGCTCATCGGCTTAGCCAAAGCCATGCGCCATTGGAGGGCATATCTTTGGAGTAAGAGGTTCAAGGTGAGGACCAATCACTATAACCTTAAGTTCTTGCTTGAATAGCGAGTATCCACCTCCCCCCAACAACATTGGCTCAATAAGCTCATGGGATTCAACTTTGATGTCGAGTATAAGGCCGGCCACGAGATTAAGGTCGCAAATGCACTATCTAGGAGAGAGGAAGTAGCAGCATCCGCCTTCGCCATTTCCACGCCACAACCACAACTGATTGAATGGGTGCAACAAGCTATGCAATCCCCTCCCGAATTGCGCCAGCTAGCCTCTCGGATACAAGCACAGGAGATGGGGCTGGAATGGACCTTCGAAAAGGGGCTCATCCTTTTCAAGAAGATATTCTTGGACCCCTCTTCCGAGCTGTGCACCACAATTGCTCAAGCCATCCACGACCAATGCCACGAGAGGTACTAGCGCACCCTTTATCGCATAACCCGAGATTTCCACAGGAAGGGGATGCGACAGCAGGTCAGAGGGCTAGTTAAGGCCTGCCTTCAGTGTCAAAGATATAAGTCAGAACACATCCTGCCCATGGGACTTCTTCAACCACTCCCTATCCCGAGCCAGGTTTAGGCCAACATCTTCATGGATTTCATAGATGGTCTTCCAAATTCCCACGGAAATCAGTCCTAATGGTGGTAGTAGACTGGTTCTCCAAATACGGCCACTTCATCACCATGAGTCACCCCTACTCAACATTGATAGTAGCCAAGCAATTCTTCGACACAATAGTCCGACTCCATGGACTACTGAAGTCCATTATAAGTGATCGCGACCTTACCTTCACTAGCACCTTTTAGAAGGAGTTGTTCAAGCTATACAGCACCAAGCTATCCTTTTCCTCAGCCTACCATCCCCAGAGAGACGACCAAACGGAAGTAGTCAATAGGACTGTGAAAATGTACTTAAGGTGCTTTACTGGAACTCACCACAGAAATGGGCAGATTAGGCCGAATATTGTTACGACACGGGCTACCATTCGTCCCTCAAAACCATTCCTTTCAACATGGTTTATGGCCAAGCTCCTCCATAGCTGCTGTCATATACGCCAGGCACAACTAAGATGGAGGCAGTGGAGAGGGTGCTACAAGATCGCAATGAGTTCCTCGCCGAACTAAGACTCCAATTGGAACACGCTCAACAGGAACCCAAATGTGTAACACAATTAGGTTGCATAAGCAACTTAAAAATGAAAAGACAAAGTCTCGGTGATTTCTGTTCACGGTATGATGAAGGCTAGTTATGACGCTAAACACCAGGACATCAACTTTAAGGTAGGCGACCTAGCATGGCTCAAGCTCCAACCATACAAGCAATTAACCTTGTGACAAAGACCTTATCAAAAATTGGCACCTAAATTTTATGGACCTTTTTCCATCAAGGAACGCATAGGACCAATCGCTTATTGCCTATGCTTGCCACTCGAGGTCAAAATCCATCCAGTTTTCCACATCTCCATCCTCAAACAATTTCATGGCACACTGCCAGCAAAACCGAAGCTTCCCTTAATTAGCCATGACTCACTAATCCCAACACCATAGGCCACCCTAGAAATTCGATGTGGGAAGCAGCTTGTCAAGATGCTAATCCACTAGAAGGGCTACTCACCTGCGGAAGCCACAGAGGAAGAGGCCACAATGATCTGCCAACGCTATCCTTCTTTTGCGCACGAGGTCATGCGCCTAGTCAAAAGGGGGAGTGATGATAGTGCTCGGGGAATTAAGCCTTTTGACAAGGTCTACCAGTGGAGGAAACATGGGGGGAAAGACAAGGGGGAAAAAGAGGCCACGATCGAGAAAGGGAATAGGGAGTAGGACGTGGGGGATTGTGTCCTAAGTAGTGGGGTAGTGGTCTATAAGACAGTAGGAACTAGTGGGGAGGAATCCTTGTAAGTAGTGGACTAGTGGTAGGAACTAGTGTAACACCTCCTGCTGTATTTAAGGAAAGAAAAGATGAATGAAATCTTATCTTATTTTTCAGCAAATAACAACTAATACATGAGAACTTGGGTTCTCTCCGATGATCCCAATTCACTTAGTCAATCATAGGGAAACTTGGAAGGAAACCTAACAAGCAGGTTTTAGACTTCCAACCGGAACTAGCAAGGCCTAGAACGAGGTCGCAAATGCTTGCCGCTAACATATTTTTTCCCCTTCCAATCCATAACCTATCTAACACAAGATACACTCTACAACCAACTAGAAAAGCATCTAAGAATTTATACAGAGGGCCAAACATCAGCGTGTAAGTGAATCATGGACACAATAATCATTCTCGAAAATCTACCACCAATAAAAAGAAAAAGGGAGTAATAATGCATCTGCAGGCAAACATATGCTTGTTTATTGAAACAATAAAGGACAGAAAAAGAGTTGTTTAGATAGCTACTACCTGGGAGCAAAGCCTTGGACTCCATTGTAAAACCGAACAAAGCAGCCATGCTTTTCTATCTTTGTTATCCAACCATGTGTAATAAGCCCATCAGTAGCATCAGCATAAGAGCTGAGAATTGTAAGTTTGGACTTCACCTGACAAACATCAACTTAGCATTATCAACACAAGAAACTAAACGTTCTTTAAGATGTAAGTAGTTTTATTTAGGACATCTTTATTAATAATTTCAAAGTAAAACATCTTTTTTTTTTTACTTCTGATTTTCTCTGAATCCATTATCTCTTCAACTCAACAAGTGAGATAGAGGAACTATTTGTTATATCATCAGGATAACAATACATTAACCTGCCAGTTCTTTTATGAGGCACAAATGGGAAAATTTATCTGGAATACAGAAGAATCAATGGAAACTTTTTTTTGGATAAGTAGAATTAATGAAAACTGTGCTTATAAAGTAAAACTTATGTTTCTTTTTCTTTAATTTTCTCCTCTGGGACTTCTTCGTATACAAGTAATCAAGCTAGCACAAGCACAGGCTCTGTTATTCTATCTTAAATAATTATTTATTTGATTATTAATGACTTTGTATTATATTTTTTAACATGAAATTTACATCACTCTGAAAGGTGGTTAAGAAAAAGGGGAAAGGAGAGGAAAAAGGAAAAAAAAAAGACAACCACTAGAAATTCCTAAGCATTCACCACAACAAAAATATTCATTTTTTTAGAGAATTCATAACATATAGTTGCTTCTAGGATACTGCCACCTTATCAGTCCCTTACGAGTATCAGCATGTGCAATGCAGTATCCAGAAAAGTATTCTGTAGTTGGAGCACACAATGATTGAAACTGAGATGATAAAGTTATTGATTTCTATCCTTCAAAATAAAACATTGGGCACTGGGTAATTACAACAAGCATTTAAAATACTATGTAGCAGTTGAAGCCACCTGTGATCCAACATCTAGCACACAAACCCTACTTCGGTTGAAAAGGGATCATACAATTTAAAATTGCCTAAGATTTATGTTCTATATAGGGTCCCTTCACATTTCAATTCTTTAAGCTAATAAATAAGAAATTTAAGAAATCAAGAAAAATATGTAGTGTCAATATGTAGGCAACCCATCTATTTAATAGAAGTAAGGAGAGATTAAACCATCTAAAGAAATGATAGGAGAAACTATACCATTGATTTCTTGTGTGTCACAGTGATTCTCTTTGACTTGCAACCAAGCACGCGGAATACCAGTTCAGCTCCAACCTAAAATAAGAATTGAAAATAAAAAGTAAACATAGGTCCATGTCTCTCAAAATGAAAAAGATTCTTATCCAATATCTTGACAGGATGTACAAAATTTCACTAAAGAAAAGGAGACCTCCAATAGATAACCTTAAATATTTTCCTGGGTTTTGTAGTTTCGAATTCTGACATATGCTGAAGAGGACAAAGTGCTTTTAGACCACCAGAAAACTGGACAATGGCACCGATGCTGTTAACAGTTATAACTTTAGCTTTCACCACCATTCCTGGCTTCACATCTGAGTGAGTAAATACCGAACCTTCAAATGCAGCAGCCTGCTTAACATTTAGAAGTCATCCAGTCAAGATTGCTCATAAATTTGATTAGTACTTGAAGGTCTAGCCATCTACAACACTCCATAGTAAAGCACAAACATAATTGCAATATCATGATTAAAATCACAATCAAAGTCTATGATACATAAAGTGCTTTTGAAAGTAAATAAAATATGTATATATATGATATAAATATAACTTACAAGCAAAACAGAAGACTTATATTGTAGAATATCCAATAGTCACACAAGCCATGATAATTTTAATATGCCTAAAACAAACAATCTTACTCCTTTACTTGGGACCCAAAATTTAAGGAAACAACTAGATAGATCTTTGTAAAACCACAATATACCTAGATGCTCAGAACTCCCATTAAAATGTTAGCAAAGCATGGAACACATCTGATAGAACTGAACAAACCTCTCAATAAGAATATAAGTATATATGTATGGCTACCTAAGCCAGATAAAGAGAATGCCTAATTTCCCTAAGCTGACTTGGATAGAATTATGAGGTTAACCATCGAATAGAAATCCAAAATTAACCAAGATCAGGCTCACTACAAGGAAAAATACAAGCAAAAAGATTGAGCACTTGATCACCAACGATATTGTGGCCCCTAATTTCCAAAATAATTTAAAAAAAAAAAGAAAAAGAAAATCGATGCAAATTTTTAGTGTGTTTGATATTGACAACACAAATTTCTATTAGAAAATAAAACAAGAGCCTTGCTTCCCTTTCAATTCAAACATGTTTAATTAGGTGACACAAACATCTTTAAAACTTTTAGTGCTTCAAAGAAGGAAGCATTCTTGACATAAGAAAGCTGCAATCCAGAACAATTTGACTTGCTAAAACGAAATTTTATATTCTGCAATTTTTTTATTCAGCAGTCATGTTTTAGCAAAAACTAGTATTTAAGGAGAAGTGACCTTTAAAACTCCAATAGCAAGCCCTTCCAAACGCCTAAACCCCAAAATTCGAACCCGAACAAGGTTTCCCTCCTTGAACCTCTTTTCCAGATTTCGAGCATCCTCTTCAGCAATATCAGATAGCTGTGGAGAGGGAAAAAAATTTACCTTACATCATAGAAGTCAAGTGGTTGAATGGCCATAGTAACTTGCAAGTACAGAAACAACTTCCACTTACACTAACATAAGCAGGGGTAAATTCTGGAATGGAGGGAATTTCAAGCAAAAGGCCAACTCTTTTGTCCACCCTGACTACCTTTGCATCCTCGTATATTTCTCCAATTTTTACATGCTGCAGGTTAAGGAACATGTTCAAATATCAAGCAATGAACAAATAAAAGAAACACACAAACAAAAAAATCAGAAACTTTATCATGTCCTCGTATATCATCCCAGCCAATGCGCAAAGAGGTATCAAATATAAATATTCAAAATAATGTCTTTCTTATCTTCAAGCTTTTACACAATTTGACTACTTTCCAAACGACAAATTATGAAACTAAGTTAAGTTCTACACTCCGGATTTGGGTTATCAACCCCTAAATCTGGATCTCAGTTTATTTCCAAGCAATGCTTTTATTATTAGATGAAAATTTAAATAAAAGATCTTGAAAAGGTACTTTTCTCTGATTCCAACTAGCCCACTGCTGGCAAATTCACTATATTGAAGCTTCTCTTCTTGCTTTCTTATGTTGCATGGCTTTATGTTCTTAAATCTATGTTTCTCTTCAATCTGCCCCTCCTATTTTAGCATCTTTCTAGCATCTTTCTTACATCTCATATATGTGGTAATCCACAATTCAATTAAGAGAATTTTATTTGTTTAAGGGAAGAGGAGAGCAAAGAGAAGGGGGGAGGAGGACCCCATTGTAGATATCTTTTCTACCAACATGCTAATCTAGATGAGAAATAGAGAGAAGCCATGGTAGGAACCCAATCACCACAAAGAAAACCAAAAGAAATGTGAAACACCAATATGTGGAGCAAAGTTTTCCCATCGAACAGAGAACTCACTATGGGAGGAGCCTTGTTTTGGACAAGATACGGATTCAACGTCAAACCAACAGCTCTAGTTGAGGGATCAATGAACAAAATTCGAGCATTAACCTGTAAGCATGGTATGTATCATCACTAACATGTATAAAATAGTTAAATTGCATCCTTATTGCACTTAATATATAATTAATCTAAAATGCTAAGATTGCTCATGTCATTACAATTAAGATATAGAATTGGTCAATGCAAAACCAGATAGATGAAGAATGAAATGCTATGTATTATATATTAAAATATTCAATGCTAATTAAAAAAAATTAAAAAAATAATAATAATAATAATGTACAATATATCTCTATTACAAACATATGTAGGCAATACCATGGGAAAACAATAAATGTCTTTGTATGAAGAAGGGCACAATCAGATGATAATAAGACTAATACATCAAAATGGGACAGGCACTAGCATGCACTATCACTAGCATGCAAAATTTATCATAACTTCAAACTAAAATGAATCCCATCAAGAAATGCTTGATTCACCATAAGCACTATGTATGCATATACTTCCCATAACTCAACTTCAAATTAATCTTTCCACTAATATATCTCTTTGAAAAGTCAAGCACTTTACCAGCTATAAAGAGGGTAACCCCTAGAGCAACAGTGAAGTTGCTCCTTTGGTAATAGATCAAGTGTTCAAGGCAAAGGTAAGGCAGCATACCTATATAATCAAGACTCAAGGGAGGCTTTTCTATAGGCTTTCAATTTGCAATTTATAATTATCACAATAGAAAAAGGCAGTGTACATGCATTTTCTTCCCTTCCCTCACCCCTACACTAGCCAAAGAGCACTTTGTGCACCTGTTCAGACTTTCATCACCAGCTATAAACAGCAGAAACCACATACTTTATTGTTCTTTCTCACCTCAATGTTTTTTTGGATAATCTTTCTCAACTCAATATTAAGATAGCCTTAAGGGCAATCATCACCTTTTTTTTCCCGGAATTTTGGAGCAACTAGGGGAAAAAAACAAAACCAAAAGCCAAAAAAAAAAAATCCAAACTGCACCATGGTTCCACATATGATCTATATAATTAAACAAGAAATTAGAAGAATAGTCTCAAAACACAAGGCAGTAGAAGATCTTCTAGATACAGGCTTTCTTGAACAAGTGCCTCACTCTAGCCCACCAAACAAGCATCAAGACCTCAGTATAATAAAAGCATCATCAACCCTAACAAGAACGTGTATTGCATATTTCTAGAAGTGGAATAAAGCATGATCAGGTATGCAATTGCTGTAAAAGGAAACAACCCATGAAGATCACTAAACATAAAAATCTCATATCCATAGTTTGCCATAAATGCAAAAAGCGGCCCCAAGAGAGTTCTTCAATTATAAGGATGAATCCTAATATTAAAAAAAATTAAAAATATAACCTTTTTGTTTTGAGGGTAATCTCCACTCCAGCTTCTTGTTGGCAAACTATCTTCAAGGTGGAACATGTCAACCTGTAATTAATTGCAAAAGAAGATAAAATTAGCACAATAGCCACTTGGTCCCTTTACTTGCCGTATGTTTGCTATAAGAGAATATCTAACTTACAGTTCCAGTAAAGTAAGTGAGAAACGATAGCAGGACCCCATTCTCAAGAGTTGTTTTCACACAGGCATTAACCAACATTCCAGGTACAAGCACATCAATTGAGATGCCTTTCAAATCCTTTGTCTACATAAGATAGTAACAATAGAAGGTGTTTAAGAAGACACATTTCCCCCGTTTAGAGGGGACAAAAGCAACCAAAAGAAATGATTTCTGTCTGGTTGACAATAGAATCTGCATACCACATGTTTTGACACTAAGTCCAAGTTAGGATTGAGATAAACAACTTTTCGAGTTTTATCTATGCTTTTGATAATCCCTTGCAACAACTTCCCACTTTTCAGCTCTGGAATTCCACTCCCTAAACAATGTTGAAATGAAAACAAATATATTGGACATGTATATTGGAATAAATTAGAAAGAAAATTTCAAAGATAAAGACCTCTTGACCAGTGATGTCTCGCAAGTATGAACAATCAAGTTAGATCATTTACAGATATTTAGTAAAAATGATACTAGAAATAAAACAATCAACTTCATGAAATCACCAAACCACCAATAAATAAATTGATTGTTCTTTCCTTTGACACACAAATTAGACATCAATTTAGCATACACTTCTACTTCTCTAAGATATACATGTGAGGGCCCTATTTTCATCTTTTTCATCAGCTGGTCCTTTTTCCAATAAAAATCTTTTCTTCGAGCCAAAATAAACCAACACTATCTTTAATATTACACCTTGCGATTCCACTACAGAAACAAATCAGTTAATACAAACTTGACACATCATAGAAGCTCATTACTCACTACAACATTATTACACTTGCTCTTCATTGAAGAATGCATTGTTACTCCAATTCCACTAGAGAAATTAAAAAAATACCACAATCATACACTTAGATCAATTCAATTTGACATCCTTTTTGATCATCACAAAAAATCCCTCTATAGCCACTTTTCAAGTAAAAGTAGCTTGAGTCCACCTATATCTATAGCATTGTCTTTCTCAAAGAATATTACTGCACTAGAATAGAGTAGTGCCCCATTAATCAAATATAAATATTACCACGGTTTGGAAATCATATGTTTCTTTTCCTTTCCTATGATGATATATGGATATAAAGAATTTTACTTTATGTTGGCAGGCCAAGCTTTTCTTGAATGAGGTCATCATAGAATAATATCTTTCAATGTGCAGAAAGTCCATAAGTTGCTCTCAATTATCAATTGTCACATGGTTATTCATGTTTACAAAGAAAGCAATCAATATAGTCAAACGCATGAAAGATCAACAAGATGGCCATCCAGATTTATAGAGGAAAACATTAGCAACAAAATATTCAATTGCTATGTATTTCTCATACTGAAGTTTAAACCTAGTGGAGCAAAATATCTGCTTGAACATAAGCACTATAATTTTACATGAAACATACAGAATCCAAGAGGCCAAGTGAAAAAAAAAATGTAGAACATGGAAGGGCTTTACTAACCATCTTGACTGTCTTTTGGCAAAAATCCAGAAAAAGAGGGTGAACCAAAATGAAGAATGTAGCCGTGATCTTCAACACTTTTCACACAAGCTGACAGGACCTATAGTCATTAATATGTGAGGATAAGCAACTACCTCTTCAATATTTATAGAAGAAAAGTAACTTTTTATCATAAGTTGTAATACTCATTATAAATTAATGACATAATGAAGAGTAAGGAAGAGAACTTAAAAGAAAAAAGACATGCACCATTGTGAACAAGACAAAAAGAAAATTTTCAGCCCATAAAGCAATGAAGATACACTGAGATACCCTTTTAGCAACTTTACGCAAGGTTGCTGCATGTGTAAAACAATGTAACAATATTATGAAAATATAAGCACGATGAACATTAAAAAGAAAAACCTACCACATTTCATGTTTAGCATTGAAAACCCACCGCATTTCATGTTTAGCATTTAAAACCCACCACATTTCATGTTTAGCTTTTTCTTCAGATTCTACCACCAATAAAAGCATGAGAAATCCAACTTGTAAATGGGGTGGGTGCAGAAGCCCACAAAACCATTCCCAATTGTCCTTACTAAATTCTGTATGCCTAACTGATCTGCAAATCAACTAACCTTAGATTACGGATCCCTCGTGTCAACAATTGATATTGAAGTCCCTAATTATAGAAACAAATCTAAGAGCAAGTTTTTGTCTAAAAGCAAATAAAAATTTCAATGCACACACTTAGATTTGCCCAAACGAGAGAAGTCACATAACCAAATTCTCCCTGCTACTTATGTATTTGCATTCTCTTTAAATTCCCATATTGAAGAGTGTTCCATTGTTAAACCTATCTATAATAGCATTTCTGCATTAAATACAATAAAATTGAAAGGAGTTACAGCCTATTACAGCTCAAAACCAGAAAAACCTGCACCATATAAACGGTGATATGCATGCATAGTGTTAAACAATCATTTTTTTTTTATAGTTACCTACTAAACTCACAATGAGGTAAAATTTCCAAACTAACTTATAGATAAATCAAAGAGCATCAAGGATTCTTTCTATCATTTTTTATAGATCAATGCTGCAGGATACACAACTAGAAAACCATAATGCAAAGGAAAATATGAACTAGATCAATTAGTCCCATTCCATCATGGATTTAGATAATGAGGCCTATCAAGCAACAAAATCATCTTTGAAATTCTGTAGCTATCTTACCATTCCCTCTTGTATGGCCTCCATTGTAGTACCTTTGTGTAACAATGAAAGACGCAGAGAAAGCCAGATCTTCCGTTTACTCTTTTCTTTATTATCATCATCTACCCGCAAGACAACACAAGAAACAAATTCACCCACTTCAAACATGCTTGAAAGCAGACCACTGTCACTCTCCTGTCAAGAGAGATAAAGGTCAGCTCAGCCAATTAAAACATCACAAGTATATGACCAACGAAACAGAAGAGGAAAAAGAGTGGAGAATTATTACATAGCAAGAAACGTCTCAAGATTACCTCAATGCCATCTAATACAGGATCATATGCATCAGCTATCCGAACTAAGCCACGTAAGTTACCCGGAAGACCGACTACTAGATCTTTTTCATTTACTTCTGTGATGACTCCCCAGACCTTCATACCAGGTGAGACATTCTGCATAGACAAGCAAAGTAATTAATATGACACTATGGCAATGCTACATTATTGAATTATGCCAGTTAATTTGTAAGGATAAGGGGATAGAGACTTGATGCAACGACACCAAATCAGCACCAAAAACATATACTTGCTAACGAAAGAAAGGGAAAAGAAAAAAAGCGCACAAGACATGGAATGCATACCTTAAAAGTGATCCTATTTACAAATTTAGGTAGTTTTCCAGAAATTCCATCTCCAAAAAGTGAACCCAGATCGTCCTCGTCGGTGCGGCCTATCTTTTGCGTATTCTTCCTGCTCTTTTTCTTTTCCATCCTCTTACCAGACGCGAATTGCTCATCAACTTCCGCGTGAATTTCTTCACGCTCTTGTCTACTGAGCAAACTCCCGCCCCCTAAAAACGATGAGCCGGAAGATAATAAATTCAACTGATAACCAACACGATGATATTTCTCAATCGAATATTATGCTTTTCTATACTGAAACTTCACCATCATGAAACTTCAGGTCACGGACCTTGGCGTAAAGTTCATATCTTTCTAAACAACTAGCATGTGCAGAGCAGAGAACTCCACTTCTTAGATACTAAAACAAAACAAAAACCGAAGCCAGTGAGCACTAACCTCTAGGAAAATCAGGAACATCGTCGTCCTCCAGGTGTAACGCCAAAGAATTTTGTTGAGCAGCTTCATTCGGTTTCCTTTTCCCTTTAAATGACTTCTTCGAGTCTCTTGAAACTCCCGGACCGCCTTTCGACTTGCTCCGATGAGATTTTGGTGACGCCATCTTTCTTGTTGAGGCGTAAAAAATAAACCTTCAATGAAGTGTCTGAACAAGGAAGAAGGTAGACGCTAGGGCTTTGCAAGGGTTTATGACCGCCGGTACAAGGGGAAGATTACCTATGACATAAAACAACCCCGTAATGGCTCATGACACAAGAGAACGCGCCGACTGACCCCTTTATTTTCGGAAAAATTAAAAGATTGGCACTTCAATGTTATGCAGGGAAAAGGGAAAAATACAAAAATAATTATTTTTTTTAAATATTACTGTAAATGTATCATTAAAAAAATATTTTTAAAACTACACCACTTAAATTTATGCTTAAAATACTAATTTCACAATCAATCTTCCTTATTTTCATTTATGTCTCTGAAAATATTTTCTTAACTAACATTTGTAGTATATTTTTTTAAAAAATGAATATTTTTCCTTATTTCAAGTTTTGTACCCAAAAAATGCTTTAAAAAATAGTATTAAAATAAGGCTGGCAAAAAAATATTACGAAAAAAAGATTCACCTTGAGCCTATTTTGAACTAAAGTGAAATGTTAATTTCAAGTGGTATATTTTTTGAAATATTTTCCCAATTAATACATTTGCAGCATTATTTAAAAAAAAAAGAGGAACTTATTCCTTATCTCAAGTTTTGTACCAAAAAAAAAAAAGCTTTTTTAAAAAAAATTAACCTTGAAATAAGGCTGGTAAAAAAATATTATGAGAATATGGTTCACTTTAAGCTTGTTTTGAACTAAGTAAAATGCTAATTTTAAGTGGTATATTTTTTTGAAATATTTTCCCAAAGTATTATTTACAAAAAAAAAAAATTCTTTTTCCATATCCCGAGTTTTATACCTAAAAAAACATTTTTTTTGGAAATATTTTCCTAATTAACACATTTGCAGTATTATTTTTTTAAAGGAATATTTTTTCCTTATCCCAAGCTTTGTACCCAAAAAAAAAAAAAAATGCTTTGTTAAAAAATTAACATTGAAATAGGGTTAGCAAAAAAATATTACGGGACTAAGGTTTACTTTGAGCCTATTTTGAACTAAAGGAGTATATACTACATGCGTCTTCTTTGTAAATTCTACAGAACCTACAAGCTACAAGAGCAAGCCTCATAGCTGTTGCTAGTACAACATAAGCAAAGGCTTCTAAGTTAATTGGCTTGGTATCGCTATCATCTATTGACATTAAAAATCACAATTTGAAGCAACCTCATCTGGTCTAGTTACTCCACTAGCTTCACTAGCCTCTCGTCTACTATCACAACCAACTTGATTAAGAAGACACCAGCTAAATATCTCGCCTCTTAATCGCTTTATGGGCTTACACTCCCTCTTAGACATCTAGGGCTTGCTAGTAGTGAACATGTAAGTCCATGCATGATGGATACAAAAAGTCTTCAAATGCCAAAGAATAATGAAATTTCAAAATAACTAAAAAAAGGCACGATGGCATCACCACCAGCAAAAACAATAGAATACTACCTAAAATAGAATATCCTAATGAATTAGAGATATTGGCAACTCCAACAAGTAAATAGAGTTGAAACTAACTAGAAAGCAATTTCAAACATTACTAAATCCAACAAGCAAATATAGTTAAAACTTAGGGGAAAAAAAACAATTTAAAACACTTCCAATACTAACCACAGTCGATGAATTACAAACTTGAAATCTAAATTCCATACTTCATAAGTAGTGGGCAGCTGAAACCTACAATGCAATGATAGAGAAATACAAAAATATGGTAGTGCACAATAAAAGAGGCAAAATGCGAAAAAACAATTTGAACATTTGAATTTCATACTTAAACTAATCAAAGATACAACTATGTTTGAAAAGTTATATGAAAAAATCCAAGGCAAATCTAATCTCACTTGCTCCTACTCCTAATAAAGTATCTAGTCACTCAAGACAACAAAGATCTATGCTCTATGACTCTATAAGTATTTATGGCAGCAAGAGCATGTGACTCCTCTATAGAAGGCAGCTCTAAGGGCTCCTCCAAATCTCACGATGACACTAGACTTAGTTGCATCACAAACTGTGAGCTCTTGTTGATTTTAGATAAGCTGGTGTGTCTCTTCAAATGAATAGGTGGTGTTAGGAATGGTTCACTAAAGGAGTGACGTTGGGGATAACAGATGAGCTAACTTTTGGAATCGAGCTACCTACAACATCATCGGTCTAACCATGCTATAAGGAAAGATGTGGTGGGGCATCTTGATGTGGACCCTGCCTATCCCTCTATTGCCACCCTCTAACTTTGGTACCTTTACCTCTAAAGTGCTAGTGCAAGCATGAGATCTACTGGTGGCTCTAGATCTTCCTCCTCATGTTATGGTTGCCACTAATGAATGAGAGGAAATAGTACAACCTCGTTGTACTTGTTAACAAACTGTATGCCTTTATTTGTAGGGGTAACTGCTATAGGTAGATTATGAGTCAAGTGAATCTAACAAAGGGTATCAACCTAAATATACAAATAAGGGAAAATGCATTAACAAAAGGGACTCAAGTAGTGAATTTAATGAATAGATGGAAAGGTACATTTACCAAATGTCCAATGACTACTATAGGTCTCAAAATGGCGAACAAGAGGAGGGTGAATTATTTCAAAAAAAAAAAACTTATCAAATTTAACTAATCAAACACTTTTTAACTTTTTAGCTTAATGAAGACTATGCGTGATGAGCAATAATAAAATAGACAAATATAATGCGTAGTGAAATTAAAGAAAGTTGTGATTTATAAAGGTTCCTCTTATTAAATATGTCATCTTATCCAGCTTTGCTGCTAGGGATCCAGTATTTCATGCCAGTTATTCTACTAATTCAATTGCAAAGAATTTGTTACAAACACCAATAACTCTTGTTTTGTCTTTTTAGCCCTTTCCTTAGCTAAGCATAGACTACAAGACTTTGTAACCTTATTTTCTTAGACTTAACTTTATATAAAATAATAGATAGATTTACAAAGATGAGAAAATATAATTTCTCTAATTTAAGCTTAAGTAAACAAAGAAAATTTGTTTTTGCTCTATTTTGAGTTTTTTTTTTTGTCCCTTTACTCATATCCTCTATATTTTTCTTCAACTTGAATTGTTTTGTTTATATACTTGCTTATTCCGTTGATAAAAGGCTTCCAACATTTATCAAGTATTCTAATGTTCATGTCCTTACATTTTTGGGAAATTAAAAAATTCAATATGTAATCCAAATTTAAATTGATTGATGTGTAACAGATTTAGCTCGGATTCGTCGATGTTTATCTTCATCTACCTCTTTAACAACTTTAGATAGATAAGTCTTAGTTGAAAATAGGAGATCCCTCTTCATTTGAATGGTCTTCAACTAATAACCATATTAGTTGTTCTTATCCTTATCTCATTCTCCTTCGATTAAAACAAACATTAACTTAATCCGTTATATTATATATAAAAAAAAATACTTTGCAAACTGAAGTTATAAATAGTTCAAATTTGCAAGTTTAAACTTGTATAAGAACATATATAATCATACATTCTTCAAACAAAAGTTTACAAAGTAAAGTATCAGACTGTCTATTTAAATATCTAATAAAATGTCTAGTTAAACGTCTAATAGACTATGTAGATAAGTGTTTGTTATTTATTATCTGTTTTAAGTGTCTGTATACTACTATCTAACTAAGTATTTGTGAAAATGAATGCATTTGTTCTTCGCACTTAAAACATATTATATAGCCTTTTTGTTATCATTAAAACTTATTTTAGAATTCAGATAATTCAACATTGTTATTATTTTTTATGATAACAAAACCTATCTCAAGTGATAAACTATATAAATATTTATGAAATAGATTTATCACTAACTACTTATTTCTTCTCCCCCTTTTTGTTATCAAACAAATAAATATAATGCTCCCCCTTAACATTTGATATAGATTTAAAGTATAAATCAATAATCACCAATTAGAAAGTAGAAAACATCATTCAACAATTAGAAATCAGAAAGCATCATTTAGAAGCTAGAGAGCAGAAAGCATAAGTCTTGAAAGTAAAACAATTAACAAACAACTAACAAAGATTAGCAATATTCTTTAAATGAGAAAAAGAAAAAATAAATCAATTCTTTTTCTTCTTTGGTAGCTTGGCAGCCTTCTTGGTAGTTGTTTTAACTCTTTTCCTTGGTTTCTTTGGGATTTCTTCATATTCCTTTATAGTAGAATCAAGATTGGTTTCGGTTGGAATTAGAGCTAAAGTTGGTTAAGGTTCAGTTGGTTCAATTGTAGGAAATGTTTGATCAGCAAGTGGTTCATTTTGTGTGGTTTGGTCAGGTATAGAACTAGGTTGAGGATCATTTTCTTGACCAATTTCATGAGTAGGGTCAATTTTAAGATTGATTTTGGTAGCTTCTTACTCAATGTGATCCATGATATCTGTCCCAACACTTTGATGAATCTCTTGCTATGCATGTGGACTTTCTAAATTCTATTCATGCTCTGGAATAGTATCTTTAGCCTATTCATTGAGATCTTCCTAACCTTCTTGAACAAATATCTTCAGAGAACTATCCCTAGTTTTAGTAAGAGTTAGTGCAAGTTGTTCCTCAAATTTTTCTTCACTAGGTTTAATAGTGACCGACTCCATTAAGGACCTCATCTCCAAAAAAGCTTTTCTTCACAAAGTTTTCTAGATCAAAAATTCTACTTTTCAAGTTTATCACTTTGTTGCTAGTTCCAACTTTAGCATCATTCTTCTTTAGAGTAGGGGAGTTTGGTATACCTTTTACAGAACTATTTGTAGAAGTGTCTATTTCCACTAAAGGTTCATCCTTGATCTCCAGATTGCCCTTACTATCCTATCTTCTCTTCTTCTTTTCTTTTTCTATGACCTTTTCTTTGCCTTTTCTCTTTCTCCCCTTCTTTAGAAGTTCTTCATCATCAACTTTCTTTTGTTCCTTAGAGATTACTTCTCTTTCTACATTAGACATCCATTCAAGAATATCCCTTCATGAATGCTTATGATCTATGTATACAAAGCAATCTTTAGAAAACCATACTTTTCTCCATGCATGTATGTTCATGTGATGAAGAATTCCCTCAGTTATTTTCTTGATCGAAAATTTTGTATAATCCTCTTTAGGTAACCTTATCCATTTCTCTTTTAAAAGAAACATGATTAGGTTTCCATAAGGCTTCTTTTCCTTATTCTCAAATAGATTCTTCAAAATCTCGTCAACAATATTCACACTTTCCCCTTTAGTTATTCCTAAAATTATTTTCGCCTCATCTACCGATATGTATGTTCTACTTCCTATCCTAGGCAGAACACATGAACTTACTGTCTTATGCAACATCTTAACCAATAATGAAAATTGAATAATGAACATGTCTTGTTGTGATAAAATCTCAAAGCCATCGTTGAGATATTAAAATAATTCCAATTAATTCATGCTTATAATGTCTTCATCATCATTCTCATCTTTGAGTTCTAAACTCTGAATCATATCATTCTTAGTAATGTCAATGTTTTGTTCGTACACATTTGATTTCAACTTATCCTTCATTCTTGTATCTAAGTTCTCATAAAATTCAGTAATTATTTCTTTAAAGACCGTGTATCTTAGATTACACAACTTCCTATAGCCTATTCTATCCAACATTTCATCTATGTGAAATCCATTCTTAATAAATATTCAGCATCCATGGATATACAATCCATTATCTTTCCTTTGAATGGAACAAATTTTCAAGCAAATTGTTTTCTAGAATGTACCTTTTTATTCCTTTTCAAAACGTCTGGTGGAATGTCTAGTTCACTTTCTATATTGCTTTTTACAACAACTTCTTCTAAATTGTTGTTGACTATGGGTTTTTCTTATTCATTATTATGCTCTGTTTCTTGAGATTTCTCTTAACTAGGATGTCTTGATAGAAAAGACTCCTCGTCTTGAAATTTCAGTAGGGTTTATATCTTTTTTCTTGGCCTTTGAAAGCATTGTGGTCATCCTAATGGATTTCCTTGGTGCCATTGTTGTAAGTAGCGATTAGGGTTCAAGAGAGAGTGAAAGTGTTTAGGGTCGAGAGATAGTGAGAGTGTTCAGAATATTTAGAGCGATTAGAGTGAATGAGAGGAAAGAGTTTTTAAATCTTTAATTTTTGAAAAAGTAATATTTAGGGAAGGGTTACCTGCATGCGAGACAGTTAAGAGGATATTACTCCCTTTCCTTCTTTTTGAGTTTACCTGAATTAACTAAAGAAAAAGAAAAAGAAAAAAAAATAACAAATATTATATAGGAAAACATAAGCTTATTTCATTTTTAATAAATTCAAATCTATTCTTATCTAATGGTTTTATAAATACATAGCCAATTGAAATTAGTACTAACAAAATCAAGATTAATATTTTCATTTGTTAATGTGATCTTTTACAAAATGATACCTCACTTCAATACGTTTAGATCTAGAATGATAAACTAGATTTTTTGTGAGATTAACAACACTTGTGTTATCACATTTTATTGGAATATTTTTACACATAAACCCATAGTCACACAATTATTGTTTAATCCATAATACTTGAGCATAATAATTTTCTAAAGAAACATATTCTACCTCAAGTGTTGATAAGGCAATAGAATTTTGTTTCTTGGATAACCATGATATAAGTTTATCCCCTAAAAATTGACATGTTCTTAAAGTACCTTTTTTTTTATCAATCATACATTTTGCATAATTGGTATTTGAATATCTTATTAAATCAATATTTTGATTTTTAGGATACCGAATTCCTAATTTTGTAGTGCAAGATATATACTTGAAAATTCTTTTTATAGCTATTAAATGTGTTTCAATTGGACTTGCTTGAACTCTAGCACATACACAAACAACAAACAAAATACTTGGTCTAGAAGTAATTAAATATAAAAAGGATCCATTTAAACTTTTGTAAAGTTTTTCATGTACCAAGTACCTGAAACGTCTAAATCTAACCTTATTGAAGTTGACATAGGAGTAGTAGCTCCTTTAACATTTTCAAATCCAAATTTTTTGAGCATTTACTTAGCATACTTTTCTTGGTAAATAAATATTTATTGAAAAGTTTGCTTGATTTGCAATCAAAGGAAGAAGTTTAGTTCTCTTATCAAGGACATCTCAAATTCAACTTGCATCAACTTTGAAAATTTCTTGTAATATATTTCATTAATAAAACCAAAAATAACATCATCTATATAAATTTGTACTCCTAAAATATCTTTATCAAAATGTTTTTATAAAAAGAGTTGTATCAACTTGTCCTCTGAAAAGTTATTTTTTATTAGAAAATCACTTCACCTTTTATACCAAGCTCTAGGAGCTTGCTTCAAACCATAAAGAGCCTTTTGTAATTGAAAAACATAATCTTTTTTTAATAGATCTTCAAATCTTAGGGATTGTTCTACAAATACTTCTTCTTTGAAATATCCATTTGAAAAAACACTTTTTATATCCATTTTAAATAATTTGAAATCTTTGTAACAGGCATAAGCTAATAGTAGTCTAATAGCTTCTAATCTATCTACTGGAGCAAAAGTTTCATCAAAATCAATACCTTCTTTTTGTAAATATCCTTTTGCCATAAGCTTTGCTTTATTTCTAACTATCTTACCTTGCTCATTAAGCTTGTTTTTGAATACCCATTTTGTTCCAATAATAGATTTATCCTTAGGTCTAGAAACTAGTGTCCATACTTGATTCCTTTGAAATTGTGCTAATTCCTCTAGATGGCATTGATTCAATTATAGTTTGTCAAAGACTCATTCATATTGTTAGGTTCAATTTTAGATAATAAAGCAAATTGATTTTCTATGTCTTATAACTTTGATCTAGTTTTAACTCCCAAATCTTTTTTCCTAAGTACTTATTCTGGTGGATGGTATGCCTTAAATCTCTAAGGCTTGGAATATTTAACTCTAGTTTGTGCAGGTTTAGAAGTACCTTATGGTAAATTGTCTAAGTCATTGTTTGGCTCACCATCTATTGAAATGTCTATTTGACTGTTTACTTGATTGTCTAATCTACCTTCTATTTTTGGTTTGATAGGTACTCCTACAATATCTTGTAGACTCTATTAATGATTTATATATTTATCCCTATTCTTTTTTACTTATTACATCATTGCTATCATCCATAATTGGGTTATCAATAAACTTGACATTAATAGACTCCTCAACTAATTTAGTTACTTCATTAAAAATATGAAAAGCCTTACTATTTATCGAATAATCAAGAAAAATTCTTTCATCAATTCTTTCATCAAATTTGCTAAGATTTTGCTTGAATTTCTTGACGAAGCATTTAGTCTCAAATATGTGAAAATATGACACATTTGACTTCCTACCTTTATAGATTTCATAAGTTGTTTTCTGTGTCAAGTTTCTCACATAAATACGATTATAAATATAAAAAATATAGAGATTACTTTAGCTCATAAATACTTAGGTGCATTACTTTCATTTAGCATACTCCGTGTCATTTCTTATAATGCTCTGTTTTTTCTTTCCACTACTCCATTTTGTTGTGAAGTATAGGTAGCAGAAAAATTATGTTTTATCCTTTTTTTTCTTGCAAAACTCAATAAAGTTTTTATTTTCAAATTCTCTACCATAATTAGTTCTTAAACTTATAATTGATAAACGTTTTTCATTTTGAACTTGTTTTGAAAAAAATTTAAAAGTATCAAATGTATCACTCTTATGTCTAAAAAATAAAACCCATGTGAAAAGTGAAAAATCATCAACTAAAACTAAGCCATACTTGTTACCTCCCTGGCTCAAAGTTTTTGTCAAACCAAAAAGATTAAGATATAGAAGTTCTAAAGGTCTTATTGTTGAAATAACATTTTTAGATTTATGAGATACTGAAACCATTTTATTTCTTAAGCAAGTATCACAATTAATTTCTTTAATAGAAGAAATTTTAACTAGGTCCCCATTCCGTTTGTCACCAACTTTGACACATAGTACTATAATGTCATGCCTTTTGGACTAAAAAATGCTAGGGCAACATATTAGTGATTGGTAATAAAGATGCTTATGCAATAAATTGGTCGCAATGTAAAAGTATATGTTGATGACATGTTGGTAAAAAGCCAGGAGCCTCAAGAATACTTGGCGGATTTAGAACAGTCCTTCTAAACGCTTCATCAATATAGTATGAACCTAAACCCCTAGAAGTGTATATTTGGGGCAACATCTAGGAAATTTCTTGGTTATATGGTCACTTCCGAAGGAATAGAAGCTAATCTTGAGAAAATCAAAGCCATATTGAAGATGTAACCTTTTAAGATAGTTAGAGAGGTTTAGAGAATTACAGGATGAATTGTAGTGCTAAGTAAGATTATGTCAAATATGTGAACAACTGCCTTAAATTCTTCAAGATCTTAAAGAACCTAACAAAATTCCAATGGAAAAAAGTTTCTCAAAAAGCATTTGATGAGTTGAGGTGCTTCTTCACTACACCATAAGTTCTCTCAAAACTAGTTCCTAGAAAAGAGCTCTATCTCTACCTCTTTATCAGTAGTCATGCCATCTCTTCAATCTTTGTCCGAGTAAATGGATGTGGGTGCTAACTTATTTATTACATGAGCCACTTCTTATAGGACTTAGAAGTTAGATATTCAAAAATAGAAAATTTTGCCTTAGTCGTGATCATCTTTGTGAGGAAGTTATGCCCTTACTTCGAAGCCCACTAAGTGGTGGTACTTATCGACCAGCCCTTAAGGAAAATTGTAATGCACATTTTTTTATATAAATAGATAAATAAATATATGTATAAATATAAAAAGTGGCAGGGTCGTAAATGAACATGTGGGACAAGGGGTAAAAGTGTCTTTTCTTAGTCGGATTATAAAAGCAAACTAACCTAGGGTTTCTCCTTTTTCACACTTGGACAATTTATAGTTGTATAGAGAGATAGAAAACGAAAGAACCCTACAAGAAAACCTAAGGCGACTAAAGATGAATCAAGCGGCTAATTGAATAGGTAAAGATTGCAATCAATTAAACAAAGGTCTATTATAATAATTTAAATAAAAAATCTTAAATTGACTTAGTTGTTTATAGGGATCAAATCAAAAGGTGGGTTGAACCAGTAAGGAATCGACTAAATTCAAGTTTCAAGTGCGAATCCGAGCCAAGTGAGTATACTAGAACCTAACTTTATGTTAGATTTAGGTAATGTAACGATAAGTTAGATTAAGAAACATAGCAACTAGGAATTAGGAGAAATTGGTATAGAAAATTAGGGTTCAAAAGACATACCAAGAGATATATGACCATCCAACATGGTCATGTTGCTCTTGTGTTGACTTACCAAGACATACTAAGAGATACACGGCCTCCCAGTACGGTCGTATTTCGACCGTGTTGAATCAAGAAGAACATGACCTCCTAACACGGTTGTGTTTCGACCATGTTGAATCAAGAGAAACACGGCCTCCTAACACGACTATGTTCCAACCTTGTTGAAGCCAAATCTTACCGAGAGATACACAACCTTTAACACGATCGTGTATTAGCCCGTGTTGGGCAACACAACCTCTAACATGGCCATATTAAGTGATAGACATTATCGATATATATCAAATTACCTTTTTGTTTAACCAAGTTTCACTCAACTAAGACAATTAATATAACCTTAGACAGCCTAATAGATTAAGAGGAATTATGAGAGATATATTATGTTTAGATTAGTACTAAGAATGATGTGTTGATGATTATATAGATATCAACTTAGCTTAAGTTTCGGATAAGAAGTGCTTAAAGCTAGGATTCCAAGTACGTGTTTACTTTATTTGTTGTATGTGATTATTAGGTAACTATTTAATGAGTTGCATGTGGAATAATGAAATGCTAAGGTATTATGCGAATTAAGTGGTATTATGAAGTAATACAGTGTTATATGAATTGAATGAGATATGTTGCTTGTGCTTGGCTCGGCCTAAGAGCCCGTAGTGGTAGATCCCTAGGGGGCACCTTGATGATCGGTATGTTGCATTATCCTTAGTGGAGCCGTGTATCGAAATGACCTGAGTTAGATTAGGGTTAGATGGGGCCTGCAATGGCAGTTCCCATTGGGGTTAGACAAGGCCCGTAGTGGCAATTCCCATTATGGTTAAACGGGGCCTATAGAAGTAGTTTCCACTAGGATAAAACTTGTGTGTATCGGGGTTATGAGCACCCTTATGTGTTATAATTCATTTTGGTGTTGATGTGTGAACTAAATTGTGAATGTGTTGAGGATAAATGTTGCACATATGCATGTGATATTAATGTGGAGTGTCATGCATGCGGTACTCATGTATTGAGCTTTGGCTCACCCCTTTTCGTATATTTTTTTTAGTTGTAGGTGAGAATGATGAGCAAATAGAATATGATGAAAATTAAGATTTGGTGGGGCATTACATGGATGAAATGGGAAGAACATTACTATTAAGTAGAGGAAGACTTTTTATAATTCGAGGTTTTATCAACCAAATTAAAAAGATATAGATAATTGTTATTTTGAGATTTAGTTGTTATTGAATAATGAGAAATTGAAATGACTCATTTGAGAGTCATTTATTTGATTAAAGTTATAGTAGTATGATAAATAATGTAAATGATTAGGTTTTTGAAGCATGATGGAGTTTTAAAGCCTTAGCGTGTCACTTGGTAGTAGTGACATGTGGCAAGCTATGATGTCCTAGGTTCTGAGGCATTACATAAATCCTCTAAAAGCCTAACATGTCAGGATAGATGGTCCTCTATGCTTTAAAACTTAGTGCATACAACATTCAATGTTGACTACGTGGGGTAGTGAAGGCAGGCGAATTAGTTGATTTCATTGACAAATCAATAGTAGAAGATGAAGCACACATCAAAGTTCACAAGAAGCTTACTTGGACTCTCTATGTGGATGGCTCGCCAGAGTAAATCTCAAGTTAGATTCCCTTGAATGACTTGACAAAGTACCTCTTAGCTTGGGTGAGTTACTCCTTAGCTTAGGATAATCCAAGCAAGGCATCATGGCTCAAAAGGCAGCTCACCAAAAAGCTCAAGTTGATGTGCTCTAAACATTAAGGTTGGTTGTGAAACTTCTTAGTTTAGATCAGCACTTTTTGGCTAAAACACGAGTTGTCCAACACATTTAGGCCTTGTTTCACATAAATAAAGCTCACCTTAGCTTTTACTCTCATTAGTGTCTCACCACTAATGAGAGTGTGGGGTAAGTGTTATAGGCCAATACGGTCTTAGGCCTTTGGGCTCACTTCAACCAAGTTTAACTTCGAATTGGGAAAGTGCTTAAATCGGTTGAGACAGTTATGGGAAGTAATATGAATTCCTTGGGAACACATTCTATTAAATCTTCCCTAAAGTAAATTGAGAGTCTTTAGGGAAGATTTACTTCCAAAAAATATCACACTATTCCAACACTATAAATAAGGGATTACTTTAATTAGTTAAGGTATTTAAAACTCTCTACAAGTTTGATTATCACACCATTATGCTGCTTATCTAACTTAAGCATCAAAGTCCAAGTCTTCGGTGTTCGAGAGTTCACATTTATCCATCTTATGGGTTAGATTCTATTAGTTTGGAGTCTTAATTCAATCTAGGATCAACCAACGACAACAAGAGCAATCAATAGTAAATATAAGAGGTAACTTCATGTCCATGTTGACTAATATCTATTGTTGATAAATTATGGAATAATGGAACATATAAATTACTAAAAATGATAGAACTCATGGCATGCATCTTATATATATGACCAAAGCTCTTGAAGACCAATTGTGGGTGTGTTTTTGCTTCTCATAAAAAGAAAAAAAAATTGTAATTTGCTTTAAGATGTTAAAATGGAAATGAAATGAACATATAGAATACATATACTAAAATTTCAATTTTCAATCTATATGTGCTACTTTGTTTTACATGTTATATTATAATAATTATTGATGATATAGGAGTAAAACATAAATGAGAAGAAATAGGGGTGAACCTAAAACAATATAGTTAGAGAGTCGAACTTTTCTTTCATTCTTTTCTTCTTCTTCTTCTTCTTCTTCTTTTTTCCTAGTAAGTGCACCCCAATAGAATTTAATACTCAATCAAAAAAGAAAAATTTTAAATTTTGAAAAAATAATAAAAAACGCTATTATAATTTTTAATGAATGACATTTAATACTATTAATTACTATTGGAAAAAGTAAAACAAAAAACATAAAAAGAAAATTGGTTAAGTAACATAAAGTAAATGTAATTTTGAAGAAAATAAAATGCTTCTTATAAGATTTGAACTCATGACCTCATATAAAAAAATTACATATCTTACCACTTAGCTATTAATAATATTTTATTAAATTTTACTTTTTAAAAATATGTATAATATATACTTTTTCCCTTTTTAATAAATTTTAACAATTAATATTTTTTTCCAAGCTTGGGGGAATTAGGGCCCTTATTGACCCCCTATGTTTGCCTTTGAGAAGAAATAAAGTAATTAAAAGAGAGAGAGAGAATACTAATAATTGTGTAAATGAATTTTCATTTTCTTATTTTCTTCATGTTATAGCTTAGTCAATAATTAATTACAGCATGCACCAATACATGCATTCAAAGACTTAATGGTAGAATAAGCAACAACAACAAAATATTATGTTGCTTGTTACCTAGGCTAAAAACTAACTTGTTAAGTGCTAAAAAATTGGGGTATTAAAAGTTTAAGTAACAAATATACATTTATAACATAGTGTTGAGACATTAGCACATGTTTGAAGTCCCACATCCCACTCCCATAATCATAGACCTTGTATTGAATGGATTGTAGATTTAAAGAAATTCGCTAGGGGAAGAAATAATTTTTGTATGTATATATTGCCTAGAGCTTAAACAAAATATAGGTACTTAAATTTCGTTTGCTGATTATGCTCCTTTTGGTAAAATAAGTATATGATAGGAAAAAGAGGAAAGAGAGAGAATGACTTAAGATTGAATAAAGTAATCATAGTGTATATATACATATATATAATTGCCATGCTTACAATGTATAAATTATAAATTTGTTAATTACAATAGGTGTCATATGCTTACTCAATAGCAATTGAAAGCATTGAAAAATTTATTAAGAGAATTTTATACCTATATTGTAAGCACAAGCACGGGATATGAGCATAAATATTGCTTTCAAGACATATTTTACATCTCTTAAATAGATTATGATATAATTATGTCAAGCTAAGTGATCATAATGTCATGAGAGCAAATATTTTCCATTTGGGAGAATAATGACCTATGAGCTTACTATTAGACTAAAAAAAAGAAAAGAAATTGCACCTTATTGATGATTTAATATGGAAATGAATGTATAAGTATATTTTGGAGTATGAGATGAGTAATTGAACTTAAGTGTAAGATAACATGATCTTCCTTAACTAAATTGAAATTCACTACATAAATGTAAAATTTGAAAATTACATTGTATGTATGTATGTTGAAAACTAAACTAATTATAATAAGCCCACTAAACTTTTCTAAACATTGTAGCGATGTTTATTTTCATTAAAAATGGAATTAAAATGAGGATGTTATGACTAAAATACAATGTGGATCAAAACGAGGAAAATTGTGAGAATTAGCTAGATTATTAAGTCACTAATAGTCATTTATATTCTGTGACCTAAATCTCTTATACTTTTACGTCTACTCTAAGCTTGATATTACTTATGACGTATATGTAGACTGCTATGATTGAAATCCTATAATGTCCAGGAGAGTAAATCTTTATAATACTTGCTTATACTTATAGTATTATAGTACTTTAATTAATATAACATGAAATTGAATTGCTTAAAGATATGGGAAATGCATGTGTTTATTACTACTTACTATGTTGTGCAAAACACTTTGAATTACGTGAAATGAAAAATTGGGTGTTATATCATTAGTTACATTATTATTGTTAAGCGTCTATTTTTTTGTTTGATTGCCTTATTTTTTTGACACTTCATAATGAATATAATAACTATTCGACATAAAATTTGAACTAAACGTGCATTTCATGTTTGTATGAAGAAGGTTGTCAATATCACATGATGGCTTAAAAAGGCCATACAAAGGTGATTCTTCATTTGGTGTAACCTTGCTCTGGCTTATGGAAACCACCACATACCAAGAAATGCAATCCTTTGATTGAGGCTTTATTTGCATAACAATTGCTTAAGGTTAGCCACACTCTTAGGTAATATATGCATTATGAAATCACTAATTTAATAATTATATTAAAACCTTGCTTAAGTTATGCTCATAGTATTTTGATGTATTATAATTAATTCACCAAGACTTAGCCATTGCTCGATTTGGCTTAGAGTAGTGGCACTTGGAGTTGACAAGGTAGAACTTATTCCCTAAACTGTATTGTACACAATTTTTTTAATAGTTGTGTATACTATTACATTCATATGGTTTTACATGTGTGACATATAAATGCTTGATAACTTGTTTGCCATTTTTTTTATATGGTATGGGGGAGGACCAATGACTTGAGTTAGAATAAGGAGATTGAACAATCTAGTTCGAAGAGTTTTAATTAGTTCATTGATGGATGATGAGCAAGTAAATCTAAAATGATTTTTGGTTCATAATATTATTTTAGGGTGAATTATAGTGATATTAGAAGCATCAGAGTTATCAGGATCTAATTAGAAGATTGCTAATATGATACGAACCACGCCAACTCGTGACGAAACCCAATACCAATACGTTCGGAAATTCGTTACCTAAGACGCCCAAACACCTAAAGTGGAAACCGTGACCCGTTTTCTATAAGCGAGACAAGAACCTTGGTATAATGTGAAGACGCCACAATCGGGATGAAAGACCGATTGATAAGTCGGGATGAACGCCACGGAAATCAATCCGATAAGTTCAAATTGGTTCTTGAAGAACCAAGAGAGGTGCCTCTCAAAAGTGTTTAATGTTCAAAGATGTAAATTCTTAGTTGTTCTAAACCCTAGGAGCTTTTATACTAGGGTTACAATTCGTGAAAAACAAGTCCAAAACGACGTAGCTTAGATAAGTTGCGTAAAAACACGAAAACAGAACAAGCTGGCCGGCAGGGGATACACGGCCGTGTACTTTTCTGTGCACATTCCAGTCACATACACGACCGTGTACTTCTAGTCGTGTATCTTTCTGTGGATTTGCTTGTCTCCATACACAACCGTGCCTTTTAGCTGTGTGTCTAGCTGTGTATGATTCTATGCAATCTTAGAATTCCTACACGGCTGTGCCTTGAAAGTACACGCCCTCTTCAACTCGTGTCCGGTGTGACTTGTATAAAAGCAAGGGTCTTCCCATGGTTGTTCCAATCCATTCCAACTTCATGATTGCTCCAATCCTTTCCGGCTTCATGGACAACCTTTATCAACCCGTTAAGTGCTTCCTTGAATCGTTTTGCTTGATTTCTTGTGATCGGTCCAAGCAACACTTCAAGAGGATCCACATTTCTTCTTCCGGCTTGGCTCTCATCATGGATCTCATCATTCCCCTCCTCTTGAAAAGGATTTGTCCTCAAATCATTGCCTGCATCAAATGGACTCAGATCAGTAACATAAAATGTGACACTTACTGGATACTCACCTAGTAAATTTTTCTTGTAGGCATTATCATTGATTTTCTCAAGCATCGGAAATGGACCGTCTCCCCTAGGGTTCAACTTGGATCTCCTCTGCAATGGAAAACTCTCCTTGCGAAAATGCACCCAAACCCAATCTCTAGGCTGAAAAATCTTGGGTCTCCTGTCCTTGTTCACCCTTGAAGCGATCTTGGCATTTTGTTTTACAATCCTAATCTTTACCTGTGCATGTAGCTTTCTCACGAAATCTGCCTTAGAATCAGCATCAAAACTCACAGACTTGTTAAGTGGCAATGGCAATAAATAAATAGGAACCAATGGGTTAAAACCATACACAATCTCAAATGGTGAACAATGAGTAGTGCTATATAAAGCCCTATTATATGCAAACTCCACAAATGGTAGACAATCTTTCCAAGTCCTAATGTTCTTCTCTATGATTGCCCCTAACAATTGAATTAAAGTCCTGTTAACCACATCAATTTGCCTATCAATTTGTGGGTGACAGATAGTTGAAAACATCCGTTTAGTTCCCAACTTTTCCCACAATACTCTCCAAAAATGACTAAAAAATTTCTCGTCTCGATCACTAACAATGCTTCTAGGTATACCATGCGGACGCACTACCTTTTTAAAGAACAAATCAACAATGTGTATAGCATCATCAGTTTTATGACAAGAAATGAAATGAACCGTTTTAAAAATCCTATCCACAACCACAAAATTAGAATCTCGACCATGCCTAGGCCTAGATAATCCTAACACAAAATCTATGGAAATGTTTATCCATGGCTCACGAGGAATGACACTATACTCATATAACCAATCTAAGAAGTCATCTAAACAAAGAATGGGATGACGATACTTTACCGTAAGGTTGTTGATGGCGCGGCAGTCAACACGCATTCTCCATGTCCCATCCTTCTTAGGCACCAAAATCACAAGCACTACACATGGACTCATGCTTTCTCTCACGTACCCCTTGTCCATTAATTCATCGACCTGCCTTTGGAGTTCCTTTGTCTCATCCGGATTGCTCCTATAAGCTGGCTTGTTTGGAATCGATGCTCCGGGTACAAGGTCAATCTGGTGCTCAATACCACGAATAGGTGGTAATCCCTTTGGAATCTCCTCAGGGATGACATCTTCAAAGTCCTGCACAAGAGACACAACCACACTAGGCAAAGAGTTAGATAAGTCGTTAGTAGTCAAACATGTTTCCTTAAAAACCAGCAACAACATAGGTTGCTTCATCACTAACGCTCTCCTCACTACACTCGCTCTTGCCACACAACTCTCCTTTTGCAAGGCTGCCCTCTCCTTTTCACTCACCACCAAAGTTGATTCCCCTTCAACTTGGCCTCTCACACTCTTTCCAACCTTCCTCTTTTTTTCCTTTTGATCTTGACTTTTATATTCCTTTTCTTTCTCATTGTCTTTTGCTTTCTCACTCTCCCTCTGCTTTTCACTCACCTTATGTTTTGCAAAAAACTGTTGTAGCTGCAACTGGTCCTCATACACTTGTTTAGGTGTTAACGGTTTAAGATTAAAGCTTTTCCCTTGGTGAACAAGCATATGCTTGTTAGAAAAGCCATCATGAACAACCTTCCTATCAAATTGCCATGGCTTCTCCAACAACACATGACATGCTTACATTGGCACTACATCACATAACACCTCATCCTCATACCTACCAATGCGAAAACCAATCAATGCTTGCTTACTCACCTTAGTCTCTCTACTATCATTCAACCACTGCAATTTATATGGACTAGGGTGTCTAACAGTTTTGAGCCCCAGCCTCTCAACAATAAAATTACTCACTACATTGGTGCAACTGCCTCCATCAATGATCAAACTACAAATGTGATCTCCTAGATAACATCTAGTATGAAATATATTCTCTCTTTGTACCTCTTCTTCTTCCTTCACCTGCACATTCAATGCTCGCTTCACTACTGCCACTAGCCTTCCCATTGCAGGCTCCTCATCATCACTAGCATCCTCTAATGGAGGCATATCATCTTCTTCACTATCCCCCTCAGTCTCATACTCTCCATCATCACGCAAAATCATCACACGCCTATTTGGACATTGACTAGCAATATGGCCTCTACCTTGGCATTTAAAACATCTAATGTCATGATTTCTAGAAGTAGAAGAATCAGGGTTACCTTGGTTACCAGGAGTAGAACCCGCTTGCCTCAGCTCCCCTTTTGGTTTGGTGGGTAAAGGCTTTTCTTCTTTCTTCCATTGGTTGGTCTTCCAAGTGGATAAACCATTACCCTGTGGAAACCGTGCATTACTACTACCTTTCCTCTTTTGCTGGTTTTCAACCTTTATAGCCATGTGAACCATATCCTCCAATTCTACATATTGCTGCAATTCAACCACATTTTGGATTTCTCTATTCAACCCCACAAGAAACCTAGCCATTGTAGCCTCTCTATCCTCCTCTACATTCGCCCTAATCATAGTGACTTCCATCTCCTTGAAATACTCATCTACACTTCGGCTTCCTTGCCTCAGAGTTTGCAACTTGTTGTGCAATTCACGATAGTAATACGCAGGCACAAACCGCTTCTTCATCACTCTTTTCATCTCTTCCCAAGACTCAATAGGTGGCTCGCCACTACTTCTTCTATTCAACATTAGTTGATCCCACCATACTATAGCATAATCCGAAAACTCAATGGCAGCAAGTTTTACTTTCTTTCTCCCACTATAGTCGTGACAATCAAACACCATCTCCACTTTTTTCTCCCACTCTAAGTACGCCTCGGGATCATTCTTCCCTTGGAAAGGAGGAATCTTCATCTTTATGCTATTTAATTGATCATCCTCTCTATTCCTATCTCCTATATCTTCCCAATCCCTAGTTCCTCTATTCCGACCACTATAACCTCTATAACTCCCGACAGAAGGCTCATCAAAGTCATCATTCGACATTTCATCTCCACCCCTCGGTACTCTCTTAGAACGACTCTCCCTCTTACGCCTTTGGAATACGTTTGTGGATTGCTCTAGTCTTTGCTCTACTGTCTCATGAATTTGTTCCATTCCCTCTTGGAACATCCTCTTCATTTCTCCCCTCAACGCCTCAATTACTAACCTAGCATCAAACCTTCGCCTCTCACCTTCAGGAGAATGTTGTCTCGACATTGTCCCTGCAGAAAAGATTAGTACTAACACAAATATATATAAAATTAAACCTCACGATACACTCCCTTACGTGTTTCGCTCAAATGATGATATCACACAATCACTCGTGTATTCTCACAAACAATGATGATATCAACTCGCTAATTTCCTCTTCTCAATTCTCTTGGAACTAACCCGAACTACACTAATTTCCTTCCGTAGAATTCAAAACAACTCTAGGGTTCGTAAATTTTCCTCTATTTTTCTATCCGAATTTTTTTTTGTCTCTGTTTTTGCTTTTGATCACGTTTCTCTTGTCTTTCTTTTCTTTTCCCTTCTTTTTTTTGTCGTGATTTTTACTCTTTTTTTTTTTTTTGTAACAATCGCCTAGTAGATATTACACTATCAAAAGACAATCAATACTACGAAATTGAATACGATAATTGATATGAATGATTGGAGTTAGGGTTTTGATATTACCTTCCTCAACTGAACTTGATGTTTTGACAAACCTAAGCTTTGATACCAAATTGATATGAACCACGCCAACCCGTGACGAAACCCAATACCAATACGTTCGGAAATTCGTTACCTAAGACGCCCAAACACCTAAAGTGGAAACCGCGAACCGTTATCTATAAGCGAGACAAGAACCTTGGTATAATGTGAAGACGCCACAATCGGGATGAAAGACCGATTGATAAGTCGGGATGAACGCCACGGAAATCAATCCGATAAGTTCAAATTAGTTCTTGAAGAACCAAGAGATGTGCCTCTAAAAAATGTTTAATGTTCAAAGATGTAAATTCTTAGTTGTTCTAAACCCTAGGAGCTTTTATACTAGGGTTACAATTCTTGAAAAACAAGTCCAAAATGACGTAGCTTAGATAAGTTGCGTAAAAACACGAAAATAGAACAAGCTGGTCGGTAGGGGATACACGGCCGTGTACACGACCGTGTACTTTGGCCGTGTACTTTTTTGTGCACATTCCTGTCACATATACGACCGTGTACTTCTGGTCGTGTATCTTTCTGTGGATTTGCTTGTCTCCATACACGGCCGTGCCTTTTAGCCGTGTGTCTAGCCGTGTATGATTCTGTGCAATCTTGGAATTCCTACACGGCCGTGCCTTAAAAGTACACACCGTCTTCAACCCGTGTCCGATGTGACTTGTATAAAAGCAAGGGTCTTCCCATGGTTGTTCCAATCCGTTCCAACTTCATGATTGCTCCAATCCTTTTCGGCTTCATGGACAACCTTTATCAACCCGTTAAGTACTTCCTTGAATCGTTTCGCTTGATTTCTTGTGATCGGTCCAGGCGGCACTTCAAGAGGATCGACATTTCTTCTTCCGGCTTGGCTCTTATCATGGATCTCATCATAATACTTTTGGTTCTATTAAGAGCATTATAATTTCTAATCTTGGTTATAAAGATAAGTCTGGTTCTAATTTGACAACATTTTTTTGATATGATTAGCTAAGCATTCAAGATTTTACTTTAAGATAGGTAATGATATTGGAAGATTCGATCGAAGATATAAATCTTGATATTTTAGGACATAGATACTTTGACATTTGTAGAGGGATGAAAATATTATATAAATATATTGGGTTAAGCCCATTAATTATTTGGCTTGACTCATCAAGCTAGGTGACAAGGCCTAGTGAGTCCGGTCCAATTATTAGGATGACTAAGGGAGAATTGGCTTGGTGGGCTTGGAATAAGGATCATTGAACCAATTGTTTGCATCTAACATTTCTCAAGCAGGCTTATGCACTTATGAAGAAGGCCATTAACCTTGGGCCTATAGTAAGCTCATTAGGATAACCTTAAAATGAGTAGACTCTATCTCGTCCATTGATCACTAAAATGATTTGACGGATGTCGTTAGGCCCAATAGTCTATAAAGACTTAGCCATTCCTCCTCATTAGAGGGATTTTTCCAAATTCTAAAGATCAAAGAAATGATGTTCTATTGAGAATTCTCGACTCTCAAAGATTAAATAAGAGTTCAGGAGAAAAAACATTTTTATTGCTCAAGAATTGCAAGGTTGATGCTTGAGGTCCCCTTAGCTTACTTGTTTGTCAATTATGCAATTGAGACTCTTAAGATTGTTGGTTCCTCCTCTTGGCCAATCTCTCCCTAGTCATCTCATCACATGCCATTTAAGGTTGTTAAAATCATGATTTTATGTAGAATCGCTAGGAGGCATGTAAAATTAGAACATAGAAATGTAAGTTTTTACAACCTTTGTAAAATAATTTCCAAATATTGTAATTTTATTTACAATGGTCATTTAAAAATATAATAGATAATAGAAATAAGGAAATTTAGCATACATTTTGATCATAAATTGCAATAAAAGTCATAATATAGATAATTAAGCATAAGTTATAGAATATAGATAATTAACCATAAGTCCCAATAAAAGTTATGAATTCATAAATCACAATACAAAATAATAACTAAAATAAATCATCACAATTTCCAACATCTCTCCCATCCATATCACCATCATCATCTACATCTCCATCATCATCTTCTTCATTAATGTCAATATCATCATGGGGTATACTACTACTAATGATTTCCATTTCTAATTCCAAATCTTATGAAATTTCCATTTGTATTTCAACTTCAAAATCATCAATATCAGGAATCTCTATTTGTACCATAACTACATTAAATAAATACGATTTCAATTTACAAATGAAACTTTAAAATGAACATTAAAGCAAAAAATATATTTAGCTAATAAGTTGACATAGTACCTTTTCTTCACATTATTGAAATTTGCTTTAATTTTCTCTTTGGCACGATCCATTTCTGAATAAATGAAACCTACAGCTGGTTTTTCATCATAATCCACTAATCTGAGCACTTTAATAAGTGGAAATGCAACTTTAAGGCAAATAATGACATTCTTCTAGAACCTACTATAAAAAACCACCTTCTGAATTCGCTTCCCATCAGTTGCACTCGAATACTTACATGATTTCCAATGACTTGAAGTGAACATCGTTATTAGTGCACCCTTCAACTCATTGAGGCAACCTAATGTTAAATAAGAAGTGGCGAAACGAGTTGTACGAGGTCTAATCAAGTCCCTCCCTTTAGTGTATCTCCTCAAGATCGAGATAAGTATAGTCATGGAATAAATATATATAGTAATTCGCCTTCTTTTTCCAATTGTTTCATGGTAGATCTTCAAATTCTTTTGAAAGTCCTCTAAGATCAAATTAACGCAATGAGCTGCACAAGGTGTTCATTATAAGGATCTTCTTTTCTCCAACAATTTTTTCCCTACTACTTCATAATTTGCAGCATTATCTGTGTTTACTTGTATAACATTCTCCTCTCTAACCTTCTCCACAATATTATCTAACATTGCAAAAACTTTGTTAGTGGTCTTGGATATTTACTAAGAAATTGCAAAAACTTAGGCTATTTACTAAGAAATTGCATATAGAATGCTTCTTTCTATCAGTCTATGCATTTAAAATAATTGAGCAACCTATTTTTCTCCATTCATCTTTGCAGTCTTCAAGTAGTTCCATTGTTTGAGCAACTTCTTTCTTCAAACAAGTCTCCTTTAGCTCATGATAAGAAGGAGGTTTAAGCCTACAACTACATCAAGCATCTTGGCAAACTTTAGATTTTTTACACAGTTAAATGGAACTTGTTAGATGCATTCTTCTCTCAGCTCTTTCTTCATGAATTGATTAATTATACCTTGGTTCGCCTGTGTTTCACTTCCATTAATTTTTATTTTTATTTTCTTTTTGAGAAAGAAATCAATGCAATTCCTTTCTTTTTTCTTTTATGAATGTTTGCTCTACCTCATCATCATCATCATCAGAATCTTCAATCTCATGAATTTGTTTCCTTTTCATTTATGATGTTTTTGCCGCTTTCAGCAACATTGTTAACATTTCATATTTTGCTTCATCTAGGACGTTGATACATGGCTTTACATCTTTACGTGTACAACCCAAATGATTCTTGAATGTGTAAATGCCTTCACTAACAACTTTGTTACAATACTTGCATTTTATCTTTCTCCATTATTATTGATGTGCTTTACTTGTAATTGTAATATATATAAAAGATGACACAATAAAGAACCAAATTCCAATCAAATTGAGTGTGACTCTAAATTGAAAATAAAACCCTTATTGGCGTGTTCAAGAACACATATAAACAATTCTAATTACACATTAAATATGACACACTAGCAATAATTGAAAGCAACTTAAGAATGATAGATATTACTTACAATAATCCTTAAGCTAAACTCGCCACAATTTCAAAATGAAATTGATAAGAGTGAATACGTGAAGAGGATGTTCTCCCATGGCTCAAAGTCTAAAAAATAATGTTCAAAAAGTCCCTTATAAACCCTAATAAGCTAGTTTTTATACCCTAATTTAAAACAAGGAAAATTACAACAATGTCACATAGTCAAAATCGATCCTATGAGCCACTTGAGAACCGATTCTCCAAGTGAAAGAGAAGTATAGATGACTGGTTCTTCTCAAGATAAAAATGCAAATGAAATGAAGGTTGGTTCCACTTGTCTTTATAGGTTCAATTTGGTTCATAATGGCCCATGATCCAATCATAAGCCAATTGCCATTGTGCTTGGTCATCTTCTTGCAAAACCGACAAAATGTACCTGCTACAATGTAAAGACAATTATTATAAGATAAAATGTTGATGTCCGAGCTCATTTGTTCAAATAGGCTTCCCACTGCTGAATCTAGAGGTTTGATTCTCATCATCTCCTCGGGTCTCTGAAAGATTTGTCCTCAAATCTAAGGTGTCTTTTCCTAGACTGAAATCCCTTGTTTGCATGTGCTTGTTGCTTTGAAGTCTTGAGTAGCCATTAGTTTTTCTGATTTGTTCTTGGAATGTGTGTACCTCGGTTAGAGACATAGGTGTCAAGACAACCTGTGCACCATCTTTCTGAAACATATAAGTATTTCTAAACCCATCATGTAGCACCTTCTTATCAAACAACTGAGGCCTACCCTGCAGTATATAAAAGGCGCACATAGGAAAAACATCACAGACAATTTCATCATTGTATTTATCTCTTATGTTGAATGGCACCTTAGCCCTCTGTGTAACATGTAGACTACCGCGTTCATTTAGCCAATGTAATTTATAAGGATGTGGATGTGGATGTGGACTAGTGACTAGTTGCAATCTATTTACTAATGCAATAACTATGACATTAGTGCAACTACCACCATCAATGAAAAGAACACACAAGTTATCTAGAACTCAATAAGGCGTATGGAATAGTTTCTCCCTCTGTATGTCCTTGACGTTTAAAGATATAGTCATGACCCTACGTAACACATTAATAGACAAATATTTATTGTTTCCCTTGTCTTCATGTGTCTCAGCATCAGGATCATCATATGATGTGCCTAAAACCAAGATTAAGCACATACAAAACCAATTTGAAAGACAATTAAACAATGTCAATCAAACTAGTGTCAATCATATGAACAATGGTGTTAAATCCTCAAAGTTTATGACTGATTCTTCAACTAAGATGTGAATCAATCTTAAAGATCCAAATATGATTGCTTTGATACCAAAAAGATGATGTGCTTAAAACCAAGTTCAAGCACATACAAAAGACTTAAGAAAAACCAAACTCAAGTCAAGGCAAACCGGTTCCAACCAAAGGGCAAATGATGTGAACCCTAGTAAGATATGATGAAATCCAAACATCCAATGATATAATTATAATTCCACAATCATAATACCTTCTAACAACACCCTAATTTCATGTAATCCACGGAAATAAACTTCAATTTCAAAAGAAAACCGTAACAAAAATAATCCCTTTCAAATAGTGAAGAAAACGTTTTCTAGGGGAAATCTTCAATGATGATCCGAATAGAATTGATAAATACTTCAAATAAGCACAAGAATTCGTGAACAATAAGATGTATTTCTGACCAAGAAATATCTCAATTCAACCCTAGATATGACACACTAGAGAAGAAAAGAAATCACAACAAAATGAAATTGATATAACTCACAATTTCAAGATATTGCACTCGCCACAATTTCAACTCTTGGGATTGAAATTGATAAGAGTTTGGAACCAAGGTATGAACCCTAATTCACACGTGAATTGTAGTGTATATTTTTCAAAAATGATTAGCCTCCAAACCCTCTCTTAAGCAAGTATTTATACTTGCTACTCCTAGGGTTAAAAAGTGCTCAAAATTACAAGTTTACCACTTTTAAGGTGGCTAACCCTAAATGAAAGTTATAAAGAAATAAAAGTGTCCCAAAACCAAAATACAACCAAAATAGTTCATAAAAGAGTAAATATATAAAGAAATGGTCCTTCATGATGCCGGTCTTCAAGAAGCTTTTGAATCAGGTTCCGTTGACAACCCTGATTCACTTAGTAATAAGGGTCTTTTTGCATCCTGTAAGACTGATAAATGAACCTGCTGAAATGCATCAAAATTATAGTGCAAAGATGTAGAAAGTGAGTTAGACTTCTCAAGGTTAGGTTTCTCTAGCAAAACCCTCATAACTAGATTCTGGAGACCCTTAGCTCGGGCCCTGGTGATAGGTCCTGGAGAAGTCTGATTCCTATCATCTCCTCGGGCTTCTGGAAGATTTGCCCTCAAATCTGATGGATCTTCGTGCAAGTCATCTGCTAAATAAGGTGAAAGATCTGAAACATTAAAAGTGGTTGATACTCCATAATCTCCTGGCAACTCGATGCGATAAGCATTGTTGTCGATGCGCTTTAAGACCCTGAATGGTCCGTCTGATCTAGGAGATAGCTTCTGTGACTTTTTGTGTGGAAACCTGTCCTTGCTAAGATTAATCCAAACTAAATCACTTGGATTATAGAGATGAATTTTCCTGTGCCTGTTTCCCTGGATCCTCTGTTGTTCCTGGGTCTTCTAAAGGTGTTCAGTGGTCCGATCATGTATGTGTTGAATCTGTTGTGCTCGGTCAACTCCACTAAGACTTTCTTCCTTTGTCGCTGGTCTAGCTATAAAATCCAATGGAATAGAAGGGTTATAGCCATAAACAACTTCAAAGGGAGACTTACTGGTTGAACTATGAATAGACCTATTGTAAGCGAACTTAACAATAGGAGACACAAGTCCCAATCAGCAAGATTCTTGCTAACTGTTGCTCTGAGAAGATTCCCAAGCGTGCGGTTGACAACCTCTATTTGTCTGTCAGTCTGGGGATGGCAAGAGGTACTGTACATCAGTTTAGTACCCAGTCTTCTCCATAGTGTTTTCCAAAAGAAACTAAGGAACTTAGTATCTCTGTTTGACACTATGTTATGTGGAACTCCATGTAATTTGACAATTTCCTGCACAAAAAGGTTAGCAATAAAAAGAGCATCGTCTGTTTTGTGGCATGGTACAAAACGTGACATTTTGCTGAATCGATCAACAACCACCATAATAGAGTCTTTCCGTCTTTGTGTTATGGGTAATCCCAACACAAAATCCATGCTGATATTAGTCCAAGGTTTAGATGGTATAGGTAAAGGCATATATTCACCCTGCGCGCCTTTCCTCCCCTTGGCTCTCTTGCAAATACCACACCTTTCTAGTACCCTATGGACATCCCTTATCATGCCTTTCCAGTAGAAATTCTCCCTCAATATGGCTAGAGTTCTCTTCTCACCAAAATGCCCTGACAAACCACCTGCATGTGCTTCCCTCACCAATAATTCCCTCACAGATCCAGATGGAATACAAAGTTTTCCTGATTTATATAGAAAGCCATCTATCACACAATAACCATCATACATCCCGCCTCCAAGATACCTCTCCATGACAATTTTGAATTCCTCATCACATACATATTGTTCCTTCAACAGCTCGAAACCCAGTAATTTTGACTAAAGAGAAGTGATTAGTACATACCGTCGTGATAAAGCGTTAGCAACAATATTCTGATTGCCCTTTTTGTACTTAATCACATAAGCAAAGCCCTCCAGAAATTCCACCCACTTAGCCTGGCGCTTAGAAAAATTATGTCGACCCCTGAAATGTTTCAAAGATTCATGATCTGTATAAATAATAAACTCCTTTGGGAGGAGATAATGCTGCCACGTCATGAGAGCCCTAAATAAGGAATAGAATTCCTTATCATATATAGAATAGTTCAAAGTTTCTCCACTCAACTTTGCTATAGGCCTCTTCTCCTGCATTAATACAGCACCAATTCCAATCCCTGAAGCATCACATTCCAATTCAAAAATTTTGTCAAAATCAGGTAAGACCAGTAACGGGGCACAAGTGAGTTTTTCTTTAATCTCTTCAAAACTCCTCTAGGCCTTTTCACTCCAGATGAAAGGAACAATCTTCTTAGTCAGTTCTGTGAGAGGGCTGACAATGCTACTGAAATTTTGGACAAAGCGTCTATAAAAAGATGCAAGCCCATGAAAACTTTTTACCTCAGTAACTGAAGTGGGTGTTGGCCATTCCTTAACTGCCCTCACTTTCTCCTCATCCATCTTAACTCTTGCACCTGACACAACAAAACCCAAAAATGTTACCTCAGTTTGATAAAAGGAACACTTCTGAAAATTTGCAAATAACTGTTGTGCCTTCAATACTGAGAATACTGCCCGAAGATGCTCCACATGTTGTTCTAGGTCTTTGCTGTAGATCAGAATATCATCAAAATAAACCACAACAAATTTTCCTAAGAACTCCTTCAATACATGGTTCATCAATCTCATAAAAGTACTAGGAGCATTACTCAAACCAAAGGGCATAACCAACCATTCGTACAGTCCATGACGTGTTTTAAAAGCGGTCTTCCATTCATCCCCTTCCGTCATCCGAATCTGGTGATATTCGCTTTTAAGATCAACTTTGGAGAAAATCTGTGAACCATACAGCTCATCCAATATATCATCAAGTCTAGGAATAAGATACCTGTATTTAATGGTGATTTTGTTGATGGCTTTGCTATCAATGCACATTCTCCAAGTTCTATCCTTCTTGGGAACAAGAAGGGCGGGAACAGCGCATGGGTTGAGACTCTCTCTAACAAACCCTCGTTCCACCAATTCATCTACTTGACGTTTCAATTCCTTAGCCTCCTCAGGATTCATGCGATATGCGGGTCGGTTTGGTAACACTGAACCGGGCATAAGATCAATAGCATGCTCTATCCCTCTCAAAGGTGGTAATCCTGCTGGCAAATCATTAGGAAAAATGTCAGTATACTCATTTAATACCTGAGAAACTGTTGGAGGTAGAGGCTGTGATTCCCGTAGCCCTAAGACAAATCTCAACTGAAGCAAGTATGTTGGAGCCTCCTCTGTGATTAATCTCTCCATCTCACCCTGTCCCATCAACAATACCTTTTTCCCCTCAGAAACATTATTTTGAATCAAAACCTTCTTAGCCTCTGATGGTCGATTAATCTGTTGCTGGACATTATGGACCTCTGAAGGTGGCATAGGATTCAGAATAATTCGCTTGCCCTCCTTTTGAAACATATATGTATTTCTGAAGCATCATGTAAGACCCTCCTGTCATATAACCAAGGTCTACCAAGCAAAATATGAGATGCACACATGGGCAAGATATCACACTCAATTTCATCACAATACTTGTCCCCTATACTGAAGGGTACCCTAGCTTTTTGGGTAACATACAGACTTCCTTGATCATTAAGCCAATGTTGTTTATAAGGTTTAGGATGTGGAATAGTTGAAAGCTTTAGCTTTGATACCAACGATGCAGCTACTACATTAGTACAACTACCACCATCTATTATAAGGACACACAAATTTCCTTGTATCCTACAAGAGGTGTGAAACAAATTTTCCCTTTGTTCTTCCTCCTTACTAGCAAATGTACTTAATGAGCGTCGCAATACATTAGCATATTGAAGCATTTCACTAGACATTGTGGAATTCAACTCAATCCACACGTGAACAATGTTACCCACTTCTTTTAAGATCACGGTGCAACAAACTTTAATCTCCAAAAATTCACTCCACGGCAACACACAAGCAACAACAACAATTATGATGTGTTACTTCCACGGTAATAACAAGATGAATATTGATTACAAGTAGACTTCAACTTCCACGGCAAATAATGATAGCAAAGGACTAATAAGTGACTTTCCACAAATGAATTCCGAATCCCACTATAGGCAGCAACTTTCAATTTGAAATTCAAACAACTTCACTTATTGTAAGCCTTCCTCAATTGGTAACAATGAATTCAAATTCAAATAGCAATCATTAACTCCCACAACTTAATTGCATATGTTTTGAATTCAAATAATTCCTTACTAATCAAACTTAATGTAATCTGCAAATTGTACTCCACCATTTCAGAATTACACAATGGAAATCAAAGACAACAAACAGCACAACCTCCTCACGCCACAAGCTATTCACGGCAAGAATCGGTAAGTTTTGCAAGTTCAAAAAAATTGCTAAAGTAAACTTCACTTTGTACTTCTGCTCTTCCACGTAAATTAGTGACCACAAAATGATGTAATAACCTTCCCAAACTAACTCCAACAATCAGCAAATCAAATTCCAATCCAAGGTAATTTCGCAATCTCAAAACAACAACAACAACACAATTTGCGGTTTTTCACTTGTTCAACCCTAATTGATGATCACTTCCACGAAATTAAATACAACCAATTCCCTTCTCTCAACATGTGCTCTGATACCAAAAAGATGATGTGCCTAAAACCAAGATTAAGCACATACAAAACCAATTTGAAAGACAATTAAACAATGTCAATCAAACTAGTCTCAATCATATGAACAATGGTGTCAAATCCTCAAAGTTTATGACCGATTCTTCAACTAAGATGTGAATCAATCTTAAAGATCCAAATATGATTGCTCTGATACCAAAAAGATGATGTGCTTAAAACCAAGTTCAAGCACATACAAAAGACTTAAGAAAAACCAAACTCAAGTCAAGGCAAACCGGTTCCAACCAAAGGGCAAATGACGTGAACCCTAGTAAGATATGATGAAATCCAAACATCCAATGATATAATTATAATTCCACAATCATAATACCTTCTAACAATACCCTAATTTCATGTAATCCACGGAAATAAACTTCAATTTCAAAAGAAAACCGTAACAAAAATAATCCCTTTCAAATAGTGAAGAAAACGTTTTCTAGGGGAAATCTTCAATGATGATCCGAATAGAATTGATAAATACTTCAAATAAGCACAAGAATTCGTGAACAATAAGATGTATTTCTGACCAAGAAATATCTCAATTCAACCCTAGATATGACACACTAGAGAAGAAAAGAAATCACAACAAAATGAAATTGATATAACTCACAATTTCAAGATGTTGCACTCGCCACAATTTCAACTCTTGGGATTGAAATTGATAAGAGTTTGGAACCAAGGTATGAACCCTAATTCACACGTGAATTGTAGTGTATATTCTGCAAAAATGATTAGCCTCAAAACCCTCTCTTAAGCAAGTATTTATACTTGCTACTCCTAGGGTTAAAAAGTGCTTAAAATTACAAGTTTGCCACTTTTAAGGTGGCTAACCCTAAATGAAAGTTACAAAGAAATAAAAGTGTCCCAAAACCAAAATAGTTCATAAAAGATTAAATATATAAAGAAATGGTCCTTCATGATGCCGGTCTTCAAGAAGCTTTTGAATCAGGTTCTGTTGACAACCCTGATTCACTTAGTAATAAGGGTCTTTTTGCATCCTGTAAGACTGATAAATGAACCTGCTGAAATGCATCAAAATTATAGTGCAAAGATGTAGAAAGTGAGTTAGACTTCTCAAGGTTAGGTTTCTCTAGCAAAACCCTCATAACTAGATTCTGGAGACCCTTAGCTCGGGCCCTGGTGATAGGTCCTGGAGAAGTCTGATTCCTATCATCATAGTACTCTTGTAGTACTATTGACAAGTCTGTAAGCTCAACCGCTTCTTCTTGACCATCCTCACTATTTCCTTCCATAACAGTCATGACTCTTTTATTGGGACATTGAGCGCCATGTGTCTAAAACCCATGCATTTGAAACACTTTACTTGACACATCTTTCCACTTGTTGTCCTTAGCATTGTCTGCCTGAAATCAGATCTAACAACCTCTTTTCCCTCTCCCTATCAGTATTAGAGGTATTCTTATCCAGTCTTATTATTTCGCCTTGTTCCTTTTTGTTCTCCCATCCGACCCTTGAGGTTTAGTAGAAGTTCCATACCTGTTGCTTGTTGCTCGAAAAGGGTTGGTTGTCTCTGTTTCTCCACTTTCAAGGCTAGTTGAATAGCCTCATCAAGTGTGTTATACCTCTGGAGCTCTACAATGTAGGCAATTTCATACTTTAACCCGACACATTGTTTAGGAGGTTCAACTGACCCACATCTGATAATTTATGTCTCGAACATTTGTACATACTCATCAACTGTTTTACCTCCCTACCTCAGTATTTGGAGACTCATAAAGAGCTCTTGCCTGTAATGCTCTGGTATAAACCTTTTTCTCAATACCCGTTTCATTTCCTGCTAGGTATGTATATTAGTCTCATCATCTCTTTGTCTACTAATCACAAGATTTTTCCACCATAAGGCGGCATAGACTGTAAATTCCACAGTTGCAAGACGAACTCAAGTGTGATCATCAATCTCATAGCACTCGAACAGGCCCTCAACCTTATCTTCCCAATATAAATAATCATCTACAGAACCCCTGCCATCAAATGAAGACATCTGCAATTTCACATACTCTAATCCCCGAAGTGGTATGAGCTCCTGATTTTGGTAAGGCTCATTCTCAAAATTATCATCTCTTTCCTCCCTAAGAGCATGATAATCTCCCTCTATTCTCTTTCCCCTATTACCTCCCAAAGCTCCTTCCCTATCAGCATTCTAAGGGACTACTCAAGGTGGGGGTGCCTGACGATTTGCCACAGGTGGTTGTGGCATCGTCATTCAATCTACTTGTGTTGCTAATGTAGCAACAATAGTGGTGAGATCCTGCAACTGTTCCTCTAATGTTTTTTCCAACCATAGCTTGACAACCCTAACTGCCACCAACCTGACTATTGGCCTCATTGCTAATTCTCCCATTCACACTATCATTCGACATGATTATTGAATTTATCTTTTGACACACAAGAATAACTCAATATAACTACAATACACTTTTACGTTAACTATAAAACACAACACCCCTTCAAACTTACAACAACACTCCACGACATACACACCCCCCCCACGGTTCAACACACAACTATGGTAACATACACACCATGACTTCACAAACACACTCCCACACTTCAACACACTACCATGTAACACACACACCATGGCTTCACTTACACACCCGCTGTGTAACACACAACCAATACAACACACCCAACGTATAATACTCAACTTCATAGTACACAAGCCTCAATCACAATACCAACATCAATATGTCTTAACAACAACATACACCTCACACCGCACTTACACTCACGGTGCAACACACACAAGAACACTTCCACAATCATAATTAATCACGGTTCCTACACATACATGGCAAGGTTGCAATAATCACTTTTCCTCAATTACTCAAGTTTAAAGTTATAATCAAAGCCAATAAATGAGTAATTACTATACCATTTAACAAATTTGGAATCAATAGAAGAGAAACCCTAACCTTCCATGCATGCAACTCACGGCAAAGGATTGCAATCTAATTTCTACACTTCAATTGGAAATCACGCAAGCAATTCACAGTAAACTTCAACACAAGACTTCAATTTTCACTTCACATAAATTCAATTTCGGAATGAAGGAACAAGAACCCTAAATCCTAATTTGTGATTCACGAAATTTCCTTCTCTAATCCTTGCTCTGATACCAAATTATGGTGTGCTTCACTTGTAATTGTAATATATATAAAGGATGACATAATAAAGAACCAAATTCCAATCAAATTGGGCATAGCCCTAAATTGAAAATGGAACCCTAATTAGTGCATTCAAGAACACATATAAACAATTCCAATTACACACTAGATATGACACACTAGCAATAATTGAAAGCAACTTAAGAATGATTGATATTACTCACAATAATCCTTAAGCCAAACTCACCACAATTTCAAAATGAAATTGATAAGAGTGAATGCATAAAGAGGATGTTCTCCTACAGCACAAAGTCTAAAAAATAATGTTCAAAAAGTGCCTTACAAATCCTAATAAGCTAGTATTTATACCTTACTCTAAAATAAGGAAAATTACAACAATGCAACATAGTAAAAACCTGTCTTATGAGCCACTTGCATGGTTGTCAAAATTGCGAATTAACTCGTACGTTTGTACGAGTTTATGAGTTTGTGACCATACTCATTGTTAACTCGCATACAAAATCAGTTTGTTGGTAAAATCGCATTAAAATCACGATTCTGTTAATGGGATCAATAAAATCTCGAGTTACATTGTGTTTCAATCGATTCTAGTTAAATTGCTAGTCTAGAGCCATTTTAGTCCGAGTCTAAGACTACAATGGGCCGCCACCAAGTTTAAAATAAGCCCACTGCCCAGCCTAGGTCATGGTCATGTGTTCATTTCTATTCGGCATGGCTCTAGTTGTAATTTGGTGATTTGTTCTTCATCTTCTCTTCATTCCCACCTTTAGCCTTCGCAACTCTATTCCCTTCTTAGTTGTTTCACAAGTCACAATAATCTTAGCTCAGTCGCATCGAGTTTTTTCTCATCTCTGATTCTCCATTGTCCATTCACTTCATAGTCACAGCACAACCAATCTTCAAGGTAAAAGAGTTGTAGTAAACTGCTATTCACCATTGCATCGCGGTTTACACCACATCGCATCAGCCTTTTTTTAGGTAATCAATCACTTCCACTTTCCGGGGTTGTTATATCTTATTGTTATCATTATGGGTTATCGGTATTTTCTATTTGATTTGTCTTGATTTGTGATTCCATTTCTTGATCTTGATTCCTTTTTCCATGCAAGGGTTTCTTTGTTTGGTTGCTAGAAAACTCATTAGCTAGCTAAACCCATTGTTCAATCAATCAAACTAGGTAAATCTCGATTTGATGATAGTTCAACCAATTGAATTAATAAGATGGTTGACTAAACCTGCCGAGGTAGATAAACTCCATAATAGAGACCATAAATATAGTAGCAACCTAAGCATTTCTATTTATAAGCTGGTTGTTTTTAACCTTCAAAATGGGAATAGACATGGTGGCGAAGGTACTTTAAGAATTCCTTCAAGCATTTTTGTAATCTTCCTCATCGAGGGCCTTATTAAAGGTTCTTCTTGAATAGAACTTATAGCAATCATAACCATCTTATGGTAGACGATAGTGTAAGTGTGAGTGTGTGACTCTGATTTATCTTATTCCTCTAATGGTAGTGTAAGTGTGACTCTGATTTCTAGTTTGAATTAATAGAAGCTTACCCAATTTTTGAATTACAATCTATCTGGTTTCTAGTTTACTTTATGCAGATTGCAGAATTTGATTAAAATGGCTAGAGTTTGACTAAACCTTTCATTTTTGCACTTATAATGTGTAACCAATTAATTGAGCTTTTGAACTTAGGTGGAGGGGGTAGCTTGCGACTCGCTGGCTAAGAGAACATACTATGAAGGGGCTAATGATGGCGAAATATGTGAAATTAGGGCAGATGGAAGTAATATGACTTAGAATATGTGAGTGACTACTAATTATATCACTCATTCGTAGCACTTCTTGTTCAATGCCAGTTTAGCTTTAATTATAGGTTATAACAGTTGGAGAAGCAGAACCATATTTAGTTCATTCTATTTAAAAATTAGTATGAATTATAATAACATTGATATCAATCTAGTTTTAGTTCTTTGTTACTTTTGAAACTAATATCCCTTCTTCTTTCTTTGCATAAGCAGAAATAGTAAATATTAGATAAAATATTACCTCTAGTAAGGAGAAACAGATGAAATATTGCCTCAACATAAGGTGTCTCTAGACTAGAACATGTATGTCTTCTTCATATACTTTACTTCCTAAATTTGACTTTGAAAAACACTGAGTGATACTAAGTCAACATTAGTAGTGAAAGCCGGATGGATTGTAATTGGTGATTAGAAGCCCCTAAGTTTGGCCGGTTAATATTGTCTTATTTTAATAACTTGTGATTTTTTACAAAACCAAACCAATGATGTAGTTCGTCTGACTTGGCCTACATTTAAGGTGTATGGGGATTGTTGTTTTGACTCATAATCCTTAATAAAAATTTGGCGCAATAAGGGTTGATTTAGTCGGTGTGTTTCACTAAGTTTTTCAATTTTTTTTTTATTTTTAACTTAAATCAACTAGCAAGAAAACCCAAAATCTAAAATAATGTCTTATTATATTGCAAAGATGACATTCGAACAAGGTTTCTATTGATAAAAGTAATTGGTAGATTCTTTTGGATTTTCTAATAGCTATATGTTTGTTTGCACAAGAGTGTTCCTTCACTCCTCACATGAAGGGCCTCAAAATCAGATGCCACAAGAACACTCATGACTAGCATGTTGATGTACTTACTCTTTCTTTTTGTTTTCTTACCGGATTTTAAGTATTGGTTGAGTTCAAATGTCATCTTCTAAATCATCTAAAGAGAGCTTTAAAAGGAAGAATGCACCTAGAAGTAGATCTGATGTTGGTTAGGAGCATGGAATTGATGTAGACAACAATAGGAAAAAGGTAAAATGCAGGTATTGTAGTAAAGTTGTTAGTGGGAGCATTTATAGATTTAAGAATCACTTGGGGTGTACGTGTAAAGATGTAGAGGCATATAGTAGTGTCCAAGATGATGTCAAAAAGAAAATGTTAACAATGTTGTTGAAAGGGGCAAAAAATAAAAAATGAAAAGAAAGCAAATTCATGGCATTGAAGATTCTGATGATGAGGTGGAACAAACATCCATAAAGAGAAAAGAAAGGAATTACATGGATTTCTTTTCAAAGAAAAAAAAATTGCAAATTGGTGGAAGTGGAACACGGGCAAGCTAAGGTACAATTAATCAATTTATGAAGAAAGATTTGAGAGAAGAATGTTGCCAACAAATTGCTTGTTTTTTCTACATTAGTGCAATTCCATTTAATTGTGTGAAAAATCCAGAGTTTGCTAAGATGCTTTAGGTGGTTGGTACATATGGTTGTCGTCTTAAACTTCCTTCCTATCATGAGTTAAGGGTCACTTGTTTGAAGAAAGAAGTAGCTCAAACAATGAAATTACTTCAAGACTATAAAGTAGAATGGAAAAAAACGAGTTGTTCCATTATGTTTGATGCATGGACTGATAGAAAGAGGCGTTCTATATGCAATTTCTTAGTGAATAGCCTTAAAGGAACAGTCTTCTTATCATCTATAAATGCTTCTAATATATCTAAGACAATCGATAAAGTTTTTGCAATGTTAGATGATATTGTGGAGAAGGTTGGAGAGGAGAATGTTGTACAAGTAATCACAGATAATGCTGCAAATTATAAAGCAGTAGGGGGAAAATTGATGGAGAAAAGAAAATGCTCATATTGGACACCTTGTGCAGTACATTGCATTGATTTGATCTTGGAAAACTTTGAGAAGAATTTGATGATTCATCAGGGGACAATTGCAAAAGGGAGGCAAATTACTACATATATTTATTCCAAGACTATACTTATCCTAATCCTGAGGTGATACACTAAAGGAAGGAACTTGATTAGACCCGATGCAACTCATTTTGCCACTTCCTATTTGACATTAGGTTGCCTTAGTGAGTTGAAAGGCTCATTGATGACGATGTTCACTTCAAGTCACTGGAAATCATGTAAGTACTTGACCACAAGTGATGGAAAGCAGATCCGACTGGTGGTTTTGGATAGTAGGATTTGGAAGAATGTTATTACTTGTCTTAAAGCAGCATTTCCCTTTATTAAAGTGCTTAGATTAGTAGATTCTGATGATCAACCAACTATGGGTTTCATTTATCTAGAAATAGACCGTGCCAAGGAAAAAATTAAAACAAATTTCAACAATGTGAAAAAAAGATAATATTTCAACTTATTAGCTATATACATATATATATTGCGTTAGTGTTCATTTTAATGTTTCATTTGTAAATTGAAATCATATTTATTAAATGTAGTTATGGACTTATCTTCAAGATTATTAACAAGAGATGGGAGCTTCAACTTCATAAACCATTGCATGTTGCAGCTTATTATTTGAATCCCCATTACCATTATAGTCCTGATTTTAAAGTTAATGCTTAAGTTAAGATTGGATTATATGGTTACATAAAGCATATGGTTTCTAATCCAACTGAAAGGTATAAGATTGATATACAGCTTGAAAGATTTAAGGATGCTAATGGACTATTTGGTATTGAAGCTGCAAAGTTAGCAAGAGATAAAAAAGCTCCAGCTAAATGGTGGGATTCATATGGAGATGAATGCCTAGAACTATAAAAGTTTTCTATTTGTGTTTTAAGTTTAACTTGTAGTTCTTTAGGTTGTAAGCGTAACTAGAGTACATTTGAAATGGTACAATACAAATAGTTCTTTTATTTGATTTTATATGTTATTATTAAGATTATGAATCTTATAAAGTTATATTTATATATAATCTTTTTCATTTTTAGGTCCATACTAAAAAAAGGAATAGGTTGCATTAATAAAAAATGAATGATTTAGTATTTGTAATGCATAACTTGAAATTAAGAAATAGGAAAGAAAGATGCATTGCTAACACTTTTACTTTCACTGTTGAAGATCTCTCATTTGATGATGAATGGATAGTTGAAGAAGAAAATGTGGTTAACTCATCAAATGAGAAAGAGGGTGTGTTGTATATCCTTTCAAGTGCAAGGGGTGAAGAAAAAAATGATGATGAGGAGGAAGAAATTGATGCTTATGTGAATTTGGAGAGTCTTGGAAGTAAGTCCCCAATCCTAGATGATTTAGAAATTCATGATATTGATGATGTTGAACTTGAAGCTGAAATGCAAATAGGAACTTCAAAAGATTTGGAATTAGAGTATATGGAAATCATTGGTAGCAGTACACCTCATGATGATGTTGACATTGGTGAAGAAGAAGATGATGAAGATGTAGATGATGATGGTGATATGGATGAGAGAGATGGTGGAAATTGTGATGATTTATTTTAGTTGTTTTGTATTATGATTTATGAATCCATAACTTTTATTAAGATTTGTGGTTAATTATCTTTATGGTTGATTATCTATATTGCACAAAATATGCTTGGTTATCTATATTATGACTTTTATTATGATTTGTAACCAAAATATATGTTAAATTTCTTTATTTCTATTATTCATTATATTTTTTAATGACTATTTCAAGTAAATTTACAACATTTAGAATTTATTTTACAAAGGTTATAAAAACTTATGTTTCTACGTTCTGATTCTATAGACCCCCTAGTGATTCTACATAAAATCGCAATTTTGACAACCTTGGCCACTTGAGAACCGATTCTCCAAGTGAAAGAGAAGTCTAGATGACCGGTTCTTCTCAAGATAAAAATGCAAATGAAATGAAGGTCGGTTCCACTTGTCTTTATAGGTTCAATTTGGTTCATAATAGACCGTGATCCAATCATAAACCAATTGCCATTATGCTTGGTCGTCTTCTTGCAAAACCTACAAAATGTACCTACTATAATGTAAAGACAATTATTATAAGTTAAATAAAGATAAAATGTAGATGTCTAGGCTCATTTGTTCAAATAGGCTTCCTACTGCTGGATCTAGAGGTTTGATTCCCATCAATTCCTTGCTCCCAACTAATATTGGATCTACTTCCAGGTGTATTTTTCCTTTTAAAGCTCTCTTTAGATGATTTGGAAGACGACATTTCAAATTAGCCACTACTTAAAGTCTTGTAAGAAAATAAAATGAAGAGTAAATTCAAGCATTTCAACATTATGCTTCTTCCTTAAAGAAAAGAAAAAAGAAAGAAAGAAGCAAATGCACAAGACTCTATTTCTTCCATGAGATCTCTATGTTTTCATGGTAATCCAAGAAAATCTACTTAACAAGTAAACATTTTTTATGTCGCAATAAGAGATACTTTGTGGAGAGTGAAGGATTAGGACAACAAATTCACATAAAATGGCAAAGTTAGTTCTTGTCAAATTTACATAAAATTTAGTACTAAATTTGCAGCTCTAAGCATCCACTTCAGTGGATAAAATTTAATTGTAAATGGCAGTATCAATTCTTCTCAAGATTTACATAAAATTTGCAACTTTAAGCATCCACTTTAGTACTAAATTTGCTCTACTCACTCCCCTCCCCCCTCAAAATGCTAAAATTAGTTCTTCATCGCTATATCATAAGACGTAGGCAATATTATTATGGGTTCACTTCATGTGATAGGGAATAAGAGCACTTCACACAACAATATTATTGCAGGTTCTAACATAACTAAATGGGATGTACAAACAGAAATAATTCATGCAATAGGGAGCACAACAATATTATTGTGGGTTCAAACACAACTAATTGGGATGTATAAGTAGAAATAATCTAGGGATGTACATAGTAAACACATGGAAAATAATCTAGGGATGTACATAGTAGACACTTCATGATGTTCATGCAACAGGGAACACAATAGACACACACAAACACAAGTAATGGGATGTATAGACACAAATAAATCAATAATATGTACTATAACAAAAAATAAAATAAAATTACGAAGCAAGCATGTGAGAAGATTACCTTAAGCAAGATCACGAAAAATAACAAAAAAAAAAGAAAAAACAAAAACCTTAAGCAAGTAACTAAATCGAGAAGATGCAGTAATATATTCAAGAAAAAATTACCTATACGCGATGGAATGGAAGTAGATTGGAGTGTATGAGCTATGGCTACCTATAAGAAATGTCTAGCATGTAAGATTGGGACTCAAGATTAAAAAAAAAAAACCATGTGAATAAAAGAAAAGTAATAACGAAGAAGAACAAAACACACGAGACAGACGCTATAGAACATATTACTTTTTTATTCATAGAGCTATAGCCTACATAGGGTAATAAAGCTACTCATAGTTTGAGCTAGGCTGGGCTTGTTTGGGCTGGCATCATCATCAGAGCCAAGCTACTCCCTATTGAGTGCTTAGGTTAACAGAAAAAATACTTGTGAATAGAATCAGTAGAAAGACACATAGAATCGCAATTTTACTTATTCCACCATGTGGAATCGCGATTTCAATGCGATTCTACCTCAAAATGTTTTTGCATGCGAGCTAATTAAGAGTGTGCTCCCTAATTCATAAAATCGTAGAAATTGACGAGTTAACTCGCAATTTTGACAACTATGGTGCCATCTCCACATCACTTATTTGAAGTCACGTGCAGTGCAATACCCACGTAATACTTATGTAACTATTTTTACTAGGACCCTTCATCTACATTTTGGTGACTCCATTAAGGATTAGAGATAAGTGATAAAAGAGTAATGGTACCTTCTAAGAGGAGAGGACCATTTGATAATACTTCTCAAGAATAAGATCTTAAGACTAAACTAACAGAGCAGAACTTGCCTCAAATAGCATAGAATACCAATTAAGGAAATTCCCAACTTGAGGATCCAATAGATCCTGCATAAATGATATAAACTATGTAGGAGAACATAAGGGCTCTGAATCAACTCATGACTATGCTTGCTCCACTTGTTGTAGGGTTAGTTGCCATTGTTGTAACATAAAAAGGTATGGCTTCGCCAAACACTAACATTGCTGCATAGCAAGGTATCGTCCATGCAACTTCATCACATGCAGTTCCTCCAGCTAATCCTCCTATTGATGAGAAAAACATACCTAAAAAACAAACCCCTTCACCAGATGTTCCCTTTCCCAATGCTTTTGGTGAATCTAGCTATCAACTTACCCTTACACTCGCTTCTATAGTACCTTCTCCACGGACCTCCTTCGTAACGAAGGAAAACTTGGATATATACTTAAAAGAAATATAAGCAAAGTCGATCGTAGGAGTGCCAAAGTTAAAACTCCCTTATCATCAACACATTGTTGAAAAACCTTACCTTAAGCACTATGTTAGTCCTAAGTTCATATTGTTCAATGGCAAGAAAGTGAGTGCTAAAGAGCACTTACTCAAGTTTATCAAGACCCTAGAAGTATATAGGTTAGATGACGACTTGAAGCTTAAAGAATTTTGTAAGTCATTGACCAAAAAGTCATATACCTAGTATGTTAATCTCCCTATAGGGTTAGTCTATTCATGGGGGTCTATGTGCAAGCCATCCTTGGAGAAATTCTTCTCCACCTAAGAATGGGTCACGATAATAAATATGGGAAGAACACGACAAAACCTAAATGAAAACTTGATAGATTATGTAAACCCCAGAAATTTTCAAATTCAAGAATTAGGACTAAGGGAAATATTAGGAAATATATTTGAAAATGAACACAAAAACATAGTTATGAACTTAGGATTTATTCTATGACACTTGACCCCTTTAGTGCACTCTAAACCTAAAGGATCAAAACCCTAAACATACCTCGAACATAGAATGCTATATTAGGAAATCTAAACTCTAACTAAGATTTATACAAGGCTGGAATTCAATTCCCAAAATCCTGAACCCACTTGTCAGTGTTAGAACTACCTTAAGGATTGAGGAAACTAATCTTAAGCTCGAAAAGCCCAAAATTTAACCCAAACGAAACCAAAACCTAAATGATGATAATATACTTCATAATTAATATAAAAGATCTAACAATTTAATTAAAACTAATCTTACTAACTAACTAAATTAGGAAAAGCAAAGAATAGAAAAACAATTCCTATATCAATCACCTTTGGCGCTGTGAAGAGGAATGGTAAGATGGCCAATTTATACCCACCATTTGTTTGGATATGTTGGTCTTGAAAAGTTACCAATAGGGTAGGGGGTAGGTGGTGTAGATGGTGATGAATTGGTAATAAAGAAAAATACTTTAAAACAAAAATCATGTCCCCAATTAGTTACTTGTAAATTATGGCTTTAAATTATCTTTATAATCATAATAGATATTTAATTGCATGAAAATAAGAGGGTAGAGTAAGAATAGTCTATGCAATGATTTATAGAGGTTTCGCCTCAAGTATATGTCATCTCTTTCAACTCTAAGCTAAGGTCCCGATATTCCACAACATCCAATCACAAAACACAATTTACAAATAGTGATCACAATTCACTCTATCAAACTTCAAGCTATTATTTGGCTATCTTTGAACTCAGAGCCTATTTGCAATTTAGCTCTGACAACAATTATCAAAACAATGAGGAATGAAGAAAATAAAATCCTCACTAAGTTTAGTACAAAATGAAATGTAATAGAATATATTCATAGAGAATTTTGAGTTATTTTTATTTTTATTTTTGTGTTCTATTATTCTATATCTTTTTTAGACATTGAAGATATTTTTCTTCTAATCACACAACAGCTACAAACGGATAAGTTAGACATTGAATCTATTTTGAATATTTTGTTGAAGATCATAACTCATTTTCAAATTAAAAAACTTGTTCCATGTTGTTACCGAAGTGCCAGGTAATATCAAAAGTTGACTTCATATCCCTTAAAAGTAGACATATATATTGGTTGTTATCCTATTGAATAATTTCTGCTTCTTAAGTGCAATTTTGAATTTTGAAAATATTAATCTTCATCAAGCATACTATGCCACATCAGGTCAGGACTAACTATAATTTTAATTTGTAAACTTATTATAATTTTAAATCCCTAAGATATATTAACTAATGATGTGGAACATTTGAATGTATTAACTAAATACATTCAACTTTGGAGTCGAGCTTTCAAGTTGATTAAATCTTCAAATATAAACTCATCTTATAACATGTTCATTTCTATAGTTATGTTAGTGTAGTAGGTCTACTCTCTGAGTTACTTTTTGATTGAAAACTTGAGAGTTATACAACAAGTCTACTTTCTAAGTTAGTCTCTAAGTTACTTTCTGATTGAAAACTTGAGAGTAAAACTTTCTATTGAGAGAGTGAATTACATGTGTATTATTTATCTATACACTTAATAACATAGTTAGTAATCTCTTAGCTTTTTATTATTATCAAAACTATTATCAAGAGAACTTAACAAGATAAATGACCCAATTGACTTCTGAAAATTCCCTTATTTAATTCTTATTTAGCTCACATTCAATTACAAGGGAACAAACTAAGTTAAGGCAGCCATTTCTCCTTTGTTGCACTAGCAAACTAGGACAAGAAGAATGAAGTAGTGTGATTCAATCATTAAAAGTACACTAAAGACACCTAGGAGTTAGTAATAGGCATTAGGCCTCGCTAAAATTTTGAAGGAAGTTATCTAAATTCAGATGGAAGCATGGTGATTAGACTTGACCCACTCTATTATCCAACATGTCAAAGTCTTTCCAACACACATACCCTTTTAATCCATTTGTAAGTTTAACTGCACAAGCAACCTTGACCCCCCTTAAAATCCCTCATCTTCATATGATTTTGGAACCCTTCATTTGGAAGTTTTCATTAGAATTATACACTCCCCAAAACCTCTTAAAGCTACCCTCAAATCAGAAAACATACTCTAAAACCACACCACCATTTCAACAAGAAAAACCCTAAACAACATCATTTTAAGCCCATTTTTAGGTATCATCCATGACATTTAGGAGCTTGTTTAAGGAGTGAAAAATATTAGGAAAATTAGAAGAAGCCACATACAAAGGGGAAGGAAGAAGGTGAAGATAGGGGCTCTAACAAGGAGCCACTAAGTGTAGGATCTTCAGCTACCTTGTAACCTTTTTATTTCTTGTAATATTTTCATGTAATCAGATTAGAATAGGCCATGTAAACTCAATGATACAAGTTTTAGATGTAAACTCAAGATTAGGATGATGAACAATGTAAGAAACCACCATGTAATGAGTTAAATATGTATGATTTGGAGAGGCATGATGTAAATGAAATCAAAGAGCATTTACATACTTCCAGACGCCAACTTTTAGAAGCTAAGAAAGTATGTTTCTAATATGCTACATATATTCCCAACCATAGAAAACCTTAGGTGATGATCAAGGTGCTTTAATAGTAGGAAAAAGTGAGGAAAATGCAAGACTTGTTTTGAAGCCCCAAACCAACGCCCAAACTGATTTGTATCCATAATTTTTAGAATTTTCAAAACCCAAATATGATGAAATATCACTAGGAAAAATCTAGAAATAAAATCCTAAGAAAAATACACAAGCTGATAAATATAAATTAAAAATAAGTAGAATCAAGACCCCAAACAACTAATTTAATATACTTGGATAAAAATCCTAAAATTTCAGCAACTTTAAAACCTTTACACGCCCAAGAAAAAGTCCCAATTAGAATTAAATTCCTTGGAGTATTAGATCTAACTAGGCGAAAAAACTTCAAAATGAACCTAAAAAATGTGCCCTTGAATTGTTCTAAACCTAACTTAATCTTTTGAAGCTTAAAAGATTAAAATGACTTCGCACATAGAAAGATCACTTGAAAACCTTAAAAACGACTATAAGTAAATGAAAAACAAACTTAAAATAAAAAAGTTATGATCAAAACACTAAAACATTCAAAACCAATAAAACTAACGAATTTAATGAAATCAATTGGAGTTGGTATCCGACTTGAAGTTATAAAATTGTTATTTAGACTATTAGGTGATATACATTTTAAGGATGACCTACCTCCAAATTATTACGATTAGGGACAGCAAGGTGAGTGATCTAATGATTACTATTCTTGTTTGTGCTTGTAATTTAGTGCACCTATATGTAATTGCAATTTATGAATCCGAATTTATGTATGGGGTAATTGAGGAATCTATTGTGTTTGGTTATTGTGATTTGATTGCTAAACCACCTTAATTATGTTTAGTTAATTGCTTCTTGGTTTTCCTTGCATTTAGAATTAAGAAAATGCGAGTATATGTATTGAATTGATGTGGTCACCAAATAATCAAACCTAATATTATTCAATCATAATAAAAATGAATCATGCATCACAAAATTTCACATGTAAGAAGGTCATTGACATCATGTGGTGGTACGGAGATGCCACATGGAGGTATATTCCATGTGTAAACCTTGTCTTGACCTTTGAGAACTACTTAGAACCCAAAAATGCCACTCTTTGATTGAGACCTAGTTTAGGGATTTATCACTTTGGGGTGATTGAGCTTATTGGCCTTTCATAATCCATACCCCACATGGGTCTAGTTATGTATATATATTTTTAGTTTACTTGAATATCGTACAACTATATATAAACTTTGTGAATGATCTTAAAAAAATGCTCGGGGTCACTAAAGCTTGGAGCCGGTGTGTAGTTTGTGATTTCCTAACCCAGGTAGTAGAGAGCGATAAATCCATGATGTATGCGGTATTCGATAGATCATATATATTGTTGCATTTATATGATTGATCATGTATTGCATATGTTTATTAAAATCACTTGTTTGTTAATTGCTTACCAGTTCAGTAGGAGAGTCTATCTCACTCAGTTGTCATAGCTTAAACCACCATAGTGTTTCCTTGTTGTAGGAGCCGATTTGGTTAGAGACTAGCAGACTAATGCCAGAGGTTAATGTAGGGCACTAGGGAAGAGTGAAGGATTAAAGTGGAATGGAGAGATCATTATTATATTTATATAAATTGGAAATTTATGTTTTAGTTATTTTAATGTTTTAGTAGAGACTTATATGGTTTAAGTTATTATCCATTGGGCAATGTTATTAGCCTTTGGATATTTAATGTGCTATATTATTTATTTTGATTAATTATTTGCCTTTGTATTTGCTTGAAAATGTTAAGTCTTAATTGGGAATTTGGATGTGAGTACACTTTGTATGCTGTAAGGTAAATCCTCAAATAACAAAAGGGTTATCCTCGAGGTTCCATGTAGTGTATGGTAGACTATTATGTCTAAAGGGCCCACCAGGGCAAGACAAATTATATAAAGTACTTTAGAGAGTGCACTTTAGACATCTAAGATGTTTGTGATGAGAGAGAGTTAGTGAAGATTTGCATCTAAGGGATGTTTACCAATCATGCAGTTTACTTAGAAAATCTCAACCTAAGTTCCTTCTTTGCACTCGATGAGACCGCAAGAAGAACTAACAACTCCATTGTAAGCCAATGAGAAGAAAATGGAAGGCTTGGGAATTGAGCAACATCTACTAGTTTGACCCAAGTTGAGACTTCTAGGGACAACAAGAAGTTAATAAATGATAGATCACAAGGCTTTGCATCAACTCTTTCTTTCCCATGCCCAATGGGAAAGATACATTCTTTGCTTGACTAATGGCTATAAGATAGGAATATCAAGCTCCTTGATGGGTCATTTATCCAATCATATTAAATTATAAATTTATAAATCCAGAGAAATCTAATGACCTATCTAGGCAAGTGCGCCTATCTAATGTAGTATAGATTGCAACGGATGTCGTCCTCATGGATCTTAAAAAAGCTAGTACTAATATTACCGTTTTTCTACTATCTAATCTAAATCTTAATGTGAGATTAATAAATTAAATCACTAATTAATTAATCTAATAACCCTAAGATTAATTATAATCATTATAATAAATGAATTCAATCACAAAAACATATCATTCATCTTGATCCACTCTAAACCCTAACTTTCTTATAATAAGGTTTTGATTAATTAATTATTTATGCTTTGCATTGTAAGAATTTACAATTAAACTAATTGCTCCCTTGAATTAATCAATTAATAACCTTATACAAACTAATGAAGACCTCTCCCTCACTATCGCTTTATAAGATTTCATTACGTTAAATCTTTGTGCAAAAAATCAAAATTTTCCTACCTCTTAGTAAAACATGTAATCTTTCTATTCATGAAAATCTATTATATTAGATGAGACCTCTCTCTATCTAACAAAAATCGGACATGCAATCAATTTACACACATAAATTAATTATATAGCAGTTAAAACACATAAATAGATACAATGGCATAAACTTTTCATTAATCAATAAGTAATTCAATCACATGGTTTAGAGTTTCATATGATGCAGGTTATATAAATCTACTCCTCTATGGAATTTACAGTATTCATGAGAAATCTAGAGAAGTAAGGGGAATTCATGATGAAAAGAATAAACCCTCGTAGTTGTTTTGTGATTTTCGATGATGCTTCAACGATTTCTCCTTCTAGATTTGTAATTTTGCTCTCCTAGGGTTTTTAGAGTGGCCATGAGAAAAAATAAATTTGGATCCCTAATTTTCGTAATAAAGTGAGTATTTATAGTTTAAAAAATAGGGTAGCATGCATGGCCTAGTGCACACCCATGCTCGAGGCCATGTACTCTGAAAAAATATGAAATTCTAGTGTTCCTGGTTTTGTATGGTCTCCTGCATGGCCGTACTTGGGGTTGTGCACTTTGAAATTCCTGGAGTTTCTTCTCTAGGTAGATTTCTTACTTTAGCATGACTCTACACCACTTGTTCAACAGCTAGGGCACAATTTCATGATGCATTCTAATTACTTTTTGCTCTCCAACACTAGCATTAGCATAGTTATGCTTAAGGTTATGTACACACGAAAATCACTTTTTCTTATATTTTGCTAGATTTTGCCTCATTTTCGCTTGAATCTTCTTTAAATCTTTAAATTGCACTCTTTAAACCCTGAAATTAAATATTAAGCACTTAAGTATCTTTTTCTTGATAAATTCACACAAAACTCATAAAAAAATCATATTTAATAAATATTATAAATAAGGTTTTTTTAGCACTTTCAAACTTTCCCACACTAAACCATTTGCTTATCCTCAAGCAAACAAACTAAGGACGAGAAAAAAAAAAACTATCATAAATTATAGTCATTATAAACTTCAAATCACAAGTAGCATTCTTTACTTAATTAATTCTTAGTTATTCTTGCTCAAATCTACCATAATTGTATGTGTATTTAGCATACAGTAATTAGACTTCTTAGATTAATCTAAGCAAGTTATATCAATATCCTCACTATTTAGCAACCATTTTCAAAATTATAAAAGAAGTAACAGATCAAACAATATCCAAGTTCAATTGCATTTTGCTAATTACCAAAAAGTATATAAACCATTCAATTATTTTTCAATGCACAACAATAAGAAATGAAAGTATACGACATCTATTATTCCTTTGGATTATTTTCCTTTTTCTTTCAAGTCTCTTTAAAAGTTTTTTTTTTTTCGATTGGACAAAACCAAGTAACCCATATAGCGAGCTTTCAACTGATAATCTCAAGATCATCATCCAAGTTAACAAGCGTTATTCCCTTAATAGAGGGCATCCATACAAGCTTATTTACTCCAATTACAACACTCGGTGAATTGGTCTTTTTGATATCTCTTAAAGTTATGGTAATTTCATCGATCAGTTGATCCCAGGACAGATAACCTTAGGTGACTAGGTTTTAAAGGGACTCCATTGAACCTCCCTTACCTTAATACATAGGGACTCAATATTGATATTTATTATTTTCAAAGAGACTGTTTAAAAAAAATTACCAAGTTAAAAATTTCACATGTCCTTTTCACAAAAGGTTGAAAAAGCTCTCAAAATAATTGAATATTAAATATACTGACTAGTTAACTTAAAAACACAACTAATGCTCTTGAAATTAAAGATTTCCATTTACTTTATAACTCTAAATTCAATTATTAAATAGAAAATAGATTTATCCCACTTAGATTTCATCATAAAACTCTAACTAAGTACATCAGGCTCAACAATAAGTGAGTAAGGCATGCAAAGTCACTACTTTTGCATATGTGTGTACAAGAATGCTAATTTTACATTTTAATGAGTATAAATTCCAAGTTTCTATTTTTCAATAATAGATAATCAAGATTAAAGTTCAATTGCAAACTTATAACTAGGGGGAATTTGGATCAACAAAAGCATAAGAAACCTAAAAAAAATTCAGAACATAATTTCTTTTATCTTTATATCTCTTCCCTACACTTATTAAAGACATTGTCCTCAATGTCTTTCCAAAAAAAGCACATAGAGGAAAAAAAAGAAAAGAGATAAAAGAAAAATTAAGAAGTAAAAGAAAAAAGACACTAAGGAGTTCTCCGGTTGTCAGCACTTGCAAATTTGAATTCCAGCAAAGCAAAAGTTGCGCATCATCAATCCTAAAAAAAAAAACGAAAACACCAAACTAAAAAGAAAATAAAATAAAAGTTAGCCTATCCTAGTCTAAAGAATAAAACATTCAACAAATTCAAATAAAGAGTTTTCCCATAAAGAAGCTTAATTAATTACAAATCATATTTAGAAAATAGAACAAGGAGAGAAATAGAAAAAAGAATGAGGGAGCAAGGAAAACATAAATATATATACATGGAAACTCTACCTCGGCTTCTGCACAATCATGCTTGAGGCCATGTAGGGCTCCAAAAAGTGTCCAGAAGCTCATCTTCATGTGTGCACTACTTTGAGCACTGCTTGTGCTCAAGGTTGTGTAGATGCTTAAAAAGTGTATAGAAATCAAGTAAAAACTTTCCAAGCTATCTAATCCATGTGTTAGTTCAGTGTGCACTTTGATATAAGTGAAAGAGCAGGAAAATAACTTGTTAGGTACAATTGAGAAGTAAAGCTTGAATTTTCTTACTTATCAATGATGCTTCCCCACACTTAATGATTAACTCTCATTCTCTTCAAGTAAGCTTACTTACTCCCCCACAAATTTGCAATTTTTTAGCAAGAAAGGCTAGATTAGTCATGGATTGCCTCCTAAGAAGAGCACTTTTTTAATATCGTTGGCTTGACATCATTCACTTCATTTGGCTAAATATCTAGTACTTGGAGTGTAGACTTCTCTCAATATTCATGTTCTCTTCTATCTCTTATGTACAACTTCATTCCATGGCCATTCACTTTGAAATCATCATGCTCTAGGTGTTCGAGCTCCACTGCACCATGTTAAAAGACCTTCTTGACTACAAAAGGACCAGACCATCTTGATTTCAATTTTTTGGGAAAACATTTTAACCAAGAATTAAACAAAAACACTTGATCTCCTTCCGTAAACTCCCTTAGATGGCAAATTTGCATATCATGATATTTCTTCATAGTCTCATATGATTGCTTTCTCCACTTATCTCTTTGAGGTGTAACTTCTTCTATAGCATTAAGTTCTCAATGAATGTCTCAACTTCTGGGTTATCCATATCTTTCTCCTTTCCTAGTTTCAAGATTAGTTCTAACTCATCTTTGTATAGGATCTCCTTATATGCTTATCTATTGAAAAATCAACAACATCGATAGAATAGCATGAATCATCAACACACGTAGAGTATTCCATAGCTGCAACCATCTTAATTACCAACTCTTTGTCTCCTATTTTCAGTGTAAGCTTGCCTTCCTCCACATTAATTAATGCCCTAGCAGTGCTAAGGAATGGTCTTTCGAGGATTAAGGGCATATCCTCGTCCTCATCTATGTCCAAAATCACAAAATCAATAGGGTATATGAAATTTCCTACTTTTACCAAAACATCCTCAATGATCCCCTTAGGAGTATTTATAGATCAGTCAGCAAGCTGCAAACTCATTTTGGTAGGCTTTGGATCAGCTAACCCCAATTTCTTGAAGAAAGAGTATGGCATCAAATTAACACTTACCCCAGAATCAACTAGAGCTTCATCCATTAAGATGTCACCAACCAAAAACGGAATAGTGAAGCTGCCTGGATCCTTTAGCTTTGGAGGGAGTTTGTTTTGAATGATGGATGAGCGATTTGCTTTGACTTCTACTATAGAAATATCCTCCAACTTTCACTTATTAGATAAGAGTTCCTTTAGGAACTTGGTAGATTTTGACATATGCAAAAGCACCTCAACAAATGGAATATTAATATGCAACTGTTTAAAAAGTTCAAGAAATTTATCAAACTGCTCCTTGTTTTGTTTTGATTAAGGCGAGTTGGATATGGAATTTTTAGCACATACTCTTAGTGGTGATTGTCTCTCGGGTTCTTGCTTCTTAGGTTCCTCCTTTTCCTTCTCAAAAGTTTGGCCACCCTCTTGCTTTTTCTTAGATTTCTTTTCAAGTTTGCAGTTTCTTCCCACTCCTCAAGGATATAGCTTTTGCTTGCTCCCTTAGATTGTTCTTAGTGTTACTAGGAAGGGAACCTAATTGCCTTTTAGACATCATCTTAGCCAATTGGCTAATTTGCTTCTCAAGGTTGTGAATAGAAGCCTCTTGGTTTTAATGTCTTGCCTTAGAGCTTTAAATGAATTGGCTTATTAGATCCTTTAAATTGGTTTTCTTTTCCTGTTGAGGTGGCTGGACCGATGGATAGGGCATGGGCTAATAAGGTAACATTTGTTGCTTTTAAAATCCTAATGGTGGGAAGTTAGATCTCTTGGCATTCTGAATGCCATAAGAGAGGCTGGGATGGTTTCTCATTCCAAGGTTGTAAGTGTTATTGTATAGGTTATACTACTGCCTATTTTGATTCCCAAGATAGTTTACTTACTCATATTGCTCATGGAGGTCCATATTCTCACTAGCATTGCCCATTTGGTGTTATGATCCTTAGGAATTCTTAAAGGTAGAAACTTGGTAGCTGGGAGCCTCCATCTTTGCCATAGTCATGAGATCTACTTCATACTCTCCTGCCACTTTTTGCTTGCCCCTATTGTTGCCCCACTGATAATTATTTTTAGCCATATCAACGAAAAGTTTCAAAGATTCTTGTAGAGTCTTGGAATTTAAGGTACCGCTAACTATAACATCTACCAATTGACGAGTGGTTGGGTTAAGCCCATTTAGAAAGGTCTGAACCTACATCCATGTTGGTAGTTAATGGTGGGGGCACTTTCTTAATAACCATGTCCATGTTTGCCAAGGATCATGTATGGTCTCACCATCTTGTTGCATGAATGATGCAATGTCATTTTAGAGCTTGGCTGTCTTGCATAAAGGGAAGTAGTTATCTCAAAATTGCTTGACTGTGTCATCTCATGTAGTTAAAGCTCTAGGACCCAATGATTGAAACCAATTTTTAGCCTTGAGAAATGGAATAATCTAGTACATGCCACTTCATCCATCACCCCATTATTCTTGAAGGTCTCACAGAGAATGTTTAAATGTAAGCATGGAGGTCTTCATTTGGTATTCCATCGAATTGACAATATTGTTGTAAGAGTTGAATCACCACACCTTTGATCTCAAAATTCTTAGCCCTAATGGGATGCTTCACAATAGTCGGCCCTGTTCCATCTAAGGTTAGCCTTGCATAATCTAGATTGGTCTTAAATAGATCTTTGACCATGGTCTTATGTGTTTCCTCTTTAATATTCTCCAGTAATCTTATCCCATTATCTAAAAATTCTGCAGTTGATTCCTCTTCCTTTACTGTTGTTGCGACTTTTATAATAGATGTTTCTCCCTCAATTTTTGATTGTCTAGAAGATTCAATAGTTATATTCTAACGAAGTGTTCTCTCAATCTCAGGGTTTAAATTAAGAATGTTGGAAGGGAGAGTCCTTGTCATGCACTATAAAAGCAACGACCACGAGTTAGAGTATTCCAAATATAAGGAGAGTAGAAAGAAGTAAAATAAAATGACTAAAGTAGTAGATAATAAGATTTTTCTTAATATTGTTTCATTAGATCCCTGGTAACGGCACCAAAAACTTGATGGGTTGTTTATCCAATCGTATTAAATTATGAATTTATAAACCCAAAGAAATCTGATGACCTAACTAAGCAAGTGCATCGATCTAATGTTGTATAGATTGCAACGGGTATCGTCCTCAAGGGTCTTAAAAAAATAAGTACTAGTATTACCATTTCTCTACTATCTAATTTAAATCTTAATGTGAGATTAATAAATTAAATCACTAATTAATTAATTTAATAACCCTAAGATTAATTATAATCGCTATAATAAATAAATTCAATCACAAAGACACACCTTTCATCTTAATCCACTATAAACCCTTACTTTCTTATAATAAGGTTTTAATTAATTAATTGTTTATGTTTTGCGTTATAGGAATTTACAATTAAACTAATTACTTCTTCGAGTTAATCAATCAATAAACTTATACAGAATAATGGAGACCTCTCCCTCACTATCGCCTTATAAGATTTCATTAAGCTCATAATTCCTAGATAAATATTAAATCTTTATGTAGAAAATCGAAAATTTTCTACCTTTATGTAAAACATTTAATCTTTCTATTCACGAAGATCTATCCTATTAGATGAGACCTCTCTCTATCTAACAAGAATCGGACATACAATCAATTCACGCGTATAAATTAATTACATAGCAGTTAAAACACATAAATAGATACAAAGGTATAAACTTTTCATTAATCAATAAGCAATTCAATCACATGGTTCAGAGTTTCATAAGATGTAGGGCATATAAATTTACTCCTCCATGGAATTTACAGTAATCACGAGAAATCTAGAGAAGTAAGAAGAATTCATGATGAAAAGAATGAACCCTCATAGGTGTTTTGTGATTTCCAATGATACTTTAGTGATTTCTCCATCTAGATTTGTAATTTTGCCCTCTTAAGGTTTTTAGAGTGGATGTGTGAAAAAATAAATCCGAATCCCTAATTTTCATAACAAAGCGAGTATTTATAGTTTAAGAAATAGGGTAGCATGTATAGCTTAGTGCACACCCATGTTTGGGGCCACATACTTTGAAAAAATATGAAATTCTAGTGTTCTAGGTTTTGCACGACTTTTTGCATAGCCATGCTCGAGGTTATGCACTCTAGAATTCTTGTAGTTTCTTCTCTAGCTTGATTTCTTGCTTCAACATGACTCTTTGCACTATTTGTGCAGCAGCCAGGGCATAATTTCATGATGCATTCTAATCACTTTTTGCTCTCTAGCATTGGCATCAATACGGTCATGCTGAAGGTTATGTACATGCAAATTTGCCTCATTTTTTCTTGAATCTTCTTTAAAATTTTAAATTGCACTCTTTAAACCCTAAAATCAAATATTAAGCACTTAAGCGTCTTTTTTTAATAAATTCACACAAAATTCATAAAAAATCATATTTAATAAATACTATAAATAAGGTTCTTTCAACACTTATCACTCCCAATGGTGGATCATTTACTGATGCAAAACAAGAAGAATGATCCCAAGTTTTATAGATATCACAAGATTATAAATCACCCTACAAAAGAGTGTTGGACTTTGAATAAGATTTTTAATGATAGGGTTTATAATAGGGAACTTGTCATATAAAATAATGATGTCCGTAATAATCTACTTCTTGCACACAATAATCATTGAGGTATTACAAATGCTCTCAGCTATGATCCTAGCATTGAAGAAGGAAATATGTCACACACCGAGACACATAACGAGTAAGAGGCTCTAATTGGGAATGATGAAGGCGCATGCCTGCCAACAGGTGCTAGCCGAATGAAGATGGCTAATTTCAGGATATTTTTTTATTTGCTAAGGTTAAATGAGGATGCACGACTTGCAATAGCAACAACATTTACCTAAATCGCTAAGAAACAGTATAGGGAGTGTAGTCTAGCGCAACCTATACGAAGAATGACCAATGTACATGAGAATGTAGTCTAGCGCAACCTATACGAAGAATGACCAATGTACATGAGAATGCGATACTTTTTACATATGCAAACATGTGCATTAATCCCAATCACAGCCATTCTCTTTATTTGAAAAGCATGCTTAATGGGCATCCCATTAAAAGGAAATTCATAGATAAAGGCTCATTTATAAATATAATACCAATGTCTATATTCAAGACTACAAAGATAAACAACCAGCAACTGGTGAGATAACTTATTGCTATGAATAGTTTTACTAATGTGTCTACAAACATAGTAGGTTATGTCAATGTGGACTTTAAAGTTAGCTATATATAGAGCTTTACACGGTTTAGCGTAATTGACACGCTCGCATCCTACCATCTACTAGTTGAAAGGAAGTGCTTGTACGATCACAGTTTCGTACCCTTAACATGACACTAGTGCATTAAGGGCCACCAGAAAGGGAAAGGCGTATTGATTCTTGCTACAAACAATTTATTCAAGTGCAATGAGTCATAACTCATCAAGGCCACATTCTGTTATGAATACACTAAAGAGGAAGAGATTGCTATTGCAAAACCTTCTAGCATACCACTAATCACTTGGAAGGAGACTTAAGAGAAGCTTAAGAGAAAGAAGAGAATGCGAGGCTCCCACAGGGGTAAGAAAAAGCAAAAAAGGAATGAGGGAATAGAAAGTTTCATAAGAGAAAACGGGCAAAGGTTGTAATACTTATGACAATCTACTGGATTTGAAGAAGATGGATCTAAAGAAACCTATTTGTTTTCTTCAAATCTCATACCAATACAAGAAACCCAACCTACCCCCCCCCCCCCCCCCCCCCCAAAGATGTAAGATCAACTCAAGCCACAAGTTAAAGAGATTAAAGAGTTAGATCTAGTGTGGCCAAGGGAGTCTTTAAGACCCATCTTTATTAGCAAGAATCCCTTACAAGAGCTTAAGATCCACCTAGTGGAATTATTAAGGGAGTATAGAAGTGTGTTTGCATGGACCTATGATGAAATGTTAGGACTTAGCCCCAGTCTAGTGGTATACAGATTAAACATTGCAGCCAAAATTAAGCCAGTAAAACAGGGACAACATGCTTCCTGCCTGGAAGTTGAGATCTAAATCAAAGAAGAAATTAGGAAGTTACTCCAAGATGGCTTTATCAAGCTAATTGAGCACCCTATGTGGTTGGCTAATATCGTGCCAGTAAGGAAGAAAAATGGTCAAATATGAGTCTGTATAGATTTTCATGATCTCAAGAAGGCTTGCCTAAAGGACAACTTCTTATTGCCAAATATTAACACATTAGTAGATGCCACTACATAATATGAATTGTTCTTGTTTATGAATGGTTTTAGTGTCTATAATCAAATCAAGATAGCTATTGGAGATGCTAAGTGTATTGCTTTCAGGACATTAGTGTAGACACCTAATTTTTGCCCTCCATCTAGATTTTAAAAAATAAAATAAAAATAAAAAATAAAAAAATAATAAAAAAATAAAAAATAAAAATAAATAATAATAATAATAATGAAAGCTTGGTTTATGAGATAACAAAAATTAAATGAAAAATAATAAGATAGAAATAATAAAAAATAATGATGACAAAAAATAATAAAATAACAAAATATGAATATTTTCAACAAAATTAAGGAGATATGGGCCTCTAAATTAAGCTTGGGAATCTTAAATCAATAAAAAATAATTAGGACCGTTAGCTTATATACAAATTAATTGCATAAAATAAATGAGAAAAGGGCCACCCTAACTTGTTCGTGTCCATGCTTGAGTATGCAAGGAAAGTTAAGGAGGTCATGGGTTTGATCCACATGTAAGCCATTCAAGGCATTTTCTTTTCTTTTTTGCTTGGTCAGGGTCACTTGCCATGCACGTGACCATCTTCTCCAATTAGCTCGGTTGGAAACAATAAAAGTAGAGCAAAAGAGCTGACGAGGGTGCGAGATTTTTTTTTTTTTTTTTTGCACTTTTCAATAAGATTTGATATGAAATTATCCAAAAGAACCTTCAAATTTTGTCTAAATCCTAAAGATTAACTAACAACAAACCAAATATTTAATAAAATCAAATCTTCGGTAGTCTTTATCCATCTCACTGGCCAAACGTGATTTAACCCTATCTCAAGCTCCAAATAAGGTTTGATTTACACCATTATAAATAGGGGAGTTCGGGAAACATGAAAAGGAGGAAAAACTAAAAAAAAAAAAACCACAGCATGTGGAAGCTTTCTCTCTTTAAGGCATCCATACCTATGCTGCACCTTGTCTTTAGATTTCCTTTGCATTTATGCAACCACAAGCCTCAATCCAACTAGCAATAGATTCCTTAAGCCATAGAGCTTGAGAACCTTTGGAACCCACCTAAATTGCATTCATGTTATTTACGCATGATTGAAAAATAGTGCGACTTTAATAAAATGCAGACTTATTGATTTTCCAAATGATGTAAAGCTTTGTCATTGTATATATTTTTTTTTGTCTTCTTTCTTTTTATGCTATAAGTCTTATTTTATGTATTATGAAGGAATGACCAACCCTAGGTTAAGCAACAACCACATCTACATCAGCCAGATTTATGTCAACCTACCTTTACCGTCTAAGCTCGCACTTTCTAACTAATTTCAACAGTTTAACCTAAAGTAGTAAGAAACCATTAAAGCTAAAGTGGGTCCAATCCTCTCACTCCTCGAGGTCCAATATGACTGGGCCCTCATGAAGGCCTTAACTTACTTTTGGGATCCAAAGTCAACAGCATTCAGCTTTGGCCCATACACCCTCTCTTCAACTATCAAAGAGTATTCCCAGTTGCTACAAGCTCCTCCCTATTCTAAAGGAATCACAATTCTAGATCTACAAGCCAGCCCGGTAAACACCTTCTATAAGCTGTTAAGGGTTAGAAAGTTAGAAATAACTTGGGCCTTTACTCAATGCAATGGAAAGTCCATAAAAATCATAACCCTTAGAAACTGGTTTGGAACACCTACAAATTACCCTATTGATCGAGAGATTTTTGTAGGAGACTAAGGTACTTAGGAGCAAAATTGGGTTAACGCCTACATCCTGGCAGTTTTTGCTAATATCCTTTTTCTATTAGGAGTTTTTCATGTCCATTTCAAGATAGCAGAATTAGTAATTCAGTTCCTATCAGGTCGGTCTTACATCCAAGCCTTATTTGCTGAATAGATTCGATCTTTAAGATTTCTAAAGGAAAGAGGGAAGGGAAACTTCAAAGGCTATTTAGCATTGTTAGGTTCACTAGTCATACTAAAAGTTATGGATTGGATCTCGTCAGGAGATCTTTAGCTTCACAAGATGACCTAGTAAACTACTTTGCAACCAAGATACAATTGCTAGAAGGAATTCAGATTTACCAATGGATGGAGATTATGCAAAAGGTTTACCCTGAGGAAATATTATAGACTACTAGGTGGAATCACTTCACACAAGCTTTTCTAGGATGTGCCGAATTCGTTGCTGTCCCACTAATAGGTATTATTGGATGTAGTAGCTATTTCTCAATATGTGTGGTCAGATAGTTAGGATATTGCTTACAGGTCCCCATTAGATCTAGTTACACTTAATTATCAGAACTCGAACATTCCTTTGGCCTTTAAAGTGAACAAGCTATAAGCTATCAAAGCCATGTAGGATACAAGAGCCTTAAGCTTTGTTGTAGATGTAGGAAACTTGGATGGACGGGTGGGAGATTTCAGAGCCACTAGGGAGTTCATCATGGACTTTAAGTACAAGACAAGGCAAGTTGAGTACTAGGCTCCAAGTATACTAGAACCTACATTAGAAAACCCAACCTTAAAGTTGAAGGCTTACGTAGACATGGTTAGAGCCCGAGCAAAGATCCAACGTCAGGATATGGAAAGGAGGGTAGCAATTTGGAAGGAGAAAATTTGAAGCTTTACAAGATAATGTGAAGATTTTAGAGAACCGGCTAAGGATTTCAGAGAAGAGAGCTCGAGACCTATTAATGGAGCAAGCCAATACCCGCCCTAGTAAAATTCGGAGATTGTTTTAAATATATTTTGTTTTTTAGAACTAGTTGTTAAGAATTTTAATTATTTTAAACAATTAAACTAGTGGTCTGTAGCCCTAGAATTTCAATAAATTTGCAGTTAAATTTGACATTTTTGTTTAATAAAATTACTGCACTATTATTCAATTATCAATATTAATGCATCCATATTAGCATCTTGTTTGCATTTTTACTAAATGAAAAATAATAATGATAATAAAGAAAAAAAACCAAGAAAATTAAAGAGTCTAACCGTAAGAGATCCTTTCAGGGTCCTAAAAGTTGTTTCTAAAACGGGTTAGCTCAACCTGAAGCTCATGGTCACTTACTCTGAACATAAAACCAAAGACCTCTATAGCCCGCTCTCAACTTGAAAGACCTTAAACATAAAGGTCCATTCACTTCGAAAGGTCTCCTCATATGTTGCTTTAGTCTCAAAACACAAAGCCTTCCAACCCCCTTTAATCCTAGGGGCTATACTTGAAGTTTCTCTCCATCAAGAGTTACCTAAACTAAACATGGGGACAAGTATTTTTTTGGGCACACTTTTGAAGTGGCTATGGTCAATTACTAATAAAGGCACAAAGGAGACCGTTTAACTAGCTAAGTCTTAGGCAACTGAATTCCTAAGAGAGATAAGTTAAGACTAAATCATTTGTTCAAGTTGATAGGAGCACGTAACTCCTAAAGACATCATGGGACTTGGTGAATATGGGCAAATTTGGTAAAATAGAAAGATATCTCATTTGTTCAAAAGGTTTAGGATGACAAGAGGCGAACCACATCCCTTACAGTAACCTTTAAAAACTTGAGAGTTGAGTGTTATTAATATGAGGTTTTGGACTCATTCCTCAAAGGAGGTCTATCTTAAATTTGATACGTTAATCAAAATAATGTTAAGCATTCATTTTTGCTATCCTAAAAACAATAATCCTTTGCCTACCCCGTTTGAGCTTATATAAGAAGAGTTTCAAATTTTCACCCTGTCAAGAACCACTTTCCAATGGGATATTTAAGAAGATAGGGACAATAATCAAGAAAAAAAGAATTAACTAAATAGTGCTTGCCCTAGTTACAACAATTCAATGGTAATTTTTGCCGCAGATAATTTATTTTGAGATGAAGAAAAGTTTACATTCTAAAAAACCACACATAACCCACTAGAGATAATCACCATTGGGCCTTAAAGAAAAAAGAAAAGAGAGAGAGAGAGAGAGAGAGAGAGAAAGGGGAAAAGAAAAGGAAGGATAATAAATGAGAAAAGCCTAAGAATTTAGCCCAATAATACTTGAAAACACCAAGGGCAAATACAAGAGCCCAAATGTTACAGTTCAAAGATATACCACCCTTCTTTGAAGGCTTCTCCAAATTATTGAAAATAATTGCTAGGGTAAGTACTATTCTAGTTTTTTCTCAATGTTTCTTGACTTGTAAACCTAGGTTGAAATGATAATTCTTTCAAAATAGACCTTAACATTGGTACCTTTTTTTGAAACCAATAACCAAAAGCCTATATTGTAGTATAAGTCCCAAAAGGCCTAACAGATTAATCAAAGCGTATTACTTACAAGAAAGATTGTAATTTTCAGAATAAAAGTCAAGAGTAACATCTAAACCAAGAGATTATGAGAAAGTCCTCTTAAATTAAACCAATTAAGAATGAGATATCTATTTCCAAATGGAATGAGGGAATCTAAAGTCATCCCTCATTAGCATTGTCTACCCCAAATTTTAATATTGATGCCCCCAAGAAGAAGATATAAGTCATAATTGCAAAAAACCCCTCAAGAGATGATTGATTGAGCCAAGACACCACTTTTTCTAAGATTAAATCAAACCCTCCAAGAAAAATGAGGCAAAAGAGTAAGTGATTATTGAGTAATAGGGTAGGCCTACCCTTTAGTTGTATTTTTGGAAGCCCTGTCACTTGTTAGCGATATTTAAAAAAAAAAAAAAATAATTCTTTTAGATTTTTTGAGAAGAAAGAGAAAATTTTCAAAGTTTGCTAGAAAATACTTTAATACTTTGTTACCTTATCCTTAAGATTAGAAGAGCATTTGTCTTGAAAAATTGTAGAAAGGTTTTAGTTATCATTGGTTCAAAAGTCTCAAGTCATCCTAAATTTAGAAACTCTTGATCGTTATTGGAAAAATAAGATTATCACTGAGGTATTCATTCCCACTATTAGTTAGTTAGTCCATAATGGGACACTTTCCTAGATATTCCCACTTTATGGTGGCAAGTCTGAGGAGACGCTTCTCATTATCAGTTAGTTAGCTATAGGGGCACTTTTCTAATCTTTCTCTCTTAGGGTTGCAAGTCTAAAGAGATGCTTCCTACTATTAGTTACTTAGCCCACAATGGGGCACTTTCCTAGACTTTCTCTCTTAGATTTGCAAGTCTAAAAAAATGCTTCCCACTATCATTTAGTTAACCCACAATGGGGTACATTCCTAGACTTTCTCTTAGGATTTCAAGTTTAAAAAGATGCTTTCCATTATCAATTAGTTAGCTTATAATTGGGCACTTTCCTAGATATCCCCATCTTATGGTTGCAAGTCTAAAGAGACTTCCCACTATTAGTTAGTTAGTTCACAATAGGGCACTTTCCTAGACTTTCTCTCTTAGGGTTGCAAGTCTAAAAAGACACTTCCCACTATTAGTTAGTTAGTCCACAATAGGACACTTTCCTAGATATCCCCATTTTATGGTCATTAGTCTAGTGAAACTCTTTCTATCATTGATTAGTTAACTCATAAGAGCACTTTTCTAGATAATCTCTTCTTTAATGTTACTAGTCTAGTGAGACGCTTTCTATAATCGATTAGTCAGCTCATAAGAGCACTTCTCTAGATAATCTCTTCTTTAAGGTTGCTAGTCTAGTGAGACGCTTTCTATAATCGATTAGTCAGCTCATAAGAGCACTTTTTTAGATAAACTCTTCTTAAAGGTTGCTAGTCTGATGAGATATTTCTTGTCTAAGACCACTCCTCAAGGAATATTAGTCATCATAAAGTAATTGTCTTCTTTTGCAACATAGGATTGCTAGCTCACAAAGTGTTTTCCTTACTCAACGGACCAAGGTTTGGATAGCTAGTTGACTATAGCATTGTCCATCCTTTCTTCTAGGCAAAAATGATGTCTTTTTTGTCTTTGTAGCCAAGTTTTCCCAAACTTTACTATAAAGAGGGATGATTGTTGACATCCTATTTTTGCCCCCATCTAAATTTAAAATAAAATAAAAAATAAAAAATAATAATAATGAAAGCTTAGTTTACGAGATAATAAAAATTAAATGAAAGATAATAAGATAGAAGTAATAAAAAGGAATAATAATAAAAAAATATGAATTTTTTCAACAAACCTAAGGAGATATGGGCTTTTAAATTAAGCTCAGGAACCTCAAATCAATAAAAATTAATTAGGACCGTTAGCTTATATACAAATTAATTGCATAAAATAAATGGGAAAAGGGCCAACTTAACTGGTTGGTGCCCTTACTCGAGTATGTAAGGAAAGCTAAGGAAGTTGTGGGTTCGATCCACACGCAGGCCATTCAAGGCATTTTCTTTTTTCTTTTTGCCTGGTTAAGGTCACTTGCCATGCACATGACCATCTTCTCCAATTAGCTTAGTTGGAAACAAAACAAGTAGGTCAAAAGAGCCGGTGAGGGTATGAGATTTTTTTTTTTGTTGCACTTTTCAATAGGATTTAATACGAAATTATCCAAAAGAACCTTCAAAATTCATCTAAATCCTAAAGATTTACTAACAACGAACTAAAGATTTGATAAAATCAAATCTTTGGTAGTCTTTATCCATCTCACTGGCTAAACATGATTCAAACCTATCTCGAGCTCCAAATAAGGTTCGATTTACACCATTATAAATAGGGGAGTTCAGGAAACATGAAAAAGGAGGAAAAACTAAAAAAAAAAAAAAACTGCAAACAAGAACCCATGAAAGCTTTCTCTCTCTAAGGCATCCATATCCGAGCTCCACCTTCTCTCTAGATTTCCTTCACACTTATGCAACCACAGGCCTCAATCTAGGTAGCAATAGATTCCTTAGGTGACATAGATTTAGAAAAACTCCATCTTTGCTTTTAACAAGGTGGAGGTTGCTTAGATCGGAAAACACAAATTTAGCCACCAATGGGTTGCCAATGAACCACTGCCTACATCAAGATTAAGACGAAACTATCGCCACCACTATGCTTCTCGTAGTTAAACCAGCCAGTTGATGACTTGGCGAGCTTCAGCAACCATTGGAGACAACTTACGCCACTACCCTTGTTTGCATCAATGACTCGTACAATAGATGCAAACCCGCAACTAGGTCAAGCTCGTATCTAAGCTCATAATCCAACCCAAGTCTGACTTAGAGCCAACCCGAATTGATCCGTGCACCAGACCATATCTAACCCACGACCTAGTAAGTTTTTTTTTTTTTTTTTTTAGTAATTGATGCTTAATTGATTATTAAAATATACATTAAATGATAAAATAGGTTTAGCTATAAATAAATATGATTAATAAAATTAGTATTTAAGGTAGATTTTAGATTAAGATTAATAATATAAATATAATTAGTTTAATGATCTTAGCTTAGTTAATTTAGAATATATTTACGAAAATTAATGACTTAGTAGAATAAGTAATTTGGAGGGAACATTGTGTTGGTCATAGGTGTTGTAGTGTAACTATCGCCTATGGATAATTAAGTTCCTAGTTAGTTTTTCAAATAATTAGTAATACTTAGTCTATAAATATAAAGATATAAAAATTGAAAAATAAAAAAAAAATAAAAAATGATTTATTATCTTGGATATGGTTTTATTCTAAAAAATGTTTTCTCACCTAAAAAAATGATTTTCATAAAATAAAATTTTAATTGATGTTTTCAAAACAAGAGGGTTTTAGTTCTTTTTCAAATTTAGGAAATAAAGTTTATGTTTAGAATTTTTCTTTCAGAAAAAAAGTTAAAATGATAATAAATGTAAACTCGACTAGCTTTCATATTTAAGATTAATCAATCTACTAAAGTTTTATGAAAGTGAACTATGGTTTTGTTTGATCTTAAATAGTGAGTACGTATGTACCTATGGGGTAACCACACATAAAATTACAAAAAAAAAATTATTCTTTTCCAATTTCAATTTACCATAAAAAAAATGATAAAAAATATTTTATCCTTTTAAAATTTCAATTTATAATACAACATAAAAATATTTTATTCTATTTTTTGTTTGATTTTGATTAGAGTAGAAATGCAAAAGTTTTATTCCATTTTATTACATTTTTAAATAAGAATAGAAAATTCATAATTAAATAAAATAATTAAAAAAATTTCAAGCTATTTTGATTTATTTCATGCTTTATATGAAAAATATTATGTTTTGCACATGTGATGGTAAAAGGAATTTATAAGAAGCTTTTAATTCATTTTCTTAAGAAAAATAATAAGTGGTAACCATTTAAGTTTTAATAGGATGACCTTTAAGTCCAATTTTTTTTGTTAATATTTTTCCATTTTTTTTAGATAAATTCATAAACTAGTAGCTAATTAAGGTTAATCCATCTCATTAATCTTAACTTATCTTATTTTCCAACTTAGATTGGTGGTGACTTCAATTTTTCTTAAAATAATTAAAAATATTATTTTTCCTTAATTTTACTATCGAGTAACTTATATTAAGTGGGTTAGACTTAATATGGGTTAATTAAGGAAAAAAATCAAAATCAGGCTTGACAACTAGGAAGGAATTTCTACTATATTGTTATGCCCTTCGAGCTTAAGAATGTAGGAGCCACTTATCAAAGACTATTAACTGCTATCTTCCACAATATGATGCGCAATTTCATGGAAGACTATGTGAATGACATAGTTATTAAATCAAGTTGGGTGCTAGATCACTTAATACATCTATAGAAGGCTTTTGAGTGATGCCGATTATATAAGCTACGCGTGAACCTGCTAAAGTGCATCTTTGGTGTAGCATTTAGAAAATTCCTTAGATTTGTAATTCATAGGAAAGGGATCGATGCCAATCCAGCAAAGGTAAAAGCTATACAATCCATGTCCGTACCTACTAGCCTGAAGGAATTAAAAATATTTATGGGAAGGTGTAACGACAAAAAAAAAAAAAAAATTCAAACCGGTTGCTTTGTTGTTCTATCTTGTCCCCTCCATTGTCCACGTTAAGGGCAGCCGACGCACAACAGGCCACCATCCCATTAGCTGCACCTAGTCATGTTGTCCGTTACCATCACCCCCATCCCTTACTTCTTCTTTCTTCCTTTTCTTTTTCTTTTTCTTCTTCTTCTTCCGATGGCACCGTCCCTCCTCACTACCCAAACACAACCTTACTCTTTCTTCCCTTCTTCTTCAATCCTTCCTCTTGTTTTCGTATCATCCCTCCTTGACGCCGATGGAGCCCTGTCCTCTGTCCCTTCTCCTTCTCTCTATCGTTCACTCTCTCCATCACTCCCTCTTCCTACTCCCACTTTAACTTCGCATGTAAGTCCCACTCTGCCTTTCCCTCTCCATTTTCTCCATCGTCACAACGTAGTAAAACACTTGAAGCATATCAAACGACCTCAATCAACTAGAAAAATCTTGCTAGCCATTGCCTTTGCCACCAGAGTTGACAACTCTCAAGCTGCAAGTGTTTGAGATGACGGCTCTTTCGAGATTTGGGTCGTGTTTCCTAGGTCCATTGGGTAGCGCTGCCAGTTGACGAAATCAAATGGTAAGAAGTTGGAGACGGCTCCGTGTGCTGCCTTGTGAGGTGTCTTTGTAGGAATGATAAGGTTGTTGAGGCATATGAAGTCATCTTTGATCCAAAGGAACATGATGCTGAAGAACAATGAATTAAATTTGAACTAGAATGCAAACCCCAAGTCCCTGTTTGATTTAGGCAAGCTATTGTTGTTAAAGTCAATTCATGAAAGCTTAAATCAGTTGGGACCATCAAGCCGAGGGGGTGATAAAAAGGCAAAGGGATCCCCTATTCCTAGCAGGGTTTAAGGGTAAATTAAGGTTGAAGCTGGCTTCGAGGGATTGGATTCCACATCCCCAGCGATTGAGGGCAAGAGACACCTAGTAGAGACCCAATGGTCGTTGGCAAATACGTAATGTTGTACATGTAAGGCATTCAAGGAGACATCTTGATGGAAAAAGGGAGTAAATGTCTTCGTGGGTTGCTTCAAGCTTCTACTTGCTGTAGGCATTTTACAACTTACGATTTGGATAACTGGAAGGGCCTAAATCCGTTGTGTTTGACGCCAAGCTTAGCTTATACCTACCAGCTTTCATATAAAAAATGCATATAAGAAGGGAGAGTAGACATAGCCAATGGAGGAAGAAAACAACTAAGGTCGAGAGAGCTTACAAACGAAAGGAAATGAGGGAGGATAACCATAACAATGGCGACCCCAACAACAGCAGCAACAATGACAGCAACAATGGCAACATCCACAAGAGCGACAACAGCAGCAAAGATGAAGATAGCATGGCATGCTCTAGTTTCCAGGCGAGAAGGCATGGCGTGATATGATCAAGCATCTAGCTGAAGCAAGCCACATTCTAGGCGAGGAGATGGATGATATGGATAGCAACAACAATGAATAGCGAGAAGACTCACAACGTCCCAACGAGAAAAGTGTCTAATGTGATCTAGTCCCAGCGATAATGTCTAAGCACCTAGAAGCAAGGGAATGAAAGGAGTCCAATTGGCGAAGATGAAAAACGAGAAGGAGAGAGCTAATGGCATAATCGAAATCCATGGTGAGCAACAAGAGAATACGTGGGTATGTGTGCGTGACTTGGTGTTCCAATTGAGAAAAACTATAAATAAATGTATGCATATAGATGTAAGGTGGAGAGGGTGATAAGAGTTTGAGAGGGAGTGGTTGGATGTTGAAATGGAAAAAGAAGAAATAAGGAAATAGAGACGTCCAATTGAGGAGAAGAAGTTGGGGATATTATGTGTGTGAGAGAAGAGAAGGTGTATGTGAGGAAAAGAGGAGAGGGTTGTAAAGTGCAACTGTATGTGTTTGTGTTTGTGTGCGTGGTATAATTGTGTGCGTGTATGTGTAGGTGTGTAAGCATGGCGTATATGTGTGTGGTGTGTATGTGGTGTTCAATGTGTAGGAGATATGACGTAGAAGAGGGAAAAGAATTAGGGAAAAAGGATTGGAAAATGAAGAACAAGAAATGAGAAATGGAAGATGTCTAGAAAGGAGAAAAACATGGAGAATTAAAAGGAAAGGTTTGAAATATATAAATACATAAATGTGGGCTAGAGAAGAGTGAAAAGAAATGAGAAGAAGAAGTGAGAAATTGGAGAAGTCCGAGGGTTGAAGGGGGTCTAGCAAGGGAGTAAGGGAGAAAGTTATGGGTAAGGGAGCCAAGAGGAAGAAGAGAATAAGGAAAAGGAAAAGCGAAAGTTAAAAGAAGGAGAAAGTGAGAATTGAAGAGGGAAAAAGGGTGAGGAAAGGAGAAGAAGAGTCGGGAAAATAAAGGCAAGGAGGTATTGATCTTGTGTATGTATGTAGGTGAAGCTTGCGTGTACGTATGAATATGACGTTATTATGATGGAGGTGGGTATGTGTGTGTATAAAGAGTGGTTGATGTATGTATGGTGATTGTCGATTCAAATTTTGAATTTTCCCATTCCTAATCCGATCTAGACTAGACCCTATGCTCATCTAATATAGACCATCGACTTGAGTTAGGAACTTCGTTTAATTCTGGAGTCGCCACCCAACTGTTGTTGGGAAATATTGAATTAAGACTAAAGGAGCGGATTAGTATTAATTTGGACCACTAGTCGTCGTGATTTCCTCTTCTCATTTTTGGTGAAAAGAGGAAAAGGAAAACTAGAGTTTCTAAGTTCGGAGGCTAACCTATTAAAACCTTACGATTACCACCTAATCTCCTAAAATTATCTCTATCTAGAAATGTTTTTTATTTTGTTTATGTTGCCTTTTATTGTGTTTTTCAATGAGTTATTTAAAAAAAAAGATTTTTTATTTCATTTTATGGGTTGACCCAAATGGGTGCTTACGTACCTGCTATTCAGGATTAAACAAGCCGTAGTTCGCTTTTCTTGAAAATATTTAGTAGGTTTGTGGATTTTAATTTTTTGAAATATTTTTTTATTTATGTTTTTACCATTTTTTGGATTTTTCTAAAAAAATCTAAGCCTAAGCTTTAATTTGACTTTTTGCAAATAATTCTAAAGGAAAACATCAATTTTGGATTTATTTGAGAAAATGATTTTTCTAAGTGATAAAACTCATTTTTTCTATTTTTATATATTTTTTGAATTTTTATTAATTTTTTTATTATTTTTGTAATTTTTATGATTTTTTATGAGTTTTCATGATTTTTTTTAATTTTTATTATTTTTATAACTTTTTCTATTAATTTTTTCATAATTTTAAAAAATTTCCTCCTACGTTCTTATCTATCCTACTTTAAAATCTAATTTTTTATTATTATTATTTTAATATCTTTATTATTTTTCTACATTTTTATTATTTATTATTTTGATTATATATATTTTTTCTATTTTTATTATTTTTATTATTAAATCCTAGAAAATCTAATTTCCAGCATTTTTCTATTTATTGAAATATAAATAATACATAAGTAAATAAATAAATAACTAACAAACAAATAAATAAATAAATAACAAAATAAAAATAATCGAAATAAATAAACAAAATAAAAATAATAAAAAAATCGAAAAATCCTGAAAAACCGACTTACCTAGATCCGGGTCGGTGTGCGGGTCGGGTCGGATCGGGTTGAATCGGGTGGGGTCAGATCGGTCGAACATAGCGACGGGGAGTACTTGTTGACGGCGTTCCGGTGGCCTTTTGTAGTGGGTGAGGTGTCGAATCCTAGGTTATCGAGGGTGAGGAATCCAATGGTGGCGGTGGTTTGCTCCAGAAACACCTCCTAGTGGTTGCTCAGCTCCTGATCGGCGGTCGCAGCTTCGAACTTCTCCGGCGTACTTCGATTCTCTCTTTTTTCTCACTTTCTCTCGCCTTTGATCTGTGGTTTTGCTTCCTCCCCTCCTCCTCTATTTATAGGCGCTCACAAACTCCTCCGAATAAGCTCAAATCCGGCGATTTGGATAAACCCATATTTTTCCGCTTTTTAGATTCGATTTTATCCCAGCGGTTTGATGTTGATCTCTTGTTTTTCTTTGATTTATCTGATACATTTGGCTTTATCTTGACAACAATCCAAAAGATTTGAGGAAAAATGAACGATTCCGCCATTGTCGGACCTGCTCTGGCTTCCTCTCGCGTCTGTTCGGGCGAAGAAGACGATCACGCGCGACACGCGTGACTTTCCTCGGCCAATCACATGCTGCCACGTGTCAGCTCCAGGGAAAAGAAAGAAACATTTTTGCCGAGCGCACGCGGGGGATTCGAACTCGCAACCTCTGGCTTCCACACGTTCCCAGGCGTACACACGAACCAGTTGAGCTGGCCCAATTTCCTGATTTTCTTTACTTCGCAAATTGCATATATGCAATGCAATTTTTTTTATTTTTTTGTATTTTTGAAAATTTCTAAAATTTGTAAAAATTATTTATCCCTTATTATTGCCATTTCTGAAATCATTTCTCAAAATTGATGTGTTTTCCTATTTATTTTTATTTTTTTGAATATTTTTATTATTTTTTGCTAAATTAGAGAAAAAATGGAAAAAATTGGGAAAAATTGGAAATTGCTTATTATTGATTATTATTGATTCTTAGGATAAAAATGGAGTGTTTACAACTGTCCCCCTTTGTAGTAAAGTTTGAAAAACTTAACTACAAAGACAAGAAAAACGCCATTTTTGGCCTCTTGATTGAATAGATAACGCTTTGGTTTGGCTGGTTATCTGGAATTTGGTTTTTGGCAGGAAAATGCTCCAAAAGCTAATAATCCCACAATTCTGAATGGTCCTAACAATTTAGAGTAATGTTCCCTCCCCGAAAAGTGCTTTATGGGCTGACTAATTGGTGATAGGAAACATCTTAAGCATTATTTAGGAGTGTAGAAGAAATGATGATAGGAAGCGTCTTATCAGACTAGCAACCTTGAAAAGAAGATTATCTTAGGAAGCGTCCTTATGAGCTGACTACCTATCAACAGAAGCGTCTGGTTAGACTAGCGACTGTTTGGAAAAATATTTCCGAAAAGTGCTCCTATGAGCGGACTAATCGGTCATCAAAAGTTTGAAAAAGTACTCCTATGAGTTGATTACTTGATAGATTCGAAAAGTACTCCTTTGAGCTAACTAATCGATGGGTTCGAAAAGTGCTCCTCTGAGCTAACTAATCAAGGGAGTCTAGGAAAGTGCTCCTTTTGGGCTGACTAACCTATGATAGAATGTCTCAAAAAGTGCCCCCTATGGGTTGACATTGAGATCAGATATTTAGGAAAGTGCCCATCTTGGGCTGACTAACCTATGATAGAATGTCTCAAAAAGTTCCCCCTATGGGCTGACCTTGAGATCAGATTTTTAGGAAAGTGCCCCTCTTGGGCTGACTAACTTATGATAGAATGTCTTAAAAAGTTCCCCCTATGGGCTGACCTTGAGATAAAGATATTTAGGAAAGTGTCCCTCTTGTGCTGACTAACCTATGATAGAATGTCTCAAAAAGTGCCCCCTATGGGTTGACCTTGAGATCAGATATTTAGGAAAGTGCCCCTCTTGGGCTGACTAACTTATGATAGAATGTCTTAAAAAGTGCCCCCTATGGGCTGACCTTGAGATAAAGATATTTAGGAAAGTGCCCCTCTTGTGCTGACTAACCTATGATAGAATGTCTCAAAAAGTGCCCCCTATGGGTTGACCTTGAGATCAGATATTTAGGAAAGTGCCCCTTATGGGCTGACCTTGAGATCAGATATTTAGGAAAGTGCCCCTCTTGGGCTGACTAACCTATGATAGAATGTCTCAAAAAGTGCCCCCTATGGGCTGACCTTGAGATCAGATATTTAGGAAAGTGCCCCTCTTGGGCTGACTAACCTATGATAGAATGTCTCAAAAAGTGCCCCCTATGGGCTGACCTTGAGATCAGATATTTAGGAAAGTGCCCCTCTTGGGCTGACTAACCTATGATAGAATGTCTCAAAAAGTGCCCCCTATGGGCTGACCTTGAGATCAGATATTTAGGAAAGTGCCCCTCTTGGGCTGACTAACCTATGCTAAAATGTCTCAAAAAGTGCCCCCTATGGGCTAACCTTGAGATCAGATATTTAAGAAAGTGCCCCTCTTGGGCTGACTAACCTATGATAGAATGTCTCAAAAAGTGCCCCCTATGGGCTGACCTTGAGATAAGATATTTAGGAAAGTGCCCCTCTTGGGCTGACTAACCTATTAAAGGGGATGTTTAGACAAGTGCCCCAATATGGGCTGACTCATCTTATGCTTTTTGAATATGCTTTTTACTGACTGATCTAAATGATGTGATGCGTTTCATGATACGATGATAGTTATTCATTTTAATATGCTTGCCAATTTATCGTGGATAGCAACCAAACAACCGAACCTTCGTGCTGGTTTGCTTCTACTTCACTTCTTCTCATCTTGACACAGGGTTGAAAATGTTGATGTGCTTCCTTTCTTGTGCGCATGGCTCTTTTGTCGGTAGTGTTATCCTACTAATGCGCTAAGTTTTAATGCTCAAAAATAGAATTATATTACAAAATTTATTGAGATTCATTATTATTTTAGTGTTTATCATTTATTGGTGAAGTGATGGGTAATGTGTTTAGGAATATTTGTTGCGATGAGAATTGATTGGGATTATTGACCATTCAGGGACATCAACTTTGCTTGTAAAAAGTAAAAACTCGACTCAACGAAATTTGTATCGAACATTGGCTTTCATAAACATTGGCAAAATTTCAATTCCCTTACCTAAGGATAGTACATTTTTACAGCATCTGTGTTAATGGGGTCTCTCAATTCCGGACCATCCATTTGAGTTAGTATCAAAGCACCTCCTGACAGAACCTTTTTCACCACATAAGGGCCTTCATAGTTTGGGGTAAATTTCCCTCTGGAGTCTTGGGCATTCGGGAGAACCTTCCTTAGCACCAGATCCCCTTCTTTGAAGTATCGGGGTCTCATTTTCTTGTTAAATGCTCGAGCCATCCTTTGTTGGTAACACTGGCCATGACATAGTGTGGTAAGTCTTTTTTCATCAATCAGATTCAGCTAATCAAGCCTCTTCTTTACCCAATCTGATTCGGTTAGCTGAGTTTCTGACAAGATTCTGAATGATGGTATTTCGACTTCAACTGGTAGTACTGCTTCAGTACCATATACCAATGAATATGGGGTAGCTCCAGTAGATGTTCTTATTGAAGTCCTATAAGCCATGAGAGCAAACGGTAACATTTCGTGCCAATCTTTGTACGTTGTTGTCATTTTCTCGATGATCTTTTTGATATTTTTGTTAGCTGCTTCTACTTCCCCATTCATTTGAGGTCGGTAGGGAGTTGAATTTCTATGGTTTATGCGAAATTGTTGACATAAACCTGTCATCGATTTGTTGTTAAGATTGGTACCGTTGTCAGTGATGATAAACTCAGGAACTCCATATCGGGCTATTATGTCCCTTTTCAAGAAGCGGACTATTACCCCTTTGGTGACGTTGGCATATGACGAAGCTTCTACCCATTTGGTGAAGTAATCAATCGCTACCAATATAAACCTGTGGCCATTGGATGCTGTCGGAGTGATTGGGCCAATTATGTCGATTCCCTACATGGAGAAAGGCCATGGTGCTGACAACAAATGTAGCTCATTGGGTGGAGCATTTATCCGGTTCGCATATACTTGACACAGATGACAGTGCTTGCCATATTTTATGCAATCTGATTCCATGGTTAACCAATAGTATCTTAACCTCATGATTTTTCGGGCTAACATGTAGCTATTCATATGAGGTCCACATACTCCTTCATGCACCTCTTTCATCATCGCATGCTTCATTTTTGTCCACACATCTCAACAAGGTGGTATCAGATGATCTTTTGTAGAGTATAGATCCACTTAGTAAGAAATGGCTTGCTAACCTTCTGAGTGTTCTTTGGTCGTTCTTGCTAGCCATTTTAGGGTATTTACCTTCTTGGAGAAAGGTCTTGATGTCGTGATACCAGGGCTTGTTGTCTTGTACTTTTTCAATCGTTAAACAGTAGGCGGGCTAATTTTCGATGTCTATTTTCATTGGTTGGATTTCGGCTCCCCCTATTATCTGGATCATAGATGCTAGTGTGGCTAGTGCATCTGCAAACTGATTCTGAGTTCTTGGGATATATGTGAAAGTGATTGCCTTGAATTCTTCAATTAGCTCTGTCAAGTGTTGATGATACGGTACCAGTTTGGGGTCTTTAGTCTTGTATTCCCCTCTTGTCTGTAGTATGATGAGCGATGAATCTCCATATACTTCTAATTCACGGATTTCCATTTGGCAGGCCATTTTGAGGCCAAGAATGCATGCCTCATATTCCGCGATATTATTGGTATATGGAAATGTGAGTCTTGTCGTTGCAGGGAATTGAGTGCCATCTGGGGATATCAATACTGCCCCAACTCCGCAACCGAATACGTTGGTGGCTCCATCGAAAAACAGTTTCCATTTCGGGTTCTGCTCTATCTCAAAGTCTTCTACCGGTATATCTTCCACTATTAATATATTTTAGTCCGGGAATTGGGCTTGTAGTTCTTGGGAATCTGTCTCGACAGGGTGTTCTGCCAATTGGTCGGCTAAGGCTTGCCCTTTCATCGAGTTCTAATTTATGTATGTGATGTTAAACTCGGATAGGAGCATTTGCCATTTAGAGATTCTCCCTATCAAAGCTGGTTTCTCTGCCAAATATTTCAAAGGATCATGTTTTGTCAGTAGCTCAATATGATAGTAAAGGGTATATTGCCTTAGTCGATGCATGACCCAAATTAGAGCATAACAAGTCTTCTCCACCTCTGAGTACCTCTGTTCCCCTTCTGTGAATTTCTTGCTCAGATAATATATGGAACGCTCTCTTCCCTCGTCATCTTTCTGTCCCAGCACACATCCTATGGATTCAGGGAGTATGGTGAGGTATAAAAATAAGGGCTTCCCCTGCTTCGGGACTATTAAGACCGGGGGTTTTATAAGGTAGTCTTTGATCGTCCTGAATGCTTCTTCGCATTCGTCGTCCCATTCTATGGTGGCATTCTTCTTCAACAAACGAAATAGTGGCCGGTATTTGTCGGTGAGCTGTGAGATAAAACGAGCTATATAATTTAATCTTCCTAGCAAGCTTCTTACTTCTTTAACGGAGCGTGGGGAAGGTAACTCTAATATAGACTTTACCTTGTCAAGGTCGATTTTAATGCCGTCCTGGCTTATGACAAACCTTAACAATTTCCCCGTTGTGACCCCGAAAGTACACTTTTCTGGATTTAACTTGAGCTGGAATTTTCTCAGTCGTTTAAACAATTTCCTTAGGATATCTATATGGCTTTCTCCTTCTTTAGATTTGGCTATCTTGTCGTCAACATATACTTCAACCTCTCGATGCATCATGTCGTGAAGTATTGCGACCATGGCTCTCCGATACGTTGCCCCGGCGTTTTTCAAACCGAAGGGCATGACTTTGTAATAGAAAGTTCCCCATGTTGTGGTGAAAGTCGTTTTGGTTTTGTCTTCTTCAGCCATTTTTATTTGATTATATCCTGAGAAGCCGTCCATGAATGAGAAAAGATGGTTTCCCGCAGTGTTGTCCACTAGAACATCAATGTGAGATAGGGGGAAGTTATCCTTTGGTGTGGCTTGGTTTAAGTCCCGGAAGTCTACGCATACGCGTACTTTTCCATTCTTTTTCATAACAGGGACTATATTTGCCACCCATTCCGGGTAATCGGATACTTCGATGAACCCTACTTCTAGCAGTTTCTTGACTTCTTCTTTAATCTTTAGCAAGATGTCAGGCCTAAATCTTCTCAGTTTTTGTTTTTTAGGTTTGACATCTTCCCTTGTGGGGAGCCTATGAACCACTATTGATTGGTCTAGTCCTAGCATGTCACCATATGACCAGACGAACACATCTGCATATTCTGTTAATAGCTCGATCATCTCACATTTTTGCTCGGCACTCAAACTGGTCTCGATTTTGAGGTTTTTAGGTTTTTCCATGCTTCCTAGATTTACTGTCTCCACCGGCTCGTCGATCGAAATTCAGCTTTGTTCATGTTTTTGCCAATTTTCTTGTATTATTTCGTGGTCAAGGATATTGCCTTCAACAACTGACCCAGCAGCGTTGGAAATGATATCAGCGTTTTTATTTTCTACCTGCGCGAAATATCCCTGATGTTCGCTGGTAGGAGATCTGGGTAAAGTAAAGATGAAAGCATGTATATAAGAAAAAACAGACTGTAATTGAATTGATAAAGAGTCTCAATACAATTCGTTCAATAATCATTCTCTATTTTTGAGCTGACCTAGAGCTATTGATAGGATAACAAAACCAATTATTCAGAGCCGGATGCTAATTGGACGTGCGGGGGATTGGGCTCCCATTGCTGACGTCACCTTCGCTTATCCGAGGCTCTTGAATGATATTTGCTTTTCGGAAAGATTGTTGGAGGGGTGGAATGCACATCGGGGTGTTGCTTGGCTTTTCCTTCATCTTGCCTTTGACACCTCTGGCTTGTACCTCTTCTTGGGGTGTAGGAATGTAGTCAATGCTGCTGTTGTTGCCACTGCTAGCCATTCTGGTTCTTGAACGGATCCAGATTGGGCTTCTGGGAAGGTTCAATTGTTTGGAAGCTATCTTTAATACTTGGCACACATTTTTTTCTTTTTTAGTATAATGTATGCAAATGTGATGCATGTGTCACACAGATGCTAAAAATAAAAAGGGGCCAACAATTGATTGGTGATGTAATATTGAAACTTTATTAATATTGAAACTTTAGAGTCCGATATTTAAAACAAACGAAAGAGTACAATGATAATCTATTTCCTAGCTTTCTTGGTCTTCTGTTGTGGAGACTCAGGCTTCCCGTTGATGACAACTTCTAATTCTTTGACTTTGGCTTAGGTCCTCTCTAGCCGAGCTTCCAAGGCTTTGTTGATTACTGTTTTGTGAATACCCAGTAGTCTGCTGAAAGTACCGACTGGTCCGGCTTCGAGATCTGGCACATAGATTTGATCGGCTAATGCTGGAGCCTGTAGTAGCTGGGTGTACTCTTCCAGGATAGGGGTAATTTCATGTGGCCCGATAAAGAAAGCTGCGGGCTTTACTTCCCATAACTGGAGCATGGCCCGTACTAAAGGTAAATTCACCTCTATCTTTGTTAGTGAGAGGATGGGTCCTATCTTTTGCTGGATGAAGGCCTGCTCCTCTGGATTGTATAAGGTAAACCAATGGTCCAGTACCAACTTTGGGTCCAAAGGTTTGTACACCCGAATTTCTTTGCGAAGGAGGCGGTCGACTGCGGTGCTAGCCATCTATTACAACAAGAAATTTCCTAATTACAACCAGAACTATGAAAATATTACAGGGAAATAGATTCGAACTCCATTGAGTAGAACAATAAATTATTACATCATCATCAATTGTCAACCCATGACTTATGTATGCAAATAGGTTGGTTCTAACTGGTCCCCAAGCTCTATGGCCTCCCGCATTCTTGGAGAAATGGATCTCAGGCCATATTGAAGCATTAGGTGGGGTAGCCTAATCGGTCCCGAACGGTGATCAACTCACTTCGCCCGAAACCTACACAATGGCTCCCCGTCTTAGGGTTCTAGGATGGTCCGGGTTCGACCGCATCTATTCACACAAACATATGCATGCATGCAGACCCCAAAGTAAAGAAAACTAAACATTAGCTAATCCCTGAAAAGTTAGCAACAGAATAATAATTGAAAGACATTTCTTTAAAAGAACATCTTGAGGAGATTCAGGTGGCTAGCCTATTGGAATGAGGGTCCCCAGTGGAGTCGCCATCCTGTCGAGTCAAATTTTGAATTTTCCCATTCCTCATCCGATCTAGACTAGACCATATGCTCATCTAATATAGACCCTCGACTTGAGTTAGGAACTTTGTTTAATTCTGGAGTCGCCACCCAACTGTTGTTGGGAAATATTGAATTAAGACTAAAAGAGCGGATTAGTCTTAATTTGGACCACTAATCGTCGTGATTTCCTCTTCTCGTTTTTGGTGAAAAGAGGAAAAGGAAAACCAGAGTTTCTAAGTTCGGAGGCTAACCTATTAAAACCTTACGGTTACCACCTAATCTCCTAAAATTATCTCTATCTAGAAATGTCTTTTGTTTTGTTTCTGTTGCCTTTTATTATGTTTTTGAATGCGTTATTTAAAAAAAATGATTTTTTATTTCATTTTATAGGTTGACCCAAATGGGTGCCTACGTACCTGCTATTCAGGATCAAACAAGTCGTAGTTCGCTTTTCCTGAAAATATTTAGTGGGTTTGTGGATTTTAATTTTTTGAAATCTCTTTTAATTTATGTTTTTACCATTTTTTGGATTTTTCTAAAAAAATCTAAGCCTAAGCTTTAATTTGACTTTTTGCAAATAATTCTAAAGGAAAACATCAATTTTTTATTTATTTGAGAAAATGATTTTTCTAAGTGATAAAACTCATTTTTTTTCTATTTTTATAATTTTTTTTGAATTTTTTGAATTTTTTATTATTTTTGTAATTTTTATGATTTTTATGATTTTTTATGAGTTTTCATGATTTTTATAATTTTTTTATTATTTTTATAATTTTTTTCTATTAATTTTTTCATAATTTTAAAAATTTTCCTCCTACGTTCTTATCTATCCTACTTTAAAATCTAAAATTTTATTATTATTATTATTATTATTATTTTAATATCTTTATTATTTTTCTACATTTTTATTATTTATTATTTTGATTAATATATTTTTTTTCTATTTTTATTATTTTTATTTTTAAATCCTACAAAATCTAATTCCTAGCATTTTTCTATTTATTAAAATATAACTAATACATAAGTAAATAAATAAATAACTAACAAACAAATAAATAAATAAATAACAAAATAAAAATAATCGAAATAAATAAACAAAATAAAAATAATAAAAAAAATCGGAAAATCCGGAAAAACCGACTTACCTGGATCCGGGTCGGTGGGCGGGTCGGGTCGGATCGATCGAACACGGCGGCGGGGAGTACTCGTTGACGGCATTCTGGCGGCCTTTTGCAGCGGGTGAGGTGTCGAATCCTAGGTTATCGAGGGTGAGGAATCCAATGGTAGTGGTGGTTTGCTCCAGAAACACCTCCTGGTGGTTGCTCAGCTCCTGATCGGCGGTCGCGGCTTCGAACTTCTCTGGCGTACTTCGATTCTCTCTTTTTTCTCACTTTCTCTCGCCTTTGATATGTGGTTTTGCTTCCTCCCCTCCTCCTCTATTTATAGGTGCTCACAAACTCCTCCGGATAAGCTCAAATCCGGCAATTTGGATAAACCCATATTTTTCCGTTTTTTAGATTCGATTTTATCCCGGCAGTTTGATGTTGATCTCTTGTTTTTCTTTGATTTATCTAATAGATTTGGCTTTATCTTGACAGCAATCCAAAAGATTTGAGGAAAAATGAACGATTCCGCCTTTGTCGGACCTGCTCTAGCTTCCTCTCGCGTCTGTTCGGGCGAAGAAGACGATCACACGCGACACGCGTGACTTTCCTCGGCTAATCACATGTTACCACGTGGCAGCTCCGGGGAAAAGAAAGAAAATTTTTTGCTGAGCGCATGCGGGGGATTTGAACTCGCGACCTCTGGCTTCCACACGTTCCCAAGCGCACACACGAGCCAGCTGAGCTGGCCTAATTTCCTTATTTTCTTTACTTCGTAAATTGCATATATGCAATGCGATTTTTTTTATTTTTTTGTATTTTTGAAAATTTCTAAAATTTGTAAAAATTATTTATCCCTTATTATTGCCATTTCTGAAATCATTTCTCAAAATTGATGTGTTTTCCTATTTATTTTTATTTTTTTGAATATTTTTATTATTTTTTGCTAAATTAGAGAAAAATTGGAAAAAATTGGGAAAAATTGGAAATTGCTTATTATTGATTATTATTGATTCTTAGGGCAAAAATGGGGTGTTTACAGTGATGAAAGTGTGAGTGAGGATGAAAACCAGTAGAAAGGATGGAAGACCCTATAGGTGGAGATGTCAACAAATGAGAGAAGCAAGAATGGGTGAAATCGAGGAGGAAGAGGGATTTGCGTGAAGGAGGTGAGTGTGATTGTGTACGAAAGTAAATGGGAAAAAGAGGTGTCACCGATGTGGCAGTGGTGGCTCTAGTAGCTTGATCAAGTGTTCAAGTTATAAAAGGAAGCCCCGAGAAATGCGATGTGCCATCGGTAAAATGATTGTGAATGTGAGTGTGGAAAAAGGCATTAGAGAGTTTGAGAAGGGATAGGAGTTAATGGGAAATCGAAAAATCCAATGGAAATTGCATGGAGTCGCTATAGTCAATCCTTCGATACTATGTTCAGTGAAGAGACCACACTTCAGGATCACTTAATGACAATAGGACTATGACGACCATAAGCATGTGAGTGGAAAACTTAATGATATGCTACAATGTTGTGCTGTGTGATGATATGCTATGTATGTGAATTCATTTGCTTTGTTATAGTTGCAATTGAATGCGATTTTTGTTAAGTTTGAGTTATATAGTAGGATTAATTGAGTTTAGGAAAGAAGTTATGAAGAAACTAGTAACTAGGTAAATTACAGGTAAATATGAGTGTATTGATATAGAAATTAGAATGGGCTATGGTAGATAGCACTTCGCACCATCTTGCTAATGCTATTACTATAGGTCTAATATCACGATTTGAAATTGTTATTTTCAAACTAAACCAAAATATATAAACCTAACTTTTCCCTCTATAACTACCGAGTAAGTATGCATAGCTAGAACAGATTATATAAATATCATTATATATACATATCGGAGTTTACTTCTAAATGTGTACATATGCTTAGGCAAACTTATTTTCCTATTATATCTATAGAATACACTCATGAACATAACCATACAAAATCATGAGTGTAACCTTGAATTTTTACAACTTAATAATCCTATTTTCTTGCCCTCTTAAGTATGTGAGGGAGGGTGTCTAGTAAATTGTTTTTAATTAAAGATATGTTTCAGACATATATATATGTGTGTAGATATATATATATATATATATATATATATATTATACATTGGTGTATTGAGGACTTAGAAGGAATATACGAGATGAACTTATTGGCTCTTGGAAGTGTGAATAATAGAGCACTTGAGAAGTGCGATGACATAGAGGTGTCAGGAATGATGATCTAAATCAATCCTGAGTGGTTGATTTGACGTTTAAGGCAAATGGCACAGAGGTGTCAAATTACCCAAAACCTGATGTATAGCGTGATGGCTCCCATTCGCTGGGTTCGATTTCCTTGTTTATTTCGTGATGTGAAATGCATGATCTTATTTGCTGCGGTAAGCATGAAAATGAAATGTAGTAGATAGTTCATCGGACTCTACTAGGTTCCTATTGATTGTTCTTGGAGTGGTAGACTTAAATGATTAGTAGCTTTTTCATTGCCTTGAATGAGAATTGGTTGCGATTATATATGTTGTTTGGTCACTTCAAATCAATTAATTAAAGAACTGGACTTGATTAAAACTTGACATGCATTTCTACGAGACATTGCATGAGATTGAAGGCCATCACTGCTACAGGATGCGCCAAAAGTGATCAGAGGATCGTTGTTCCACTAAGTGCGAATTAAGTGATTAGGAGATTGTCGCACCTTGATAGTTCCGAGTCTAGCTTGTCTCTTGAAGGTGTAATGCTCGGTGTATTGAGGCACTTGAGCCTAAAACATTAAAGCTAAGACATATCATAAATAAGCGATAAGAGTAATGAAGATGTGAGTGAGACCCAGGCACTGATGGTGGCTTCAGAATCCCCAACCCAAGGTCAAAGGGGGCGTAAACCCTAGACTTCACGTCGGTTACCGGAAGACTACGTGAGATGCTGCATTCATATGGTTATTCATGTATAGCATATGTTTTGATAACTTGATTTGAAATTACTTGTGTGTACGTAGCATTGAAAGTGTTACCATCCCATTCATTGAGCCATAGTGCACTCACTCCACTACAGACTCTTTTTGCAGGTAGCAATTTCGAAAGCTCAGCATGGGATAAAATGTGAAGTGTTGAGAGTTTTGGAAGACCAGAATGATAGAGTAAGAATTGTGAATGATAGATTATTTAGATGAATCTATGATCATGGTTGACCGTGAGATACGTGATCTATAGTTATATTTTATTATCTAATTATATGTACTAAGATTAATCGTAAATGTAATTATTTACTTAGAGTCTTACGATCTTTAGCTCATAAGATGATTATCATGTAACGGGTGCATACGTGCCATGATAATTTAGTGGAAACTTCTAAGCACCCCTTTCAGGGCGTAATAAAAGGTCTCTTATATTAGGTGATTCGTTCCTACATTGGTCGAGATCTCTTATCCTCTACAATAGCTCATGAAGAAATGAGCACTATGCGAGTGAGGACAATTACAAGAGGAGGTCATATAAAAGGTAAAGGAAATATTTACTTCTCCACAAACGATGATAATGCTTGTTAAATGATTTCTAATGATTCTCTACTTGGCATCCACTAACAAGTCCATTAGGGCTTTACTTGCACAAGAACTCGAGGGTAGAGAGCAACCTGTATACTAATTAAGTTGATCCCTCCAAGGGAGTGAAGTCAATAATTCAACTTGCGAAAAGCATTATCTTGTGCTGGTATTTACTATATAGAAGTTGCACCATTACTTTTTGACACATAAAGTCAAACTTGTCACTTACTTCGACTTGATAAAATACTTACCATCACGGCCACCCTTGTTAAGACAGATTGCAAAATGGTTGCTCCTCCTATCAAGGTTTGACATTACAATTATGCCGCCCAAGGCCATTAAGTCTCAAGCACTAGTAGACCTCTTGGCCCATTTTCTTATGACACATGGGACTTACACCATAGATACAATCCTAGCAGAGTTTCATGAGGACTCCATGAGGGTAAAATTAGGTGGACGATGGTAGGTACAATTCGATGGCTCCTCCAGCAATACTAAGCAAGTAGCTGGAGTAGTATTGATGCCCCCTAAGTGCTAAGAGATACTGCTAACATTTAAGTTGAACTTCCATTATACCAATTGTAAACACCTCATTTTTGCCCCTAATGATCAATAATAATTAATTTTTAATTTTTTTCATTTTTTACAATTTCTCTTCTAATTTAGCAAAAATAGGAAAAATATTCAAAAAATAAAATAAATAGGAAAAATACATCAATTTTGGAAAATAATTGTAGAAATAATAAGAAAAGGAGTTAAATAATTTTTACAAAATTTTGGAATTTCAAAATAATACAAAAATAATAAAAATCGCATTGCATATATACAAATTGCATAAATAAAAAAAAGAGTAAGTGGGTTAGCCTAGCTGGTTCGAGCCGTGGTCTGATGCGCGCGGGGAACAATTTTTTTTCCCTCAGTAGAACACGTGTCGGCCTCTGGTTGGCCGACACAAACACACGCGTCAAGCGCGTGACCTTCTTCCTCCTTTGTTCGAGATTGTCGCCGATGGGGGAAAATCGAATTTTGGCCGTTTTGATTCGATTTTTTGCACAAATCCAACAGATCTTTAACTAAAATAGGATAAACATCATCCAATTGGAATCAAATCACAACAAATCGATGGATTTACACAAATCGGAGATGGGTTTTTCAACCAAAATCCGATTTGCCCCAATTGGAGGAAATCCGAGCTTATCCAGCTAGATTCCTTGCAACTATAAATAGAGGACAAAGGTAGGAAGCCAAGGTACGGATCAGAAGTGAGAAAAAGAGAGAAATCAAAGTTTCGCCGGAGTTCCTCGAGCCGCGACCGCCGACCAAGCTTCGAACTGCCACCATGAGGCATTTTTGGAGGAATCTACCACCACGGTTGAGTTCCCTACCTCCGAAAACCTAGGAAACGACTCCTCAACCAAAGGCCACTGGAACGCCATCAACAAGCACCCCTAACCGTAGTCACCGTTCGACCCAATCCGACCCGACCCGCGCACCGACCCAAACCTAGGTAAGTCGGATTTTCCATTTTTTTTGTTTTTTTTTGTATTTTTTATTATTTATTTAGTTATTTATTTATTTATCTTATTTATTTATTTATTTGTTATTTATAATTCAAAAAATAGAAAAATATTAGAATTTAGATTAGTCTTTTTTTTTAGGATTTAGTTTAGAGTGAATAATAGAAAATAATAATAATAAAAATAAAAAATTATAAAATAATAAAAAAAATGATAAAGATATATTAGAAAAAATGATAAAATTTAGATTTTTAGTTTAGGGTAGATAAAATAATATAAGAGAATTTTTTTTAATTAATTAATTAACAAAAATTAATAAAAATTATAAAAAATATAATAATATTAGAGGTAGGTTAAAAAATAGAGAAATAAATTTTTATCACTTAGAAAAATATTTTTTTAATAATAAATCCAAAATTTGTTTTTTCCTTAAAATCATTATTTTCTGGAAAATCAAATGATCAAGCTTAGGCTTAGATTTTTCTAGAAAAAATACTAATGATAAAAACGTAAACCAAAAGTAATTTCATAATTAAAATTAACAAACACATTAAAGTTTTTCATAAAAAGCGAACTACAACCAGTTTGATCCTGAATAACAGGTACATAGGCACCCATTTGGGGCAACCCTAAAAAGAATAAAAAAAATCATTTTTCCATAGCTAGAATAATTGGTCTTTAACCATTAAATAAAAACACAACAAAAAAAATAATTAAAAAAAATAAAAAATCAAAATAAATAACAACAAAAGACATTAGGCTAAGGTTTAGATTTCAGGAGAATAGGGTGGTAACTTTAAGGTTTTAATAGGTTAGTCTCTGAATCAAGAAACTCTGGTTTTCCATTTCCTATTTCACAAAAATGGAAAAAGGAAATCTCGCTGACTAGTTGTTTAAATTATGATTAACCTGCTCAATTAGTCTTAATTCGATCTTTCCCAACCACAGTTAGTTGGCAACTCCAAAATAAAATGAAATTCCTAATTCAAGTCGAGGATTTATATTGGATGAGCATAGGGTCTAGTATAAGTCGGATTAGGAATGGAAAATAAAAAATTATACTCGACAAGATGGCGACTCCACTGGGGACGCTACGCTCTCTAGTAGGCTAGCCACCTGAATCTCCTCAAATCACTTTTCCTAGAAATGTCTTTTGATTGATATGTTGTTGCTAACCTTTTAGGGATTTAACTAGATTTAGGGTTCAGTTATTTACTTTTACTATTGAGTCTGCATGCATGTAATTGTGTGAATAGATACGGTCAAACCCTGGCCGTCTTAGGACCCTAAGACGGGGGGCCATTGTGTAGGTTTCGGGCGAAGTGATATGATCACCGTTCGGGACTGATTAGGCTACCCCACCTAATGCTTCGATATGGCCTGAGATCCATTTCTTCGAGAATGCGGGAGGCCATAGAGCTTGGGGACCTATTAGAACCCACCTATCTGCATACATGAAGTTATGGGATGACAATCGATTAATGATGTAATACTTTTATTCTGTTCATGGGGTTTGGATACATTTTCCTATAATACTATCATTATAATGTAGTTTCTGTTGTAATAGATGGCTATTTCTACAGTCGACCGCCTCCTCCGCAAAGAGATCCGAGTTTACAAACCTCTGGACCCAAAGTTGGTGCTGGACTATTAGCTTACTCTGTACAACCTTGAAGAGCAGGCCTTTATTCAACAGAAGATAGGGCCCATCCTCTCACTGATGTAGATGGAAATGAACTTACCTTTGATTCGGGCAATCCTCCATCTATGAGAAGTAGAGCCCGCAACTTTCTTCATTGGGCCACATGAGATCACTCCCACTCTGGAAGAATACACTTAACTTCTACAGGCTCCATCACTAACCGGCGAAGTGTATGTGCCAGATCTTGAGGCTGGGCTAGTCGGTATCTTTAGTAAACTTCTGGGTATTCGCAAGACAGCAATCAACAAAGCCCTAGCAAACTGTAACAGATATTGCATACGGATGGATGAATTAGAAGCATGGTTCATAGCCTCGGAAGATGACGGGGAAAAGAGAGAGAGAGAGAGAGAAAGGGGAAAAGAAAAGGAAGGATAATAAATGAGAAAAGCCTAAGAATTTAGCCCAATAATACTTGAAAACACCAAGGGCAAATACAAGAGCCCAAATGTTACAGTTCAAAGATATACCACCCTTCTTTGAAGGCTTCTCCAAATTATTGAAAATAATTGCTAGGGTAAGTACTATTCTAGTTTTTTCTCAATGTTTCTTGACTTGTAAACCTAGGTTGAAATGATAATTCTTTCAAAATAGACCTTAACATTGGTACCTTTTTTTGAAACCAATAACCAAAAGCCTATATTGTAGTATAAGTCCCAAAAGGCCTAACAGATTAATCAAAGCGTATTACTTACAAGAAAGATTGTAATTTTCAGAATAAAAGTCAAGAGTAACATCTAAACCAAGAGATTATGAGAAAGTCCTCTTAAATTAAACCAATTAAGAATGAGATATCTATTTCCAAATGGAATGAGGGAATCTAAAGTCATCCCTCATTAGCATTGTCTACCCCAAATTTTAATATTGATGCCCCCAAGAAGAAGATATAAGTCTTAATTGCAAAAAACCCCTCAAGAGATGATTGATTGAGCTAAGACACCACCTTTTCTAAGATTAAATCAAACCCTCCAAGAAAAATGAGGCAAAAGAGTAAGTGATTATTGAGTAATAGGGTAGGCCTACCCTTTATTTGTATTTTTGGAAGCCCTGTCACTTGTTAGCGATATTTAAAAAAAATAAAAAAAAATAATTCTTTTAGATTTTTTGAGAAGAAAGAGAAAATTTTCAAAGTTTGCTAGAAAATACTTTAATACTTTGTTACCTTATCCTTAAGATTAGAAGAGCATTTGTCTTGAAAAATTGTAGAAAGGTTTTAGTTATCATTGGTTCAAAAGTCTCAAGTCATCCTAAATTTAGAAACTCTTGATCGTTATTGGAAAAATAAGATTATCACTGAGGTATTCATTCCCACTATTAGTTAGTTAGTCCATAATGGGACACTTTCCTAGATATTCCCACTTTATGGTGGCAAGTCTGAGGAGACGCTTCTCATTATCAGTTAGTTAGCTATAGGGGCACTTTTCTAAACTTTCTCTCTTAGGGTTGCAAGTCTAAAGAGATGCTTCCTACTATTAGTTACTTAGCCCACAATGGGGCACTTTCCTAGACTTTCTCTCTTAGATTTGCAAGTCTAAAAAAATGCTTCCCACTATCATTTAGTTAACCCACAATGGGGTACATTCCTAGACTTTCTCTCTTAGGATTTCAAGTTTAAAAAGATGCTTTCCATTATCAATTAGTTAGCTTATAATTGGGCACTTTCCTAGATATCCCCATCTTATGGTTGCAAGTCTAAAGAAACTTCCCACTATTAGTTAGTTAGTTCACAATAGGGCACTTTCCTAGACTTTCTCTCTTAGGGTTGCAAGTCTAAAAAGACACTTCCCACTATTAGTTAGTTAGTCCACAATAGGACACTTTCCTAGATATCCCCATTTTATGGTCATTAGTCTAGTGAAACTCTTTCTATCATTGATTAGTTAACTCATAAGAGCACTTTTCTAGATAATCTCTTCTTTAATGTTACTAGTCTAGTGAGACGCTTTCTATAATCGATTAGTCAGCTCATAAGAGCACTTCTCTAGATAATCTCTTCTTTAAGGTTGCTAGCCTAGTGAGACGCTTTCTATAATCGATTAGTCAGCTCATAAGAGCACTTTTTTAGATAAACTCTTCTTAAAGGTTGCTAGTCTGATGAGATATTTCTTGTCTAAGACCACTCCTCAAGGAATATTAGTCATCATAAAGTAATTGTCTTCTTTTGCAACATAGGATTGCTAGCTCACAAAGTGTTTTCCTTACTCAACGGACCAAGGTTTGGATAGCTAGTTGACTATAGCATTGTCCATCCTTTCTTCTAGGCAAAAATGATGTCTTTTTTGTCTTTGTAGCCAAGTTTTCCCAAACTTTACTATAAAGAGGGATGATTGTTGACATCCTATTTTTGCCCCCATCTAAATTTAAAATAAAATAAAAAATAAAAAATAATAATAATGAAAGCTTAGTTTACGAGATAATAAAAATTAAATGAAAGATAATAAGATAGAAGTAATAAAAAGGAATAATAATAAAAAAATATGAATTTTTTCAACAAACCTAAGGAGATATGGGCTTTTAAATTAAGCTCAGGAACCTCAAATCAATAAAAATTAATTAGGACCGTTAGCTTATATACAAATTAATTGCATAAAATAAATGGGAAAAGGGCCAACTTAACTGGTTGGTGCCCTTACTCGAGTATGTAAGGAAAGCTAAGGAAGTTGTGGGTTCGATCCACACGCAGGCCATTCAAGGCATTTTCTTTTTTCTTTTTGCCTGGTTAAGGTCACTTGCCATGCACATGACCATCTTCTCCAATTAGCTTAGTTGGAAACAAAACAAGTAGGTCAAAAGAGCCGGTGAGGGTATGAGATTTTTTTTTTTTTTGTTGCACTTTTCAATAGGATTTAATACGAAATTATCCAAAAGAACCTTCAAAATTCATCTAAATCCTAAAGATTTACTAACAACGAACTAAAGATTTGATAAAATCAAATCTTTGGTAGTCTTTATCCATCTCACTGGCTAAACATGATTCAAACCTATCTCGAGCTCCAAATAAGGTTCGATTTACACCATTATAAATAGGGGAGTTCAGGAAACATGAAAAAGGAGGAAAAACTAAAAAAAAAAAAAAAACTGCAAACAAGAACCCATGAAAGCTTTCTCTCTCTAAGGCATCCATATCCGAGCTCCACCTTCTCTCTAGATTTCCTTCACACTTATGCAACCACAGGCTTCAATCTAGGTAGCAATAGATTCCTTAGGTGACATAGATTTAGAAAAACTCCATCTTTGCTTTTAACAAGGTGGAGGTTGCTTAGATCGGAAAACACAAATTTAGCCACCAATGGGTTGCCAATGAACCACTGCCTACATCAAGATTAAGACGAAACTATCGCCACCACTATGCTTCTCGTAGTTAAACCAGCCAGTTGATGACTTGGCGAGCTTCAGCAACCATTGGAGACAACTTACGCCACTACCCTTGTTTGCATCAATGACTCGTACAATAGATGCAAACCCGCAACTAGGTCAAGCTCGTATCTAAGCTCATAATCCAACCCAAGTCTGACTTAGAGCCAACCCGAATTGATCCGTGCACCAGACCATATCTAACCCACGACCTAGTAAGTTTTTTTTTTTTTTTTAGTAATTGATGCTTAATTGATTATTAAAATATACATTAAATGATAAAATAGGTTTAGCTATAAATAAATATGATTAATAAAATTAGTATTTAAGGTAGATTTTAGATTAAGATTAATAATATAAATATAATTAGTTTAATGATCTTAGCTTAGTTAATTTAGAATATATTTACGAAAATTAATGACTTAGTAGAATAAGTAATTTGGAGGGAACATTGTGTTGGTCATAGGTGTTGTAGTGTAACTATCGCCTATGGATAATTAAGTTCCTAGTTAGTTTTTCAAATAATTAGTAATACTTAGTCTATAAATATAAAGATATAAAAATTGAAAAATAAAAAAAAATAAAAAATGATTTATTATCTTGGATATGGTTTTATTCTAAAAAATGTTTTCTCACCTAAAAAAATGATTTTCATAAAATAAAATTTTAATTGATGTTTTCAAAACTAGAGGGTTTTAGTTCTTTTTCAAATTTAGGAAATAAAGTTTATGTTTAGAATTTTTCTTTCAGAAAAAAAGTTAAAATGATAATAAATGTAAACTCGACTAGCTTTCATATTTAAGATTAATCAATCTACTAAAGTTTTATGAAAGTTCTACTAGCTGAACAGATCCAGAACTTGAACTTTGTCAAGAAAAAGGGCCACAGTATCCTCCGCTCAAACATTAACCTCATCTTGATCAGGTTTGTGAGCCACCTCAAATGTTTCGGTTTGAACCTGGTCCGGAAAACTTTGGCCCAACAAGTGGACCTTGTAGACTCATGCATAGAAAAGATAAAGTTGCTCGACGACCTTACTAACTACAGTTGGGTAGAAGTGCTTAAGGTTTTCAGTGCCGACGACATCCTGTAGACGGCTAGATGGAGCTGCTACAACAAAGTCATCCTGACCTGCAGAAACCTTCAGGCTGTACCTTTAATCGATATCAGTGAATGTATAGGTTATCATCCAAACTCATTGGTCCGCCAGTTCGGTACCATTCAAGACATAGTTTATCGGCCTTCGCTAGAAGCAATCACATTCGAGTATCAAGACCCAAATTTGCTAGTAGCCGAGAAGTTTGCCAAACTAGCAGAGGTTAAAGCCCTATGGGAAGCCCAAATCGAGAGCCCTAATGTAGACCTCGGAGAACTGGATGGTGAAGTAGGCAAGCATCGAGCCATCAAGGATTTCGTAATCCACCAGCTATATCAAACAGGGGAAAGGGCATACTGGGTCCCAGATATCACCCAACTTAAGCTAAACAAGGTAGACCAAGAGCTGAGAACCTATTTGAAGCTAGAGCCGGTAATGCGGGCCAAATGAGCTAACCCGCCCCGACTCGCACCAGCCCGCGAGTCGTCGCGGGCTAGCCCGCATTGGCCCGCGGGGCGGGGCGAGCCGACTTTCCTGACCCGCCAGACTTGCGGGCCACTGCAGGCTAGCCCGCGACGACCCGTAATAATTTTTTTTAATGTATTATGTAAAAAATAAAAAATAGAACATGTTAAGTAATTTTTTTTGTTTTTCCTTAGATAAACCTTTTTTTCCTTTGCAAATATAATTTATATTACATATCGCTCAATTTTTCTATTCACTTTCCTTATACAACTTCGATTTATATGTACTTACTCTTAAATCCCATTCTCATACGATAAAAAAGAAAATAACCTAAAACGATAATCAAGCAATTATCATAAAGTGCTTTTCAGTTTTCACTAATTATATAGGAAAACAAATACAATAATGAAGCAGATAAAATTACATATATAAATCAATCATCACATCAGTCATCACTATCATAATCATCAATAACTAAATTGGAGTCTCCTTTCGATGAAGTAGTCGCACTCCCACCCACACTCCCATTGTCTTCTTCTTAATCTACAATTTATGAGATTACACATATAATTAGGAATATATTATATTAGGAATAATATGTTAAAAGAAAATATTAGGAATAGAACAAAAAAAAACTCACCTTCACATGCAAATCCTTATAACCAATTTCGTGTACAAATGAGAGCTTCTACATTGGCTGGAAGCATAGAACTGCGATACTTATTAAGTACACGAGCGCCAATACTGAAAGCTGACTCTAACGCTACAGTAATAATTGGAATGCTAAGTACATCGAAGGCCATGATAGATAAATCAGGATATCTCTGGCTTTGACTCTTCCAATGTTGTAACACATCCAATTCTAAGTAGAAGTCCATATCCATTACTGACTCATCTAGATAAATATCTAAAGAAGATTTACCACAACTTTGTATTTCTACTTGACGGTATCAGAATTCCTACATTATTAAGAAAAAACTATTTAAATACTAATATATATTACAAAAAAAATAATTGAGAAAATAAAAAATTATTAAACTTACCACTAATGTAGCAAAATCAATCTCCAAGCCTTTCCCAGCTCTATGTGTTGCTGCTCCCTTACTACTGCTACCTCTAGATGTGTCTTGTGTTTGAGAAGATGATCCAACCTAATTGCTTCTACTTCTAGATATGTGATCTGTTTTGCTCTTCTCATATTCTCCATAGAGTTTATATAACTTGCTTTTTATGTGAGCCATCTTCTCTTCACAAGTGAGGGGATCAAGTTTATTAAAACAGAAGTTCAAAAAATTAAATTTCATTCGAGGATCAAAGATTGCTCCAAGTGCAAGGATAACACTATAATCACTCCAATACTTATTGAACTTCTGTTTCATTCTAATAGACATCTCCCTTATGACATGATCTTCACTATTTAAATTTTCATTCAGCAAACATTCAATCCTCCATACTTGCAAAAAATAGTGGTTTGATGTTGGATATGATAATCCTGACATCAAATTGGTGATACTATGAACGAGCTCAAAAACTTGCATATCTTTTCTGCTCTTTCCCACTCATCAATGGTTGGACAATATTTATAATGACGATCATTCAATTGAAAGCAAGAAAAAACACATCGATACCTGAGTGCGCTATCAAGCATAAGATAAGTGGAATTCCATCTAGTAGTTACATCTAAGCGCAAACCAATATTCGTATCAATGTTGCCAAACTGTTCAACACACTCCAAAAAGTGTTTCATTCTACTCTCAGAACCCTTCACATACTTCACACTTTCCCTTACTTTATGCAATGCTTCACTACTTACATCCAATCCTTCTTTAACGATCAAGTGAAGAATATGAGCACAACATCTAATATGAAAAAACTCAGCACCACATAACAAACTATGCTGTAAGTTCAATTACTCTTTCAGAAAATCTTGCATACAATCATTTGCAGATGCATTATCCAATGTAAGGGAGAATATCTTCCTATCTATGCCCCAATCTTTCAAAAATTCAAATACTTTTTTCGACAACTCAAACCCTGAGTGAGGAGGGGGCATTTTAGAAAAAGTAAGAATTTTATTATTCAATTTCCAATTGTCATCCACATAATGTCCAGTCAAACAAATATATCCCTCACTAGTAAAAGTAGTCCATACATCAGAAGTCAAACATACTTTCCTTGGAATTTTTTGCAAAATTTGTTTCAAATTCTCCTTTTGAGTCAAATATAAATTCCAAACATCTGATGTAGCAGTTTTTTTACTAATTGGCTTATAATCAAGATTATATAGCCTTATAAATTGTGTAATCCTCCTATACTCAACAAATGAAAATGGCAGATCATGCTCAATAATAGCCATAGCCATTATCTCACGAGTAAATTTAGGATCAGGTTTTCTTGATCTTAACTTCCTAGCATGATCAATTATCATATCACCAACATCATGATATCTAGGAATTTGACTCAAACAACACTTCTCTATATGTCAACGTAAAGATGAAGTTCCATGTGAATGTGTTCTAATAACATATTCCTTCCCACATGCTTTACACTTAGCCCTATTTTTACCATCCTTCCCAATACCAATTTTTGTAAATAATTCCCAAACCTGAGAAGAAGAGCTACCTACTCGAGCCTTCTTACCTGCATGTTCTTCAGATTGAGAAGATCCTGGTTGTAGATTATCGTTATGCCCACCAACTTCAGACACATAATCCACATTAATAGGTTCCATTGGTTCCATTACAGCCTCATTACTTGAAGGATCCATTCTGTAAATATAGAAACTGTTATTAGTATTAGTACACTTAGTTATAAAATGTAAATAATTAAATATAGCCACCACCACCACTGGCGTCACTCGCCCCCACCCCACACGGCCACACCACACCACACAGTCCACACACCACAAGACCACACCACCACCGGCGTCACGACCACACCACACCCCACTCTCCAATCTCCATTCTCCAAGCCACCACCACCACCGGCATCACTCACCCCCACCCCATACGGCCACACCACACCATACGGTCCACACCACATGGCCACACCACACCCCACTCTCCAATCTCCATTCTCCAAGCCACCACCACCACCGGCGTCACTCACCCCCACCCCACACAGCTACACCACACCCCATTCTCCAATCTCCACACTAGACGGACATCACAAATTCACAATACAATAGAGGACAATAGATAATTGCTTTACCTTAATTAACGACGTCTAACAGGCGGTCGGTGGTGGTGGTGCGATGTCGAGCTACGGAGTACAGGGGGTGCACGGTGCGGACGAGGTCGAGCTGCGGAGCAAAGTACAGGGGGTACATGGATGGTGGGCTGCTGCCAGCTGCGGTGTAACTTGTAAGTGTAGCCGTGTGGGTTGCTGCCAACTGCGTGTAGACGAGGTGCACGGACGGTGCGGACGATGTCGAGTTGCAGAGTAGAGTACAAGGGGTGCACGGACCGTGCGGACGAGGTCGAGCTGCGGATTATGTTTGACTTCTGCAAAGGAGAAGGTGCGATCCGATGTAATTGCGGTTGCGGTCGGCGGCGTCATTTCAGTCATCTCGTCATTTTAGAACCAGTCGTCCGTCAGCGGCGTCATTTTAGAACCAGTCATTTCAGTCGGCGGCGGCGTCGACGTTGTCTCGTCGTCAGTCATCACATCGTCAGTTGTCAAGTCGTCGTCGTCCGTCATGTCATTAGCCGTCATTCCCTCACCAAACCTACGTCGTCACTTGTCTACATCAGTTGTCGTCCGCAGGCTGTGTTTTTTCCGGCAGGTTGGCCCGTCGCCCGTGGGAATTGCCCGCCCCGCCCCGCAGGTTAAGCGGGTGCGGGCCAAAATGGCCCACACCTCTGTGAGTCAAATTTTTTTTGCCCGCCCCATATATTTTTGCGAGTGGGGCGGGTCAACCGGCGGACCCGCCCTGCAATTACCACCCTTATCTAGAGCAAGTCAAGGCTTGGATGGAAGTATATTTTGAAGCTGCAGACTACAAGAAGGATATCTGGAAGGGCTAATTCAAAGAATCTGATCAAAGGAACAAGGCCTTGGAAGCTCAGTTGGAAAAGACCCAATTTAGAGTCAGAGAGTTAGAAGCTACCATCAACGAAAAACTGGCACTTACGCAACAGAAGACCAAGAGAACTAGGAAATAGATTACTATTGTACTTTTTCATTTTTTTCAAGTATCGAACTCCGAGTTTCCAATATTAATAAAAATAAAGTTTCAATATTATATCGTTAATCGATTATTCTCCCCTTTATTTTAGCATATGTGTGATACATGCATCATATTTACATACCTGCATCATACTAAGAAAAATGCGTGCCATGTATCAAAGATAGCTCCCAAACAACCGAACATTCCAAGAAGCCCAATCCATACCTGCTCAAAGACCAAAATGGCAAATAGTGGCAACAACAGTGACAACCACAACAACACAAGTGCTGACACCGCCTCAGATCCTAGGATTGTATCCTTGGAACAAACGATCCAACAATTGGTCGCACAAGTCCACCTCCTAACTGAGAGTACTGGCCTCCTTCGCACCACCCAACCAACTCAAGAAAAACACTTAGGGGCTAGAAAGGGGAAAGTAATGGAGGGTCAACCTCCAGAATATGGAGAAGTCAATTCCTACCTCAACCCGGCTTTCGAGTATGAACCGAAAGTCAACCTAGGTCCGACCTCTGACAACATATAGAGGGAAATGGAGGACAGGCAAAAGGAGATGGAAAGGAGACTTTTTCAATAGCTGGCTAATAATATGAAGACAATAGAGGGGCCTAACGGTTTTGAACAGGTAGGGATCACTAACTTACCAGTATATGGGGAAGAGGTATACCCAGAGAAGTTCAAGACCCCGGAATTTGAAAAATATGATGGTACTGGATGCCCTAAGACCCAAATGATGAGAGCTATGATGGGAGTCAAGCTAGAAGATGGAATGTGGATCCTCTTGAAGTGCCACCTAGACCGATCACAAGAACTCGAGCGAAACGATTCAAAGAAGCACTTAACGGGCTGATAAAGGATATCCAAGAAGCTGGAAAAGAGTGGAGCAACCATGAGAATGACCTTGCATTTGTACAAGTCATTCAAGGAGATCAAAGCATAGGAGATTAAAGCTGCCAGCCTTGACAACGCTGGCTTAAACATTGCCGGCCTTAAACCGGCGTTACAATTAGAGCACGACAGAGGGACTACGCCGGCCTACTACGCCGCCGGCCTATATACTCGGCGTACATCCTACGCCGCTTACTACGCCGCCAGCTTTCATTGCCTATTTGTTATTTTTCTGCGACTTTATTATGTTATGTTGTTTTGGACTTTTGTTTTTACGAGTTGTAAACCCTAATATAAGCTGCTAGGGTTGGAAAACACAGATAAAACACACATACAACATTGAATAACATATTTTGAGGGAATTCCTCTCTTGGTTCTCTAAAGAACTTCTCTTGAACTTATCGGATTTCTTCCGTAGCGTTCAACCCAACTTATCAATCGGTCTTTCATCCCGATTGTGGCGTCAACAGAATATACCAAGGTTCTTGCCTCACCTATAGGCAACGGGTTGCAGTTCCACTTGATTGTTTTGGCATCTTGGGTTGCAATTTTGAACATATTGGTATTGGGTTTCGTTACACGTGGGCGTGGTTCGTATCAATTTGGTATCAGAGCCTAGGTTTGTTAAACATCAGTTCGGTTTGAGAAAGGTGACATCAAAACCCTAACTCCAATCGTTCATATCAAGTTTTCGTGTTGTCATAGCTTCATACTCAAGTCCATAGTGTTAATTGTTTCTTGAGTAGTGTAGTGCATCCTATTAAGCTTGTTACAAAAAAAAAGTCACGACAAAAAAAAAAACGAGATAAAGGACGAAACAAAGGCAACAAAAAGGAAAGAAAAAGAGGAAAATTCAAGCCCCTAGAGTTGTTCTTGAATTCTACGGAAGGGATTGGTGTAGTTTGGGTTAGTTCCAAGAGAATTGAGAAGAGGGATTGGTGAGTTGATATCAACCTTGCTTGTAAGAATACACGAGTGATTATGGGATATCATCCTTTGAGTGAAACACGTGAGGGAGTGAATCGTGAGGCTTAATTCTATATATTTGTGTTAGTACTAACCTTTATTGCAGGAACTATGTCACGTCAACATTCTCCTGAAGGTGAGAGGGGAAGGTTTGATGCTAGGTTAGTGATTGAGGCGTTGAGGAGTGAGATGAAGAGGATGTTTCATGAGGGAATGGAACAAATTCATGAGACGGTGGAGCAAAAACTAGAGCAATCTAAAAAAATCTTTCAAGGGCATAAGTGGGAGAGTTGTTCTAAGAGAAGACAAAGGGGTGGAGATGAGAATTCTGATGATGAGTTTGATGAACCTTCTATCGGGAGTTATAGAGGTTATGGTGGTAGGAATAGAGAAACTAGTGATTGGGAAGATAGAGGAGATAGGAATAGAGAGGATAATCAATTGAGTAGTATAAAGATGAAGATTCCTCCTTTCCAAGGGAAGAATGATCCCGAGGCATACTTAGAGTGGGAGAAGAAGGTAGAGATGGTGTTTGATTGTCACAATTATAGTGTGAGAAAGAAAGTGAAGCTTGCTGCCATTGAGTTTTTAGATTACGCTATAGTGTGGTGGGATCAACTGATGTTGATAGAAGAAGGAATGGCGAACCACCCATTGAGTCTAAGGAAGAGATGAAGAGGGTGATGAAGAAGCGGTTTGTTCCTGCTTATTACTATCGTGAGTTGCACAACAAATTGCAAACTCTTAAGCAGGGAAGCCGAAGTGTGGATGAGTACTTCAAGGAGATGGAGGTTATTATGATTAGAGCAAATGTTGAGGATAGAGAGGCTACCATGGCTAGATTTCTTACTAGGATGAATAGAGAAATACAAAATGTAGTAGAATTGCGGCGCTATGTAGAATTGGAAGATATGGTTCACATGGCCATAAAGGTTGAGAACCAACATAGGAGGAAAGGTAGTAGTACTACACGGTTTCAATAGGGTATTGGTTCATCTACTTGGAAGACTAACCAATGGAAAAAGGAAGAAAAGTCTTTACCCACCAAGCTAAAAGGAGAGCAGAAGCAAGCGGGTTCTACTCCTGGTAATCAAGGTAAACCTGATTCTTCTACTCCTAGAAATCATGACATTAAATGTTTTAAATGCCAAGGCAGAGGTCATATTGCTAGTCAATGTCTGAATAGAGGTGTTATGATTCTGCGTGATGATAGTGAAGATGATGATATGCCTCCATTGGAGGATGCTAGTGATGACGAGGAGTCTGCAGTAGGGAAGTTAGTGGCAGTAGTTAAGCAAGCTTTGAATGTGCAGGTGAAGGAAGAAGAGGAGGTGCAACGAGAAAATATCTTTCATACTAGATGTTATCTAGGTGACCATATTTGTAGTTTGATCATTGATGGGGGGAGTTACACTAATGTAGTGAGTACTTTCATTGTTGAGAGGTTGGGGCTCAAGACTACTAAACGCCCTAGCCCATATAAATTGTAGTGGCTGAATGATAGTGGCGAGACTAAAGTGAGTAAGCAAGCCTTAATTGCTTTTCGCATTGGTAGGTATGAGGATGAGGTGTTATGCGATGTAGTGCCGATGCAGGCATGTCATGTGTTGTTGGGGAGGCCATGGCAGTTTGATAGGAAGGTTATTCATAATGGTTTTTCTAACAAGTATACACTTGTTCACCATGGCAAAAGCTATAATCTTAAACCCTTAACACCTAAATAGGTGTATGAGGATCAGTTGCAGTTACAGCAATCTTTTGCAAAATACAAGGTGAGTGAAAAACAAAGAGAGAGTAAGACCTAGAAAAAGAAAAAGAACACAAAAGTCAATATCAAAAGGAAAAAGAGAGGAAGGCTGGAAAGATTGTGAGAGGCCAAGTTGAGGGGGGATCAACTTTGGTGGTGAGTGCAGCCTTGCAAAAGGAGAGTTGTGTGGCAAGAGCGAGTGTCGTGAGGAGAGCATTAGTGATGAAGCAACCTATGTTGTTGCTGGTTTTTGAGGAAACTTGTTTGAATACTAACGAACTTTTTAACTCTTTGCCTAGTGTGGTTGTGTCTATTGTGTAGGATTTTGAAGATGTCTTCCCTGAGGAGATTCCAAAGGGGTTACCACCTATTTGTGGTATTGAGCACCAGATTGACCTTGTACCCGGAGCATCTATTCCAAACAAGCCAGCTTATAGGAGCAATCCAGAAGAGACAAAGGAACTTCAAAGGCAGGTTAATGACTTGATGGAGAAAGGGTACGTGAGAGAAAGCATGAGCCCATGTGCAGTGCCTGTGATTTTGGTGCCTAAGAAGGATGGGTCATAGAGAATGTGTGTTGATTGCCGTGCCATCAATAACATCACGGTAAAGTATCGTCATCCCATTCCTCGCTTAGATGACATGTTAGATGAGTTATATGGGTCTAGTGTCTTTTCCAAAATTGATTTGAAAAGCAAATATCACCAAATTAGAATGAAAGAAGGTGATGAATGGAAAACCGCATTTAAGACAAAATATGGATTATATGAGTGGTTAGTAATGCCTTTCGGTTTAACTAACGCACCTAGTACTTTTATGAGACTTATGAACCATGTTTTGAGGACTTTTATTGGCAAATTTGTGGTTGTCTATTTTGATGATATCCTCATTTACAGCAAGAGTTTGGAAGACCATATATCTCACTTGAGGGATGTTTTGGAAGTATTTCGAAAGGAGCAATTATATGCTAACCTCAAAAAGTGCACTTTTTGCACAGACAAACTTGTGTTTCTTGGTTTTATTGTTAGTGCATAGGGAATACAGGTTGATGAAGAGAAGATTCGTGCGATCCAAGAATGGCCTAGTCCAACTAATGTAAGTAATGTTCGAAGTTTCCATGGACTAGCGAGCTTTTATAGGAGGTTTGTGAAGAATTTCAACACCATTGCAGCACCACTTACTGAAGTAATCAAGAAGAACATGGGGTTCAGATGAGGAGAGCAACAAGAGAAGGCTTTTTAGATGCTTAAAAATAAGCTAACTCATGCGCCATTACTTGCTTTACTTGATTTCTCTAAAACTTTTGAAATTGAGTATGATGCTTCAGGAATAGGTATTGGAGCAGTTCTCATGCAGGAGAGGAGACCAATTACATTCTTTAGTGAGAAGCTAAGTGGGGCAACCTTGAACTACCCTACTTATGACAAGGAGTTATATGCATTGGTTCGAGCGCTGGAGACTTGGCAGCATTATCTTTGGCCAAAAGAGTTCGTGATCCACACTGATCATGAATCCTTGAAGTACTTGAAGGGACAACATAAGCTAAACAAAAGACATGCTCGTTGGGTGGAGTTTATTGAAACATTTCCCCATGTCATCCACTACAAGCAAGGTAAAGAGAATGTTGTTGCTGATGCACTTTCTAGAAGGTATGCTCTTATCTCTACTCTTAGTTCTAGATTGCTTGGTTTTGAGCATATTAAAGAATTGTATGCTACTGATCGAGATTTTTGTGAAGAGTATGTGCGCTGTGAGAAGAGTGGTCATGGTAAATTTTATAAGCATGAAGGATTCTTGTTTAGGGAGAATAAACTTTACATTCCAAATTGTTCTTTAAGAGAATTATTAGTGAGGGAGTCTCATGGAGGAGGTTTAATGGGGCATTTTGGAGTAGCTAAAACCTTAGGGGTTTTGTAGGAACACTTCTATTGGCCTCACATGAAACAAGATGTTGAGAGGATTTGTGAGTGGTATGTTACTTGTAAGCAAGCAAAGTCTAGAGTCCAACCTCATGGACTTTATACCCCACTTCCCATTCCTCATGAACCGTGGGTAGACATTTCCATGGATTTTGTATTAGGATTACCCAGGTCTAGGTATGGTCAAGACTCTATTTTTGTAGTCGTTGATAGGTTTTCTAAGATGGCACATTTCATTCCTTGCCACAAAACAGATGATGCTTGCCATATTTCTAATTTGTTCTTTAGGGAAGTTGTAAGATTGCATGGTATGCCTAGAACAATCGTGTCGGATCGGGATGCTAAGTTTTTAAGCTACTTCTGGAAGACCCTGTGGGCTAAGTTAAGAACTAAATTATTATTCTCTACTACTTGTCATCCACAGACTGATGGTCAAACTGAGGTAGTAAATTGAACCTTATCTACTTTGTTTAGGGCTGTCAATAAAAAGAACATTAAAAGTTGGGAGGATTGTTTGCCGCATGTTGAATTTGCTTATAATCGCACAATGCATTCTGTTACTAAGTTTACTCCTTTTGAAATTGTGTATGGTTTTAATCCACTAACTCCTTTGGATTTATCACCTCTTCCTATTTCTGAGTATGTCAATCTAGATGGTAAGAAGAAAGCAGAATTTGTTAAACAGATCCATGAGAAGGCAAAACTAAACATTGAGCGAAGAACAAAGCAGTATGTGAAACAAGCCAACAAGGGTCATCAACAAGCTGTCTTTGAACTTGGAGACTGGGTTTGGGTTCACATGCGCAAAGTGCGGTTTCCTGTGCAGCGTCGATCTAAATTACTTCCTAAAGGCGATGGACCATTCTAAATTCTTGAGTGCATCAATGATAATGCCTACAAGTTAGATTTGCCAGGTGAGTATCAAGTAAGTGCTACTTTTAAAGTTACTGATTTGAGTCCTTTTGATGTAGGCGATGATTTGAAGACAAATCCTTTTCAAGAGGAGGGGAATGATGAGAGCTATGATGGGAGTCAAGCTAGAAGATGGAATGTGGATCCTCTTGAAGTGCCACCTGGACCGATCACAAGAACTCGAGCGAAACGATTTAAGGAAGCACTTAACGGGATAATAAAGGATATCCAAGAAGTCGGAAAAGAGTGGAGCAACCATGAGAATGACCTTGCATTTGTACAAGTCATTCAAGGAGATCAAAGCTGCCGGCCTTAACAACGCTGGCTTAAACACTGCCAGCCTTGAACCGGCGTTAAAATTAAAGCGCGACAGAGGGACTACGTCGGCCTACTACGCCGCCGGCCTATATACCCGGCATACATCCTATGACGCTTACTACGCCGCCGGCTTTCATTGCCAATTTGTTATTTTTCCGCGACTTTATTATGTTATGTCGTTTTGGACTTTTGTTTTTACGAGTTGTAAACCCTAATATAAGCTGCTAGGGTTGGAAAACACAGATAGAACACACATACAACATTGAATAACATATTTTGAGAGAATTCCTCTCTTGGTTCTCTAAAGAACTTCTCTTGAACTTATCGGATTTCTTCCGTGGCATTCAACTCGACTTATCAATCGGTCTTTCATCCCGATTGTGGCGTCAATGATACGCTCAGAACGTATATATAAAATGGGAGCGTAAATTGCAGCAAGTGCACTGGTCGTATCAAGTAATAAAGTGGTGAAAAGTAAGGTTGTCGATCCCTCGAGGAACCAATAGAGTACTAGATCTATGGAAATTCTTACCAATATCTAGGTGATTAAAAAGGGTTTTTGAAATGTCTAATCTAAAAATTTAACTTAAAGCAACAAGGAAAATTTTATGAAGAATCTATCAATTATGAACAAGGGAAATTAGAATTCACCCTAGATTTGTTAATCAAATTGCTACCATGTTATATCAACTTGTGGTTATAAGTTTATTCAAGTGAGTTTAGAAAATCCTTTTTAGGGATGTTGACCTTAAATTAATTAGTCGGCTTCCGCGTCTCCAATTAACCAAGGAATCAAAATTATGTTCATACACCTCCCGATGCTACAAACAACTAATGCCCTAAATCAATTAACCCTAATCCCTTAGTGATTAATTAACAAGAAACATTGCATTGCGCCCTCCATAGACTCTAATTAAACCAATTATCGCAACTCCCGTATTGACAATCAATCTAATTAAGAATTCCTAACAAATCCTCATCAACTCCCGTATCAAAAGGATTTCTAACAATTATAATGAAAGACCAATTATAATTGAAATCAAAGGAATTGCAATCATGAATAATCCGAATACTTCCTAATCATATAACATGGCTACAATTATCCTTTTAACATTCTAGGGTTTCATCCAATTTCCCACAAGGATGATTTAGAACATTATAGTATGAATTGCATAAAAACAATTAAAATAAATAGGTGCAATGGAATTCATATTAAACAACAAGATTAAACTAATAAATGGCATAAAAGAAAATAAAGTAAATGGAACAATTTCTATAATCTTCAAGAGCTTCAATCTTCCAAAATGACTCCTTAAATTCTTCAATTGAAAGCAAACTTCAACAAAATGACATTCTTTCTTCAAACTAAACTTTAGAAAAATCTAAAGTACCTAAGGAAATTCTAATGATGCTAAAACAAAGAAGAAGAAAAAGGATTCTAAACAAAAGAAAGGATGGATTCTCAAAAACAAAAAGGGATGCTCCCAAGGTTCACACAAGGGGTCTATTTATAGATCCAAAGAGGAGGGGGATGAGGTGGATCTGATGAGGATGTGAGTCAGCAAATTAATTAAGATATGATTTTGGAGAGATTCTCGCAATGGATATCCGGGGAGTAATGAAGGCCGGCGGCCTTTGTGAAAAACTCCTCCAATTAACTTGTAATTTACTTTTGGGTCCTCAAAACCTGTATTTTCACAAAAAACACCATTAAGTATCATTTCTTTATATTTTCTTATAATATTGAAATAAATTTAATATAAGTCCAAAAGAAAATATAAGTATAATGTGATCTTATCAGTCAACAAAATATACCAAGGTTCTTGCCTCACCTATAGGCAATGGGTTGCGGTTCCACTTAATTGTTTTGGCATCTTGGGTTGCAATTCCGAACATATTGGTATTGAGTTTCGTCACATTTGGGCGTGGTTCGTATCAGCATACAAGGCTGTATGTACGGAAAATGAGCAAGTATGCCCAATATGACCAGCTTATGATCCAGACCTTCTAAGATAGCCTTACAGGCCTTACCCTTGTCTAGTATGCACACCTAGACTTCAACCAGGTCAATACTTGGGAAAGACTCGCTCAGGCATTCTATGACCAATATAAATTCAACATTGAAGTTGCCCCCTCAGTAATCAACCCGAGAAGTCTTCGAAAGAGACACACTGAGTCTTTCAAGGAGTATGCTCAGCGCTGGAGAGCTCAGGCTGCCAGGGTAGCGACCCCGATTTCTGAAAAAGAGCTGACATTCATCTTCGTCAACACTCTCGATAAGACCTACTTCTCACATCTGGTGGGGTAGACGTCATCCAACTTTGTAGAGGTAATAGCAACGGGGTGCCGAATCAAGAATGCCATCACATCAAGCAGATTCCAGACAATAGAACCTCCCAAGGTTACGTCATCACAAAGGCCCTTAGGAGGAAACAAAGCCAAGGAGTCTACCGTCAACACAGTTAATTCCGGCAAAGTAGACAAGGTTGGGACCCGCTATCGAGTCTAATTTTTTTATTTTCTATTCCTAATCCAACTCATACTAGACCCTATGCTCATCTAATATAGATCATCGACTTGAATTAGGAATTTTATTTTATTTTGGAATCGCTACCCAACTGTGGTTAGGAAAGATTGAATTAGGACTAATTGAGCGAATTAATCCTAATTTGGACCACTAGTCAGCGAGATTTCCTCTCTTCGTTTTTGTGAAAGAGGAAATGGAAAACCAGAGTTTCTGGATTCGGAGGCTAACCTATTAAAACCATAAAGTTACCACCTTACTCTCCTGAAATCTAAACCTTATCCTAATGTCTTTTATGTTTTTTTTATTGTATTTTTGGATAACTTATTCTAAGAAAATGATTTTTTTATTCTTTTTAGAGTTGCCCCAAACGGGTGCCTACGTACCTGCTATTCAGGATCAAACGGGTCGTAGTTCGCTTTTCATGAAAAACTTTAATGTGTTTGTGAATTTTAATTACGAAATTACTTTTGGTTTACGTTTTTATCATTTTAGTATTTTTCTGAAAAATCTAAGCCTAAGCTTAATTATTTGATTTTTTTTTTCAAAAAATGATGATTTTAAGGAAAAAACCAATTTTGGATTTATTATAAAAAAAAACATTGTTCTAAGTGGTAAAAATTTATTTCTCTATTTTTTTAACATACCTCTAATATTATTATTTGTTTTTATCTTTTATTAATTTTTTTATTTTTATTTTTTATTATTAATTTTTTTATTAATTCTTATTAATTTTTGTTAATTAATTAATTATAAAATTTCTCTTATATTATTTTATCTACCAAAAATCTAAATTTTATCATTTTTTCTAATATCTCTTTATCATTTTTATTATTTTATTTATTATTATTATTATTATTTTTTACAATTATTTTCTATTATTTACTCTAAACTAAATCCTAAAAAAACTAATCTAAATTCTAATATTTTTCTATTTTTTTAATTATAAATAACAACTAAATGAATAAATTCGATAAATAAATAATAAAATAAAATAAAAAAAGAAAAATCCAACTTACCTGGATTCGAGTTGGGCGCGGGTCGGGTCGATCGTGTTGGATCGAGTCGAAGCAGGTCGAACAGTCACAGCGGCTGGGGGTGCTCGTTGATGGCGTTCCGACGGCCTTTTGAGGAGGTTGAGGAGTCGTTTCCTAGGTTTTCGGGGGTGGGGAACTCAACCATGGTGGTGGATTTCTCCAAAAATGCCTCCTGGTGACGGTTCGAGGCTTGGTCGGCGGTCGCAGCTCGAGGAACTCCGGCGAAGCTTTGATTTCTCTCTTTTTCTCACTTTTGATCTATGCCTTGGCTTCCTGCCTTCATCCTTTATTTATAGCCGTAAGGAATTGAGCTGGATAAGCTTGGATTTCCTCCAATTGAGGAAAATCGGATTTCGGTTAAAAAAAAACCATCTCCGATTTGTGTAAATCCATCAATTTGTTGCGATTTGATTCCAATTTGATGATGTTTATCCTATTTTAGTTAAAGATTTGTTGAATTTGTGCAAAAACTCAAATCAAAATGGCCAAAATGCAATTTTTCCCTCACTGGCGATGATCTCGGACGAAGGAGGAAGAAGGTCATGCGCCTGGCGCGTGCGTTTGTGCTAGTTAATCAGCTGCTGACACGTGTCCTAAGCGAGAAAAAAATTTGCAAAACACGGAATCTGCTTCCCCCGCGTTTCGAACCTGCGACTTAACCCCCTCCCTGTGCGCACAAGGCCATGGCTCGGACCAGCTGGGCTAGCCCACTTACTCGTTTTTTTTTTATTTTCGCAATTTGCATATATGTAATTCGATTTTTATTATTTTTGTATTTTTTTTAAATTCAAAAAATTTGTAAAAATTATTTAATCCCTTTTATTACTATTTCTATAATTATTTTCCAAAATTGAGGTATTTTTCCTATTTATTTTATTTTTTAAATATTTTTCCTATTTTTGCTAAATTAGAAAAAAATGTAAAAAATGAAAAAATTTTGAAATTTGATTATTATTGATCATTAGGGGCAAAAATAGGCTGTTTACAGCTGTCTCTCTTTGTAATAAAGTTTGAAAAACTTAATTATAAAGACAAGAAAGACGCCATTTTTGGCCTCTTAATTGAATGGATAACGTCATGGTTTGACTGGTTATTTGGAATTTGGTCTTTAGTTGGAAAATGCTCCATGTGCTAATAATCCCACAAGTATTTTGTGATGAATGGTACTGTTTAGGAAACGATCTTAAACAACTTAACAATCTGAAGTAATGTATCTTCCTGAAAAGTGCCCTATGGGTGGACTAATCGGCGATGAGAAACATCGCAATGATTGTGTAGGAATGTGTTATTGTGAGTGGAATAGCTGATGATAGGAAGCGTCTTATCGGACTAGCAACCTTAAAGGGGAGATTATCTCAAGAAGCGCTTTTATGAGCTGGCAACTTGTCAATAGAAGCGTCTAGCTAGACTAGCGATTGTTTAGGGAGGAATGCCATCGAAGAGTGCTCTTATGAGCTGACTAATCAGTTATCGACAAATTTGAAAAGTGCTCTCATGAGCAGACTAATCAACATATTCGAAAAGTGCTCCTATGAGCTGACTGATCGATATATTCGAAAGGTGCTCCTCTGAGCTAACCAATCGATAGATTCGAAAAGTGCTCCTCTGAGCTAACTAATTGATAGATTCGAAAAGTGCTCCTCTGAGCTAACTAATCGATAGATTCGACAAGTGCTCCTATGAGCTAACTAATCGATAGCAGGAAGCGCCTTCTCAGACTTGCAACCCTGAAACATAGGTATCTTGGAAGGTGCTCCTATGAGCTAACCTCGAGAAAGAGTGTTTAGGAAAGTGCCCCTTTGCGGGCTAACTAACCTATAGTGAGAAGACATGCCTCAAAAGGTGCCCCTATAGGCTGACCTTGAGAAGGGATGTTTAGGAAAGTGCCCCATTGTGGGTTGACTAACCTATGGTGGGAAGCGTCTTCTTAGATTTGCGACCTTGGGGAAGAGATGTCTCGAAAGATGCCCCTACGGGTTGACCTTGAGAGGAGATGTTTAGGAAAGTGCCCCCATTGTGGGCTGACTAACCTATAGTGGGAAGAAACGTCTCGAAAGGTGCCCCTACGGGCTGACCCTAAAAGATGATGTTTAGGAAAGTGCCCCATTGTGGGCTGACTAACTTATAATAGGAAGACATGTCTCAAAAGGTGCCCCTACGGGCTAACCTTAAGAGAGGATGTTTAGGAAAGTGCCCAATTGTGGGCTGACTAACCTATGCTTTTGAAAATGCTTCTAATGAATGGGTTAAATGATTTGATAAGAAATGTTTTATGATATGTAGATGATAGTTATTTATTCTAAGATGCTTACCAATTTATCGTGGATAGTAACCAAAAAACCGAACCTTCGTGCTGGTTTGCTTCTCCTTTACTTACTCTTGCTTCAAAACAGGGCTGAGGGTCTTGATGTGCTTCCTTTCTTATGCGCATGGCTCTTATGATTGTAGTATTATCCTACTAATGTACCAGGTTCAATGCTCAAAAGTAGGTAGAATTATATTACAAAATTTATTGAGATTCATTATCATTTCAATGTCCATCATTCATTAGTGAAGTGATGGGTAATGTGTTTAGGAATGTTTGTATTAATGAGAATTGGTTGGAGTTATCGATCATTCAGAGACATTAACTTTGCTTGTAAAAAATGAAAACTGGACTCAACGAAACTTGTATTGAATATTGGCATTCATAAATATTGGCAAAATTTCAATTTCCTTACCTAAGGATAGTATATCTTAACAACATCTGTATTAATGGGGTCTCTCAATTCTGGACCATCCATTTGATCTAATATCATAGCACCTCCCGATAATCCCTTCTTTACAACATATGGACCCTTATAGCTTGGGGTAAACTTCCTTTTGGAATCTTAAGCATTCGGGAGAACTTTCTTTAACACCAAATCCCCTTCTTTAACACCAAATCCCCTTCTTTGAAGCATCGAGGCCTCATTTTCTTGCTAAATGCTCGAGCCATCCTTTGTTAGTAACACTAGCCGTGACATAAATGCAGTGAGTCTTTTTTCGTCAATCAAATTCAACTGATCAAGCCTCTTCTTTACCCAGTCTGATTCATTTAACTGCGCTTCTGACAGAATTCTGAAGGATGGTATTTCGACCTCGACTGGTAAGACTGCCTCAGTGCCATATACTAGTGAATATGGGGTAACTCCAGTAGATGTTCTAATTGAGGTTCTGTAAGCCATGAGGGTGAATGGAAGCATCTTGTGCCAATCTTTATAAATGATTGTCATCTTTTTTATGATTCTTTTGATATTCTTGTTGGCTGCTTCCACTGCTCCATTCATCTGAGGTCGATAGGGAGTTAAATTTCTATGTTTTATGTGGTACTGTTGACATAAATCTGTCATCAACTTGTTGTTGAGATTGGTACCGTTGTCGGTGATGACTGACTCGGAAACTCTACATCGAGCTATTATGTCCCTCTTCAAGAATCGGACTATTACTCCTTTTGTGTCATTGGCATATGATGAAGCTTCCACCCACTTGGTGAAGTAATCAATGGCTACCAATATGAACCTGTGGCCATTAGATGCTGTTGGAGTGATTGGGCCGATTATGTCAATTCCCCACATGGAGAAAGGCCATGGTGTAGACAACAAATGCAGCTCGTTAAGCAGAGCATTTATTTAGTTCGCGTAAACTCGACACAAGTGACAGTACTTGACATATTTGATGCAATCTAATTCAATGGTTAGCCAATAGTAGCCCAATATCATGATTTTTCAAGCCAACATGTAGCCGTTCATGTGAGGTCCACATACTCCTTCGTGCACTTCTTTCATCAGTTCACATGCCTCATTTCTATCCACACATTTTAGCAAGGTAGTATCAGGCAATCTTTTGTAAAGCACAGGCCCATTTAATAAGAAATGACTTGCTAACCTTCTGAGTGTTCTTTGCTCATTTTTGCTAGCCATTTCAGGGTATTTGCTTTCTTGGAGAAAAGTTTTGATGTCGTGATACCAGAGCTTATCATCTTGTGCTTTTTCAATTACCAAACAGTAGGTGGGCAGATTTTTGACCTCTATTTTCAATGGTTGGACTTCGACTCCCCCTGTTATCTGAATTATAGATGCTAGTGTGGTGAGTGCATCTGCAAACTGATTCTGAGTTCTCGGGATGTATGTGAAGGTGATTGCCGCAAATTCATCGATTAGCTCTGTCAGATGCTGATGGTATCATACCAATTTGGGGTCTTTAGTCTTATATTCCCCTCTCGTTTGTAATATGATGAGTGACGAATCTCCGTACACTTCTAATTCACGAATTTCCATGTAGCAAGCCATTTTGAGGCCGAGGATGCATCCTTCATATTCCGCAATATTATTAGTATATGGAAATGTGAGCCTTGTTGCCGAAGGGAATTGTGTTCCTTCTAGTGATATCAGTACTGTCCCTATCCCACAACCAAATACATTAGCAGCTCCACCAAAGAACATCTTCCACTTAGGGTTTTGGTCTATCCCACAGTCTTCTACTGGTGCACTTTCCACTGTTAATATATTTTCATCAAGGAATTGGGCTTGTGATTCTAGGGAATCTCGCTCAATTGGATGTTCCGCTAACTGGTCGGCTAAAGATTGCCCCTTTTATCGAATTTTGATTATGTATGTGATATCAAATTCTGATAAGAGCATTTGCTATTTGGAGATTCTCCCTAACAAAACAGGCTTCTCTGTCAGGTACTTCAAAGGATCGTGTCTTGTCAGCAACTCAATGTGATAGTAAAGGGTGTATTGCCTCAATTGGTGCATGACCCAAATCAGAGCACAGTAAGTTCTCTCTACTTCTGAATACCTCTGTTCCCCGTATGTGAATTTCTTGCTTAAATAATATATGGGACGCTCTCTTCCCTCTTCATCTTTCTGCCCTAACACACACCCTATGGACTCAGGGAGTATCGTGAGGTATAAGAATAAGGGTTTCCCTTGCTTTGAAACTATCAAGATTGGAGGTTTTATGAGATAGTCTTTGATTGTCCTGAATGCTTCTTCACACTCGTCATCCCATTCTACTGCAACATTCTTTTTTAACAGACGAAATAGTGGATGGCGTTTGTCTGTGAGCTGTGAGATAAAACGAGCTATGTAATTCAACCTTCCCAGCAAACCTCTTACCTCTTTGACAATACGTGGAGAAGGTAGCTCCATATGGCCTTTACTTTGTCGGGTCAATTTAATGCCTTCCCGGCTTATGACAAACCCTAACAGCTTGCCTGTCGTGACCCAAAAAGTACACTTCTCTGGATTTAGCTTAAGTTGAAATTTTCTCAACTGCTTAAACAACTTTCTTAGAATAACTGTATGGCTTTCTTCTTCTTTAGACTTAGCTATCATATCGTCGATGTATACTTCGACTTCCCAATGCATCATTTCATGAAGTATTGCGACCATGGCTCTCTAATACGTTGCCCCGACGTTTTTCAAACCAAATGGCATGACTTTGTAATAGAAAGTTCCCCATGTTGTGATGAAAGTCGTCTTAGTTTTATCTTCTTCAGCCATTTTTATTTGATTATATCCTGACAAAACGTCCATAATTGAGAAAAGATGATTTCCTGCAGTGTTGTCTACTAGGACATCGATGTGAGGTAGGGGGAAGTTATCTTTTCGCATGGCTTGGTTTAAGTCTCGGAAGTCTACGCATACATGTACTTTTCCATTCTTTTTTAGAACGGGGACTATATTCGCTACCTATTCCGGATAGTCAGATACTTCTTGACTTCCTCTTTAATTTTTAGTAAGATGTCAGGCCTAAATCTTCTCAATTTCTGTTTTTTAGGTTTGACATCTTCCCTTATGGGAAGCCTGTGAACTACTATTGATTGGTCTAATCCTGGCATATCGCCATATGACCAGGCGAACACATCTGCATACTCAGTTAATAGCTCGATTATCTCGCATTTTTGCTCGACACTTAAACTGGTCCCGATCTTAAGGTTTTTAGGTTGCTCAGCGCTTCTTAGATTTACTATCTCCACCAGCTCGTCAATTGAAATTCCACTTTGTTCATGTTTTTGCCAATTTTCTTGTATTATTTCGTGGTCAAGGACATCGCCTCTAACGGCTGACCTAGCAGTGTTGGAAACGATATCAGTGTTTTTATTTCTTACATGCGCGAAATGTCCCTAACGTTCAACGGTAGGGAATCTAGGTGAAGTGAAATGAGAGTATGTATATAAGCAAAAAACAAATGAATTAATTGTAATTTATTGAATCTGTAAAGAAACCACAATAAAATTTTGTTTAATAATTGTTCCCTATCCTTAAGCTGACCTAGTGCTATCAATAGGATAACATAACCAATTATTGAGAGCTTGATGCTGCTCGGACATGCGAGGGGTCGGGCTCCTATTGCTGACGTTAGTTTTGCTTATCCTTGGCTCTTGAATGGTAGTTGCTTGCATGAATGATTGTTGGAGGGGTGGAAAACGCATCTGAGCATCGCTTGGCTGCTCTTTCCCTCTACCTCTAATACCTCTGGCTTGTTCCTCTTCCTAGGCTGTAGGAATGTACCTTAGTCCAAACGTCCCTTGCTATCCCTCCTTAAATTGATAACCCTCCTTGTTGGTCACCACATTCACCTCGTTGAATATTTGGGGACCAAAGTCTTCGGAACCATCTTCCCCAATGTAGGGTATGGCGGTCTCTTTATAGATGGCATAATCTTGCTCTCCCAACACGGTGATGATTTGTCCATTTGTAATGAACTTGACTTTCTAATGGAGGCTTGAAGGTATAGCTCCAGCGGTATGTATCCACGGCCTCCCCAAAAGCAGATTAAAAGACCTCAGAATGTCGAGGACTTAGAAAGAGATGTGGAATATCTGCAAGCCAATCTCCACCGGCAAGCTTATTTCCCCTACTATGTTTCTCTTCGACCCGTCGAAAGCCCTAACCACCATTGAGCTTGGTTTGATGTTACTTGGATCGACTCCCAATAGGTTGAGGGTAGCCAATGGGCATACGTTGAGAGAAGATCCATTGTCAATGAGTACTTGAGAGACAATTGTGTCGTTGCATTTTACCACTATTAACAGCGGTTTTGTATATTGGTCTCCATCTTCTCCCAGCTCTTCGAGAGAGAAAGATATCTGGTCCATGGTAAAGATCGAATCTGCCACATGGCTCAATTTGTTTGTTGTGATGCCCTCTGGTACCTTGATCTGTTTGAGCACTTTGAAGAGTGCTTCCCTGTGAGGCTCGAAGGTTGTCAGGAGGCTCATAAGTGATATCTGAGCCGGAACCTTGTTCAGTTGTTTCATGATCTTATATTCGCTTGCCTTTACCATCTTTGTAAATGCAGAGAGCCCCTCTTCTTCTTCTTTTCCTACCTCAGTGTTGGGCTCTTCAGTTGAGACCTTGTATTTCGAGTCATAAATTCTCCCAGAACGGGTGATTCCTCCTATGATAGGGGGTCTTTCTTGATTAAGAGCCCGATAGTCAAATGGTGCCGCCTTATACCTCTCTGCGGGTATTGGGACATTGAATACATACCTCTTCTTTGGAATTTGCACCTCAGTCGATTGTCCCTCATAGCACTTTATGACTATCGGCTTTTGGTCTGATTTTATCATGTTCACGGACTTCTCCCCCTCTTTTGGTGGGTTGTCTTCTTTCTCAAACTCAAGCCCCCATCCACTAGGTGGCCCATGCTCGGTTGGAGTGAAAGAGTAATTTACCAAATACTCAAACTTCCCATGCGATTCGCCTAGGGTATCGACTATTAGGCCTCCAGCTAACCATCTCCTCTTGATCTGTGACTTAGGGGTTTCCTTTAGAGTTTGGCATGGGTGACTTTCTCATTGCACTATTGGCTTTTGCTGTTTTAGGGACTCTTTGGGATCCGGCTCTTCGGATGTGATCATATTGACTGTGGGCTTATGGTTGGGCAACGGATTAGTGTTAACATTGGGTGCTGGTGTGTTAACAAAGTCAAGTTGCACAATCCCAACGTCAATCAGATCTTGGATTTTGTTTCGAAGCCTCCAGCATCTGTTTATAGAATGCCCCTCCTAGCCCATATGATAATCACATTTGAGGCTTGAGTCAAAATTTCTGGGCTTGTACCGGTCATTCGAGATCTCAAAGCTGATCAAATTATCCGCTCGTAGCCGAGCGAAGACCTGGCTGAGCAGGATCGGGATTGGAGTGAACTGTCTCAAGACTCTAGTGGCCTAGGTGTAGTTTGTCGGGGACTACTAGATTTGGGGCACTTGTGGTCTGGAATGTCACGCGGGTCCCAACCTTGTCTGCTTTGCTGGAATTAACTGTGCTGACAGTAGACTCCTTGGCTTTGTTACCTCCTAAGGGCCTTTGTGATGATGTGACCTTGGGAGGATCTATCGTCTAGAGTCTAGCTGATGTGATGGCATTCTCGATTCGGCACCCTACTGTTACTACCTCTGCGAAGCTGGATGACATCTGGCCTACCAGATGTGAGAAGTAGGTCTTATCCAGAGTATTGACAAAGATGAATGTCAGCTCCTTTTCAGAAATTGGGGTTGTTACCCTAGCAACCTTGGCTCTCCAACGCTGAGCATATTCCTTGAAAGACTCAGTGTATCTCTTCCAAAGACTTCCTAGGTCAATTACCGAGGGGGCAACTTCAATGTTGAATTTGTATTGGTCATAGAATGCCCGAGCAAGTCTTTCCCAATTATTGACTTGGTTGAAGTCTAGGTGTGCATACCAGACGAGGGCAGGGCTTGTAAAGCTATCTTGGAAGGTTTGGATCATGAGCTGGTCATATTGGGCATACTTGCTCATTTTCCATACATATAGCCTTGTATGCATCTTGGGGCATCTAGTACCATCATATTTTTCAAATTCTGGGGTCTTGAACTTCTCTAGGTATACCTCCTCCCCATATGTTGGCAAACTAATGATCCCTGCCTGTTCAAAACCGTCAGGCCCCTCTATTGTCTTCATCTTATCTGCCAGCTATTGAAAAAGTCTCTTTTCCATCTCCTTTTGCCTGTCCTCCATTTCCCTCTTTATGTCATCAAAGGTCGGACCCAGGTTGGCTCTCGGTTCATACTCGAAAGCTGGGTTGAAGTGTGAATTGATTTCTTCATATTCTGGAGGCTGACCCTTTCTGGCCCCTAAGTGTTCTTCTTGAGTTGGTTGGGTAGTGCAAAGGAGGCCAATACTCTCAGTCAAGAGGTGGACTTGTGCAACCAATTGTTGGACCGTTTGTTCCAAGGATACGATCCTAGGATCTGAGGCGGTGTCAGCACTTGTGTTGTTGTGGTTGTCGCTGTTTTTGCCACTATTTGCCATTTTGGTCTTTAAGCGGGTACGGATTAGGCTTCTTGGAAGGTTTGGTTGTTTAGGAGCTATCTTCGATACCTGGCGCACATTTTTCTTAGTATGATGCAAGTATGCATGTATCACACAGATGCTAAAATAAAGGGGCCAATAATTGATTAATGATATAATATTGAAACTTTATTTTTATTAATATTGGAAACTCGGAGTTCGATACTTGAAAAAAAAATGAAAAAGTACAATAGTAATTTATTTCTTAGTTCTCTTGGTCTTTTGTTACGTAAGCACCAGTTTTCCGCTGATGATAGCTTCTAACTCTCTAACTCTAGCTTGGGTCTTTTCCAACTGAGCTTCTAAGGCCCTGTTCCTTTGATCAGATTCTTTGAATCGGCCTTTCTAGATATCCTTCTTGTAGTCTGCAGCTTCGAAATATACTTTCATCCGAGCCCTGACTTGCTCCAGATAGGTTCTCAGCTCTGGGTCTACCTTGTCTGGCTTAAGTTGGGTGATATTTGGGACCCGGTATGCCTTTTCCCCTGTTTGATATAGCTGGTGGATTACGAAATCCCTGGTGGCTTGGTGCTTACCCACTTCGCCATCCAGTTCTACGAGGTCTACATTAGGACTCTCGATTCGGGCTTCCCATAGGGTTTTGACCTTTGCCAGCTTGGCAAACTTCTCGGCTACTAGCAAATTTGGGTCTTGATACTCGAATGTGATTGCTTCTAGCGAAGGCCGATAAACTATGTCTTGAATAGTACCGAATTGGCGGACCACCGAGTTAGGATGATAACCTATACATCCGCTGATACTGGTTAAAGGTACAGCTTGAAGGTTTCTGCAGGTTAGGGTAACTTTGTCGCAGCAACTCCATCTAGCCGTCCACAGGATGTCATCGGCAGCGAAACCCTTAAGATTTGTTCAGCCAGTAAAGTCAGGATGTAAGATTTCCCTTCCAAGAATTGGGCCATCAGTTCTGTAACTCTGTAATGGACATAAAAAGTTCCGGTGAGGAAGAGTATGGTGGCGAAGGCTGTCAAGATGAAAGCACTCACCCTTCTCTGTTTATAGCTCTTGGGGTCCCCACATAATATGTCTTTCCTATCCCCGTTATCTTCCCAGGCTATGAACTAGGCTTCTAACTCATCCATCTGTATGCAATATCCGTTACAGTTTGTTAGGGCTTCGTTGATTGCTGTCTTGCGAATACCCAGAAGTCTACTGAAGATACCGGTTGGCCTAGCCTCAAGATCAGGCACATACACTTCGCTGGTTAGTGATGGAGCCTATAGAAGTTGGGTGTACTCTTCTAAAGTGAGAGTGATCTCATGTGGCCCAACGAAGAAAGTTGCGAGCTCTACTTCCCATAGATGGAGAATGGCCCATATCAAAGGTAAGTTCATTTCCATTTTCATCAGTGAGAGGATGGGCCCTATCTTCTGCTAAATAAAGGCATGCTCTTCCGGGCTGTATAGAGTAAACTAGTGGTCCAGCACCAACTTCGGATCCAGAGGTTTGCAAACTCGGATTTCTTTGCGGAGGAGGCGATCAACTGTGGAACTAGCCATCTATTACAACAGAAATTTCTAATTATAATATATATATATATATATATTACAATGATAGTATTACAGGGAAATGTATATGAACTCCATGAATAGAATAAAAGTATTACATCATTAATCGATTGTCAGGCCATGACTTCGTGTATGCAGATAGGTAGGTTCTAACAGGTCCCCAAGCTCTATGGCCTCTCGCATTCTCGAAGAAATGGATCTCAGGCCATATCAAAACATTGGGTGGGGTAGCCTAATCAGTCTCGAACGGTGATCATATCACTTCGCCTGAAACCTACACAATGGGCCCCTATCTTAGGGTCCTAAGACGGTCCGGGTTTAACCGTATCTACTCACACAATTTACATTCATGAAGACTCAATAATAAAAGTAAATAATTGAGCCCTAAATCTAATTAAATCCCTGAAAGGTTAGCAACAGTATAACAAGCCAAAAAAGACATTTCTTGAAAAAGTGATTTGAAGAGATTTAGGTAGCTAGCCTACTAGAGAGTGTCTCTAGCGGAGTCGCCATCTTGTCGAGTCTAATTTTTTTATTTTCCATTCCTAATCCGACTCATACTAGACCCTATGCTCATCTAATATAGATCCTTGACTTGAATTAGGAATTTCATTTTATTTTGGAGTCGCCACCCAACTGTGGTTGGGAAAGATTAAATTAGGACTAATTGAGCAGATTAATCTTAATTTGGACCACTAGTCAGTGAGATTTCCTCTCTTCATTTTTGTGAAAGAGGAAATGGAAAACCAGAGTTTCTAGATTCGAAGGCTAACCTATTAAAACCTTAAAGTTACCACTGTACTCTCTTGAAATCTAAACCTTATCCTAATTTCTTTTATTTTAACTTTTTGTTATTTTTTTATTGTGTTTTTGGATAACTTATTCTAAGAAAATGATTTTTTTATTCTTTTTAGAGTTGCCCTAAACGGGTGCCTACGTACCTACTATTTAGGATCAAACGGACCGTAGTTCGCTTTTCATGAAAAACTTTAATGTGTTTGCGAAATTACTTTTGGTTTATGTTTTTATCATTTTAGTATTTTTCTGAAAAATCTAAGCCTAAGCTTAATTATTTGATTTTTTTTCAAAAAATGATGATTTTAAGGGAAAAACCAATTTTGGATTTATTATAAAAAAAAAAACATTTTTCTAAGTGGTAAAAATTTATTTCTCTATTTTTTAACCTACCTCTAATATTATTATTTGTTTTTATCTTTTGTTAATTTTTTTTTTATTTTTTATTATTAATTCTTATTAATTTTTGTTAATTAATTAATTAAAAAAATTCTCTTATATTATTTTATCTACCAAAAATCTAAATTTTATCATTTTTTTCTAATATCTCTTTATCATTTTTTTATTTTATAATTTTATTATTATTATTATTATTTTATTTTTTATTATTTTACAATTATTTTCTATTATTTCCTCTAAACTAAAACCTAAAAAAACTAATCTAAATTCTAATATTTTTCTATTTTTTTAATTATAAATAAATTCGATAAATAAATAAATAATAAAATACATTAAAAAATAAAAAAATCCGACTTACCTAGACCCGGGTCGGTGCACGGGTCGGGTCGGGTCGGTCAGGTCGGATCGGGTTGGAGCGGGTCAGGTCGAGTCAAACAGTCACGGCGGTTAGGGGTACTCGTTGACGGCGTTCCGGCGACCTTTCGAGGAGGTTGAGGAGTCGTTTCCTAGGTTTTCGGGGGTGAGGAACTCAACCGTAGTGGTAGATTTCTCCAAAAAGGCCTCCTGGTGGCAGTTCGAGGCTTAGTCGGCGGTCGCAGCTCGAGGAACTCTAGCAAAGCTTCGATTTCTCTCTTTTTCTCACTTCTGATCTGTGCCTTAGCTTCCTGCCTTCGTCCTCTATTTATAGCTGCAAGGAATTGAGCTGGATAAGCTCGGATTTCCTCCGATTGAGGCAAATCAGATTTCAGTTAAAAAAAACCATATCTAATTTGTGTAAATCCATCAATTTGTTGCGATTTGATTCCAATTGGATGATGTTTATCCTATTTTAGTTAAAGATCTGTTGAATTTGTGCAAAAAAAATCGAATCAAAACGGCCAAAATGCAATTTTTCTCTCGTCGGTGATGATCTCGGACGAAGGAGGAAGAAGGTCATGCGCTTGGCGCGTGCGTTCGTGCTAGCCAATCAACTGCTGACACGTGTCCTAGGCGAGGAAAAAAATTGCAAAACGCGGAATCTGCTTCCCCTGCGTTTCAAACCTATGACCAAACCCCCTCCTCGCGTGCACAAGGCTATGGCTTGGACTAGCTGGGCGAGCCCACTTACTCTTTTTTTTTTTAATTTTTGCAATTTGCATATATGCAATGCGATTTTTATTATTTTTGTATTTTTTTTGAAATTCCAAAAATTTATAAAAATTATTTAATCCCTTTTATTACTATTTCTACAATTATTTTCCAAAATTGAGGTATTTTTCCTATTTATTTTATTTTTTTGAATATTTTTCCTATTTTTGCTAAATTGGAAAAAAAATTGTAAAAAATGAAAAAAAAATTGAAAATTGATTATTATTGATCATTAAGGGCAAAAATGGGGTGTTTACACCCACGTGACATTCCAGATCACAAGTGCCCCAATCCAACAATCCCCGACAAACCATACCTAGGCCACCAAAGTCTTGAGACAGTTCACTCCAATCCCGATCCCGCTCAGCCAGGCTTCACTCGGCTGCGAGTGGATAATTTGATTAGCTTCGAGATCTCGAATGACCGGTATAAGCCCAGAAATTTCGACTCAAGCCTCAAATGTGATTATCATATGGGCTAAGAGGGTCATTCTACAGACAGATGCTGGAGGCTTTGAAACAAAATCCAAGATCTAATTGACGCAGGGATTATGCAGCTGGACTTTGTTAACACACCAACACCCAATGTCAACACTAATCCGCTACCCAACCATAAGCCCGTTGTCAATATGATTGCATCCAAAGAGCCGAATTCCAAAGAGTCCCCAAAACTGCACAAAGCAATAATGCAGCGAGAAAGTCACTCACGCTAAACCCTAGAGGGAACCCCTAAATCACAGATCAAGAAGAGATGGTTAGCTAGAGACCCAACAGTTGATACCCTAAGCAAATCGCATGGGAAGTTTGAGTATTTGGTAAATTACTCTTTCACTCCAATCGAGTATAGGCCACCTAGCGGATGGGGACCCGAATTCGAGAAAGAAGACAACCCACCAAAAGAGGAGGGGAAGTCCGTGAACATGATTAAATCTGACAAGAAGCCGATAGTTATAAAGTGCTACGAGGGACAATCTACCGAGGTGCAAATTCCAAAGAAGAGGTATGTATTCAATGTCCCAATACCCGTAGAGAGGTATAAGGCGGCGCCATTTGACTATCGGGCTCTAGACCAAGAAAGACCCCTTATCGTAGGTAGAATCACCTGTTCTAGGAGAATTTATGACCTGAAATACAAGGTCTCAACTGAAGAGCCCAACACGAAGGTAGGAAAAGAAGAAGAAGAGGGGCTTTCTACATTTACAAAGATGGTCAAGGCAAGCGAATATAAGATCATAAAACAACTGAACAAGGTTCCAGCCCAGATATCACTTATAGGCCTCATCATAACCTCTAAACCTCACAGGGAAGCGCTCTTCAAAGTGTTCAAACAGATCAAGGTACCAGAGGGCATCGTAATAGACAAATTGAGCCATGTGGCAGATTTGATCTTCACCATGGACCAGATATCTTTCTCTCTCGAAGAGTTGGGAGAAGACGGAGACCAACATACAAAACCGCTGTTCATAGTGGTAAAATGCAACGACACAGTCGTCTCCCGAGTACTCATTGACGATGGATCTTCTCTCAACGTATGCCCATTGGCTACCCTCAACCTACTGGGAGTCGATCCAAGCAACATCAAACCAAGCTCAATAGTGGTCAGGGCTTTCGACAAGTCGAAGAGAGACATAGTAGGGGAAATAAGCTTGCTAGTGGAGATTGGCCCACAGATATTCCACATCTCCTTCCAAGTCCTCGACATTCCAAGGTCTTTTAATCTGCTTTTGGGAAGGCCCTAGATACATACCGTTAGAGCCATACCCTCAAGCTTCCATCAGAAAGTCAAGTTCATTGCAAATGGACAGATTATCACCGTGCTGGGAGAGCAAGACTATGTCATCTATAAAGAAACCACTATACCCTACATTGGGGAAGACGGTTTCGAAGACTTTGGCATCCAAATATTCAATGAGGTGAGTGTGGTAACCAATAAGGAGGGCCACCAGTTCAAGGAGGGACAACAAGGGACGTTTGGACTAGGGTACATTCCTACAGCCCAGGAAGAGGTGCAAGCCAGAGGTGTTAGAGGCAGGAGAAAAGAGAAGCCAAGAGATACTCGGATGCACTTTCCACCCCTCCAACAATCATTCATACAAGTAACTACCATTCAAGAGCCAAGGATAAGCGAAGCTGATGTCAGCAATGGGAACCCGACCCCTCGCAAGTCCGAGCAGCATCCAGCTCTCAGTAATTGGTTCTGTTATCTTATTGATAGCACTAGATCAACTCAAGAATAGGGAACAATTATTAAACAAATTTTATTGTGATTTCTTTTCATAATTTAATAAATTACAATTCGTCTGTTTCTTGCTTATATATGTACTCTCGTTTCACTTCACCCAGATTCCCCACCATCAAACGTCAGGGACATTTCGCACAAGTAAGAAATGAAAACACTAATATCGTTTCCAACACTATTGGGTTAGCTATTAGAGGCGATGTCTTTAACTACGAAATAATACAAGAAAATTGGCAAAAACATGAATAAAGCGGAATTTCAATTGATGAGCCGGTAGAGACAGTAAATCTAGGAAGCATTGAGAAACCTAAAAACCTCAAGATCTAGACCAATTTAAGTGCCGAGCAAAAACGCGAGATAATCGGGCTATTAGCTGAGTATGCAGATGTGTTCTCTTGGTCATATGGCGACATGCCAAGATTAGACCAATCAATAGTAGTTCACAGGCTTCCCACAAGGGAAGATGTCAAACCTAAAAAACAGAAATTGAGAAGATTTAGGCCTAACATCTTACTAAAAATTAAAGAGGAAGTCAAGAAACTACTAGAAGTGGGGTTCATTGAAGTATTTGACTATCCGGAATGGGTAGCGAATATAGTCCCCGTTCTAAAAAAGAATGGAAAAGTACGTGTATGCATAGACTTCCGAGACTTAAACCAAACCACGCCAAAAGATAACTTCCCCCTACCTCACATCGATGTCCTGGTAGACAATACTGTAGGAAACCATCTTTTCTCATTTATGGACGGTTTATCAAGATATAATCAAATAAAAATGGCTGAAGAAGATAAAACTAAGACGATTTTCATCACAACATGGGGAACTTTCTGTTACAAAGTCATGCCCTTTGGTTTGAAAAACACCGGGGCAACGTATCAGAGAGCTATGGTTGCAATACTTCATGACATGATGCATCGAGAAGTCGAAGTATAGGTCAATGATATGATAGCCAAGTCTAAAGAAGAAGAAAGCCATGCAGTTATTCTGAGAAAGTTGTTCAAGCGGTTGAGAAAATTTCAGCTCAAGTTAAATCCAGAAAAGTGCACTTTTGGGGTCACGACAGGTAAGTTGTTAGGGTTTGTCATAAGTCGGGAAGGCATTAAAATCGACCCTGACAAAGTAAAGGCCATACTAGAGCTACCTTCTCCACGTACTGTCAAAGAGGTAAGAGGTTTGCTGGGAAGATTGAATTACATAGCTCGTTTTATCTCACAGCTCACAGACAAATGCCGTCCACTACTTCGTCTGCTAAAAAAGAATGCTGCAGTAGAATGGGACGATAAATATGAAGAAGCATTCAGGAAAATCAAAGACTATCTCATAAAACCTCTAGTCTTGACAGTTCCAAAGCAAGGGAAACCCTTATTCTTATACCCCACGATACTCCCTGAATCCATGGGATGCATGTTGAAGTAGAAAGATGAAGAGGAAAGAGAAAGTTCCATATATTATCTAAGCAAGAAATTCACAGATGGGGAATAGAGGTATTTAGAAGTAGAGAGAACTTGCTGTGCTCTGATTTAGGTCATGCACCGATTGAGGCAATACACCCTTTACTATCACATTGAGCTGCTGACAAAACATGATCCTCTAAAGTACTTAGTAGAGAAGCCATTTTGTTAGGGAGAATCTCCAAATGGCAAATGCTTTTATCGGAATTTGATATCACATACATAAATCAAAATTCGATAAAAGGGAAATCTTTAGCTGACCAGTTGGCGGAACACCCAATTGAGGGAGATTCCCAAGAATCACAAGCCTAATTCCCTGATGAAAATATATTAATAGTGGAAAGTGCACTAGTAGAAGACTATGGGATAGACCAGAACCCTAAGTGGAAGATGTTCTTTGATGGAGCTGCCAATGTGTTTGGTTGTGGGATTAGGGTAGTACTGATATCACTAGAAGGAACACAATTCCCTTCGGGAACAAGGCTCACATTTCCATATACTAATAATATCGCGGAATATAAGGTATGCATCCTCGGCCTCAAAATAGCTTGCCACATGGAAATCCGTGAATTAGAAGTGTACGGATATTCATCACTCATCATATTACAGATAAGAGGGGAATATAAGACTAAAGACCCCAAACTAGTACCATACCATCAGCATCTGACAGAGCTAATCGATGAATTCGAGGCAATCACCTTCACATACGTCCCGAGAACTCATAATCAGTTTGTAGATGCACTCGCCACACTAGCATCTATAATTCAAATAATAGGGAGAGTCGAAGTCTAACCATTGAAAATAGAGATCGAAAATCGGCTCACCTACTGTTTGGTAATTAAAAAAGCATAAGATGATAAACCATGGTATTATAACATCAAAACTTTTCTCCAAGAAAGCAAATGCCCTGAAATGGCTAGCAAAAATGACCAAAGAACACTTAGAAGGTTAGCAAGTCATTTCTTATTAAATGGGCCTATGCTTTACAAAAGATCTCCTGATACCACCTTGCTAAGACGTGTGGATAGAAATGAGGCATGTGAACTGATGAAAGAAGTGCATGAAAGAGTATGTGGACCTCACATGAATGGATACATGTTGGCTCGAAAAATCATGAGATTGGGCTACTATTGGCTAACCATGGAATCAGATTGCATCAAATATGTCAAGCACTGTCACTTGTGTCAAGTTTACACGAACCGAATAAATGCTCCACCCAACGAGCTACATTCGTTGTCTGCACCATGGCCTTTCTCCATGTGAGGAATCAACATAATCGGCCCAATCACTCCAACAGCATCCAATGGCCACAGGTTATATTGGTAGCCATTGATTACTTCACAAAGTGGGTGGTAGCTTCATCATATGCCAACGTCACAAAAGGAGTAATAGTCCGATTCTTGAAGAGGGACATAATAGCTCGATATGGAGTTCCTGAGTCAGTCATCACCGACAACAGTACCAATCTCAACAACAAGTCGATGAAAGATTTGTGTCAACAGTTCCACATAAACCATAGAAATTCAACTCCCTACCAACCTCAGATGAATGGAGCAGTGGAAGTTATCGAAAAGATGACAATCACTTACAAAGATTGGCACGAGATGCTTCCATTTATTTGGAGAGGCATGTCTCCCGTTGTAGGTTAGTTAGCCCGCAAAGGGACACTTTCTTAGACACCCTTTCTCAATGTTAGCTCATAGGAGAACTTTTTGTATCTATCAGCTAACTCAGAGGAGCACTTTTCGAATCTATCGATTAGCTAGCTCAGAGGAGTGCTTTTCGAATCTATCAATTAGTTAGCTCAAATGAGCACTTTTCGAATCTATCGATTAGTTAGCTCAGAAGAGCACTTTTCGAATCTATCGATTAGTTAGCTCATAGAGCACTTTTTGGATCATTTGATTAGTTAGCTCATAGGAGCACTTTTCAAAGCTCTTGATTAGTCAGCTCATGGGAGCATTTTTTAAATTTGTCGATAACCGATTAATCAACTCATAAGAGCACTCTTCGGAAGTATTTCTCCCCAAACAGTCGCTAATCTAGCCGGACGCTTCTATTGACAGGTTACCAGCTCATAAGAGCACTCCCTGAGACAATCTTCCCTTTAAGGTTGCCAGTCTGATGAGACGTTTCCTATCATCAGCCATTCCACTCATAATAACACCTTCCTACACAATCCTTGAGATGTTTCTCATCGCTAATTAGCCAGCCTATAGAGCACTTTTCAGAAGGATACATTACTTCAGATTGTTAGGTTGTTTAAGACCATTTCCTAAACAATACCAATCATCACAAAGTACTCGTAGGATTATTAGCTCATGGAGCCTTTTCCTACTAAAGACCAAATTCCAGATAACCAGCCAAATCACGGCGTTATCCATTTAGTAAAGAGGCTAAAAATGGCGTCTTTCTTGTCTTTGTAGTTAAGTTTTTCAAACTTTACTACAAAGAGGGGCAGTTGTAAACATCCAATTTTTCCCCCTAATGATCAATAATAATCAATTTTCAATTTTTTTCATTTTTTACAATTTTTCTTCTAATTTAGCAAAAATAGGAAAAATATTCGAAAAATAAAATAAATAGGAAAAATACATCAGTTTTGGAAAATAATTGTAGAAATAATAAGTGTCGAGTCTAATTATGAATTTTCCCATTCCTAATCCGATCTAGACTAGACCCTATGCTCATCTAATATAGATCCTCGACTTGACTTAGGAACTTCGTTTAATTTTTTGGAGTCGCCACCCAACTGTTGTTGGGAAATATTGAATTAAGACTAAAGGAGCGGATTAGTCTTAATTTGGACCACTAGTCGTCGTTATTTCCCTTTCTCGTTTTTTAAAAGAGGAAAAGGGAAAACCAGAGTTTCTAAGTTCGGAGGCTAACCTATTAAAACCTTACGGTTACCACCTAATCTCCTAAAATTGTTCCTATTTAGAAATGTGTTTTATTTTGTTTCTGTTACTTTTATTATTACAAGAAAATGATTTTCTATTTCATTTTATGGGTTGACCCGAATGGGTGCCTACGTACCTGCTATTCAGGATCAAACAAGCCGTAGTTTGCTTTTCTGAAAATTTTAAGTGTGTTTGTGAATTTTAATTTTGAAATCTCTTTTGATTTATGTTTTTAACATTTTTGGGATTTTTTTCTAAAAAAATCTAAGCTTAAACTTTAATCTGATTTTTGAAAATGATTTTTAGGGAAAAACATCAATTTTGGATTTATTTGAAGAAAATGATTTTTCTAAGTGATAAAACTCATTTTTTATGATTTATTATTATTATTATTATTATTATTATTATTTTAATTTTCATGATTTTATAAATTTTTGTGATTTTATGATTTTTTTTTATAATTTTTTAATGATTTTTATGATTCTTCTACTATTTTTGTAATTTTTCTAAATTTTCATGATTTTTATTGTTTTTTATTATTTTTATGATTTTTGTTGATTTTTTTATTATTTTTGAATTTTTGTTAAAAATTTTATCCTAAACTGTTATTTATTCTACTTTGAAATCTAAAATTTCATTATTACTTCTTCTAATATTTTTATTATTATTTATTTTTCTTTATATTTATTTTTATTATTTTATTATTTTTTTCTACATTATTAAATCCTAAAAATCTAATTTCTACATTTTCCTACTTATGGAAATAAAACATAAACAAATAAATAACTAAATAAAAAACCAACAAATAAATAATCAAATAATAAATAAAATAAATACAAATAAAATAAATAAACAAAATTCGAAAAAAAAAAATCCGGAAAATTCGACTTACCTGGATCCGGGTCGGTGCGCGGGTCGGGTCGGTCGGGTCGGATCGGATCGGTCGGACACGGCGGCGGAGAGGGCTCGTTCACAGCGTTCTAGCGGTCTTTTGCAACGGGTGAGGTGTCGAATCCTAGCTTCTTAAGGGTGCTAAATCCAATGGTGGCGGTGGTTTGCTCCCAGATCATCTCCTAGTGGTGGTTCAACTACGGTCGGTGATCGCGATTTTGGTTCTCCTCCGGTGCTCTCCGATTTGCTCTCTTTTCTCACTTTCTCTCAATTGTGATCTGTGTTTTGGCTTCCTCTACTCCTCCTCTATCTATAAGCGTTCAAAATCGAGCTGGATAAGCTCGGATTTTCGCCGATCGAAGCAAATCGGATCGACGGTTAAATAAACCAACTCCGATTCGTGCAAATCCTTTGATTTGTTGAGATTTGATTCCAATTGGATAATGTTTATCTCAATTCTGTTGAAGATCTGTTGGATTTGTGCGAAAAATCGGATCAAAACGGCCAAAATGCGAATTTTTTCTTCCGCCGACGATCTCAAGCCCGAGGTAGAAGACGATCACGCGCTCGGCGCGTGCGTTTCCTCCAGCCAATCGAATGCTGCCACGTGTCCTGGATAAGTAAGAAAATGCAAAACGCGGAAATTGCCTCCCCCGTGATTCGAACCTGCAACCGAGCACCCCCCCCCGCGCGCGCCTTAGCCCGTGGTCCGGACCAGCTGGGCTAGCCCACTTTCCTGATTTTTCTAATTTTTCAAATTGCATATATGCAATGCGATTTTTGTATTTTTTGAAATTTCAAAAATTTGTAAAAATTATTTATTATTTATTATTGCTATTTCTGAAATTATTTTTCAAAATTGATGTTTTTTCCTATTTATTTTTATTTTCTTGAATATTTTTAATTATTTATGCTAAATTAGGGAAAAATTAGAAAAATTGGAAAAAATTAAGAATTGATTATTATCAATTATTATTCATTCCTAGGGTAAAAATGGGGTGTTTACAGCTGCCCCTCTTTGTAGTAAAGTTTGAAAAACTTAACTATAAAGACAAGAAAGACACCATTTTTGGCCTCTTAAATAGATAACGCCTTGGTTTGGCTGGTTACCTGGAATTTTTGGTAGGAAAATGCTCCAAGAGCTAATAATCCCACGATTTAAAATGGTCATAACGATTTAGAGTAATGTTCCCTCCCCAAAAAGTGCTTTAAAAGCTGACTAGTTGGCGATAGGAAACATCTCAAGTATCGTTTAGGGGAAATGATGATAAGAAGCGTCTTATCAGACTAGCAACCTTGGAAAGAAAATCTACTTAGGAAGCGCCCTTATGAGCTGGCTACCTGTCAACAGAAGCGTCTTGTTATACTAGCAACTGTTTGGAAGAACATTTCCGAAAAGTGCCCCAAGAGCTGACTAATCGGGAGAATCTAGGAAAGTGCCCCTTATGGGCTAACTAAACTATGATAAAATTAATTGAACTGTCTCAAAAAGTGCCCTTATGAGCTGACCTTGAGAACAGACTTTTAGGAAAGTGCCCCCTATGGGCTGACTAACCTAGAATGGAATTGTCTCCAAAAGTGCCCCCTATGGGCTAACCATGAGAACAAAGTTTTAGGAAAGTGCCCCCTATGGGCTAACTAACCTATGATAAAATTGATTGAACTGCCTCAAAAAGTGCCCTTATAAGCTGACCTTGACAACAGATTTTTAAGAAAGTGCCCCCTATGGGCTGACTAACCTAGAATGGAATTGTCTCAAAAAGTGCCCCCTATGGGCTAACCATGAGAACAAAGTTTTAGGAAAGTGCCCCCTATGGGTTGATTAACCTAGAATGGAATTGTCTCAAAAAGTGCCCCCTATGGGCTAACCATGAGAACAAAGTTTTAGGAAAGTGCCCCCTATGGGCTGACTAACCTAGAATAGAATTGTCTCAAAAAGTGCTCCCTATGGGCTAACCATGAGAACAAAGTTTTAGGAAAGTGCCCCCTATGGGCTGACTAACCTAAGATGGAATTGTCTCAAAAAGTGCCCCCTATGGGCTAACCTTAAGAGAGGTTTAGGGAAGTGCCCCTTTTTGGGCTGACTACCCTATTAAAGGGAATGTTTAGACAAGTGCCCCACTATGGGCTGACTCATCTTATGCTTTTGAATATGCTTTCTACTGACTGAGCTAAATGATGTGATGTCTTTTATGATAGTTATTATTATTTTAATATGCTTGCCAATTTATCGTAGACAGCCACCAAACAACCGAACCTTCGGGCTAGTTTGTTTCTACTTCTCTTCTTCTTTTCTTGACTCGGGGTTGAAAATCTTGATGTGCTTCCTTTCTTTATGCACATGGCTCTTTTGACGGTAATGTTACCCTACTAATGCACTATTTTCTAATGCTCAAAAGTAGATGGAACTATATTACCAAATATATTGAGATTCATCATTATTTTAGTGTTTATCTTTCATTAGTGAAGTGGTGGGTAATGTGTTTAGGAATATTTGTTGTGATGATAATTGATTTGGATTATTGACCATTCAGGGATATTAACTTTGCTTGTAAAAAGTAAAAACTTGACTCAATGAAATTTGTATCGAACATTGGCTTTCATAAACATTGGCAAAATTTCAATTCCCTTGCCTAAGAATAGTACATCTTTACAGCATCTGTGTTAATGGGGTCTCTCAATTCCGGACCATCCATCTGAGTTAATATCAAAGCACCTCCTGACAGAACCTTTTTCACTACATAAGGGCCTTCGTAGTTTGGGGTGAATTTTCCTCTAGAGTCTTGGGCATTCGAGAGAACCTTCCTTAACACTAGATCCCCCTCTTTGAAGTATCGAGGTCTCATCTTCTTGTTAAATGCTCGAGGCATTCTTTGTTGATAACACTAGCCATGACATAGTGCGGTAAGTCTTCTTTCATCAATCAGATTCAGCTGATCAAGCCTCTTCTTTACCCAGTCTAATTCAGTTAACTGAGTTTCTGACAGGATTCTGAATGATGGTATTTCAACTTCAACTGGTAGCACTGCTTCAGTACCATATACCAATGAGTAAGGGGTGGCTCCCGTAGATGTTCTTATTGAAGTCTTATAAGCCATGAGAGCAAACGGTAACATTTTATGCCAATCTTTGTAAGTTGTTTTCATTTTCTCGATGATCTTTTTAATATTCTTGTTGGCTGCTTCTACTGCCCCGTTCATTTGAGGTCGGTAGGGAGTTGAATTTCTGTGGTTTATGTGGAATTGTTGACATAAACCTGTCATCGATTTGTTGTTGAGATTGGTACCGTTGTTGGTGATGATGGACTCAGGAACTTCATATCGAGCTATTATGTCCCTTTTTAAAAAGCGGATTATTAGCCCCTTTGTAACATTAGTATAGGATGACGCTTCTACCCATTTGGTGAAATAATCAATCGCTACTAGTATGAATCTGTGGCCATTAGATGCTGTTGGAGTGATCGGGCCTATTATGTCGATTCCTCACATGGAGAAAGGCCATGGTGCTGATAACAAGTGTAGCTCGTTGGGCGGAGCATTTATCCGGTTTACGTAGACTTGACACAAATGACAGTGCTTGACATGTTTTATGCAATCTGATTCCATGGTCAACCAATAATATCCTAACCTCATGATTTTTCGGGCCAACATGTAGCCATTCATATGAGGTCCACATACTCCCTCATGTACTTCCTTCATCAATTCGCATGCTTCATTTTTGTCCACACATCTCAACAAGGTGGTATCAGATGATCTTTTGTATAGCACAGACCCACTTAATAGGAAATGGCTTGCTAACCTTCTGAGTGTTCTTTGGTCATTCTTGCTAGCCATTTCAGGGTATTTACTTTCTTGGAGGAAAGTCTTGATGTCGTGATACCAAGGCTTGTCATCTTGTACTTTTTCAATGGTTAAATAGTAGGCGGGCCGACTTTCGATGTCTATTTTCATCGGTTGAACTTCGGCTCCCCCTGTTATCTAGATCATAGATGCTAGTGTGGCTAGTGCATCTGCAAACTGATTCTGAGTTCTCGGGATGTATGTGAAAGTGATTGCCTTGAATTCTTCAATTAACTCTGTTAAGTGTTGATGATACGGTACTAGTTTGGGGTCTTTAGTCTTATATTCCCCTCTTGTTTGTAGTATGATGAGCGACAAATCTCCATATACTTCTAATTTGCGGATTTCCATTTGACAGGCCATTTTGAGGCCAAGAATATATGCTTTATATTCTGCGATGTTATTGGTATAGGGAAATGTAAGTCTCGTCGCTGCAGGGAATTGAGTGCCACCTGGGGATATCAATACTTCCCCAACCCCGCAACCAAATGCGTTGGCGGCTCCATCGAAAAACAGTTTCCATTTCGGGTCCTGCTCTATCCCAAAGTCTTCTACCGGTATATCTTCCACTGTTAATATATTTTCATCTGGAAATTGAGCCTGTAGTTCTTGGGAATCTGTCTCAATAGGGTGTTCCGCTAATTGGTCGGCTAAGGCTTGCCCTATCATCGAGTTCTGATTTATGTATGTGATGTCGAACTCGGATAGGAGCATTTGCCACTTAGAGATTCTCCCTATCAGAACTGGCTTCTCTGCCAAGTATTTCAAGGGATCATGCTTTGTCAACAGCTCAATATGGTAGTAAAGGGTGTATTGCCTTAGTCGATGCATGACCCAGATTAAAGCACAACACATCTTCTCCACCTCTGAGTACCTCTGTTCCCCATCTGTGAACTTTTTGCTCAGATAATATATGGAACGCTCTCTTCCCTCGTCATCTTTCTGCCCCAGCACACATCCCATGGATTCAGGGAGTATAGTGAGGTACAAGAATAAGGGCTTTCCTTGCTTCGGGACTATCAAGACCGGAGGTTTTATAAGATAGTCTTTGATTGTCTTGAATGCCTCTTCGCATTCATCGTCCCATTCTATTGTGGCGTTCTTCTTCAACAGACGGAATAATGGTCGGCATTTATCGGTGAGCTATGAGATAAAACGAGCTATATAATTTAATCTTCCCAGCAAGCTTCTCACTTCTTTAACGGAGCGTGAGGAAGGTAACTCTAATATAGACTTTACCTTATCAGGGTCGATTTCAATCCCTTCTTGGCTTATGACAAACCCTAACAATTTCCCCGTTGTGACCCCGAAAGTGCATTTCTCTAGGTTTAACTTGAGCTGGAATTTTCTCAGTCGTTTAAACAATTTCCTCAGGATATCTATATGGCTTTCTCCTTCTTTGGATTTGGCTATCATGTCGTCGATATATACTTCAACCTCTCGATGCATCATGTCGTGAAGTATTGCGACCATGGCTCTCTGATACGTTACCCCGGCGTTTTTCAAACCGAAGGGCATGACTTTGTAACAGAAAGTTCCCCATGTTGTGATGAAAGTTGTTTTGGTTTTATCTTCTTCAGCCATTTTTATTTGATTATATCCTGAGAAACCGTCCATGAATGAGAAAAGATGATTTCCCGCAGTGTTGTCTACCAGAACATCAATGTGAGGTAGGGGGAAGTTATCCTTTGGCGTAGCTTAGTTTAAGTCCCGGAAGTCTACGCATACACGTACTTTTCCATTCTTTTTCATAATGAGGACTATATTTACTACCCATTTTGGGTAGTCAGATACTTCAATGAACCGTACTTTGAGCAATTTCTTAACTTCTTCCTTAATCTTCAGCAAGATGTCAGGCCTAAATCTTCTCAGTTTTTGTTTTTTAGGTTTGACATCTTCCCTTGTGGGAAGCCTATGAACCACTATCGATTGGTCTAGCATTGGCATGTCACCATATGACCAAGCAAACACATCCGCATATTCCGTTAATAGCTCGGTTATTTCACATTTTTGCCCGGCACTCAAATTGGACCCGATTTTGAGGTTTTTAGGTTTTTCCATGCTTCCTAGATTTACTGTCTCCACAGGCTCGTCAATCGAAATTCCGCTTTATTCATGTTTTTGCCAATTTTCTTATATTATTTCGTGGTCTAGGATATCGCCTTCAACAACTGACCCAGCAGCATTGGAAACGATATCAGCGTTTTTATTTTCTACCTGCGCGAAATATCCCTGATGTTCGATGGTAGGAGATTTGAATAACATAAAAGTGAAAGCATATATATAAGACGAAAACAAACTGTAATTGAATTTGATAAAGAGTCTCAATAAAATTTGCTTAATAATTTTTCTCTACTTTCGAGCTAACCTAACACTACTGATAGGATAACAAAACCAATTGTTCAGAGCCGGATGCTGGTTGGACGTGCGAGGGATTGACTTCCCTTTGCTGTCGTCCTCTTCGTTTACTCGAAGATCTTGAATGATGTTTGCCTTTCGAAAAGATTGTTGGAGAGGTGGGATGCACATCTAGGTGTCGGTCGGCTTCCCCTTCATTCTGCCTTTGACACCTCTTGCTTACGCTTCTTCTACGGCCGTAGGAATGTACCCCAGTCCAAACGTCCCGTGCTGCCCCTCTTTAAACCGATGGCCCTCCTTGCTGGTCACCATGTTCACTTCATTGAAAATTTACAGCCCCAGGTCTTCTAAACCTTCTTCCCCAATATAAGGTATGGTAGTCTCTTTGTATATGGCATAATCCTGTTCACCCAATACTGTAACTATCTGCCCGCTTGCAATGAACTTGACCCTTTGGTGGAGACTAGAGGGGATGGCTCCAGTAGCATGTATCCAAGGTCGTCCCAAAAGCAAGTTGAAAGACCTTGGGATGTCGAGGACCTAGAAAGCGATGTGGAATACTTGTGGACCAATTTCTACTGGTAGGTTCACTTCCCCCACTATGTCTCTTTTTGATCTATCGAAAGCTCTGACCACCGTGGAGCTAGGTCTTATGTTGCTTGGATCGACCCCCAACAAGTCGAGCGTTGCCAATAGGCAAACGTTGAGGGATGATCCGTTGTCGATGAGTACTCGGGAGACAATGGTGTCATTGCACCTAACCACTATGAATAATGGTTCGGTATGTTGGTCTCCCTCCTCTCCTAGCTCTTCCGGAGAGAAAGATATCTGGTCCATTGTAAAGATAGAGTCAGCCACGTGACCTATTTTGTCTGTAGCGATGCCCTCTAGGACCTGAATCTGTTTTAGTACTTTAAAGAGTGCTTCCCCGTGGGGCTTAGATGTTGTGAGAAGGCCCATGAGTGATATCTGTGCTGGAACTTTATTTAATTGTTCCATGATCTTGTATTCACTCGCCTTGACCATCTTTGTAAATGCAGCGAGTCCCCCTTCCTCTTCTTCTCCTTTCTCCACATTGGGTTCTTCAGTCGGGCCTTTATACTTTGGATCGTATAATCTCCCAGAGTGGGTGACGCCTCCCACCATAGGAGGCCGCTCTTGTTCGAGGGCCCGATAGTCGAACGGTGCAGCCTTGTAATTCTCTGCCGCTATCGGAACATTGAATACATATCTTTTTCTTGGGATTTATACCTCAGGTGATTGTCCCTCGTAGCATTGTAAAACCCTGGGCTCCTAATGAGAGTTGATCATGTTGATAGTCTTCCCCTCTTCCTTTGACGAGTTGTCTTCTTTCTCAAACTCTGGTCCCCATCCACTAGGCGGCCCCTGCTCAGTCGGGGTATAAGAATAGTTTACCAAATACTGAAATCTCCCGTGTGATTCTCCCAAAGTGCCGACTGTTGGGTCTCCGGCTAACCACCTATTTTTAATGTGTGCCTTTGGTGTTTCTTCTGGAGCTTGATGGGATTGCTTCTTCTGCTTCTCCATCGTATTCTGCTTAGGGGCTTCTTTGGGAACCGACTCCTCAGATGTGATCATATTAATGGTGGGCTTATGATTAGGCAGTGGGTTGGTATTGACATTAGGTGCTAGGGTGTTCACAAAATCCAGCTGTATGATTCCTGCATCGATTAAGTCTTGGATCTTGTGCCGGAGCCTCCAGCACCTATCTGTAGAATGCCCCTCTTGACCCATATGGTAGTCACACTTGAGGCTTGAGTCGAAATTCTTAGGCTTGTACCGGTCGTTGGGGATCTCGAAGCTGATCAAGTTGTCTGCCCTCAACCGAGCGAAGACCTGACTGAGCGGTATGGGGATTAGAGTGAACTGCCTTGGGGCCTTGGCGGCCTGGGTGTGACCTGTCATGGGTTGTTGGGCTGGGGTACTCGTGGTCTGGAATGTCACACGAGTCCCAGATTTTTCTGCCTTATCGGAGTAGACCGTGCTGACAGTAGACTCTTTAGCTCTGTTTCCTCCTAAAGGCCTTTATGTCAGTGTGACCCTAGGAGGCTCTATTGTTTGGAGTCTACCGGTGGTGATGGCATTCTCAATCCTGCAGCCACTACCTCTGCAAAACTGGATGAGGTTTAGCCTACTAGGTGTGAAAAGTAGGTCTTGTCCAGGGTATTGACAAATATGGATGTCAATTCCTTCTCAAATATTAGGATTGCTACCCTAGCGGCCTGGGCTCTCCAGCGCTGAGCATACTCCTTGAATGGCTCATCATGCCTTTTTCGGAGACTCCCCAGATCGATTACAGATGGGGCGACTTCGATATTGAACTTATATTGGTCATAAAATGCCCAGGCTAGCTTCTCCCAGGTATTGACAGTGTTAAAGTCCAGGTGGGCATACCAGACCAGTGTAGGGCCTATGAGGCTATCTTGGAATGTCTGGAGCATGAGCTGGTCGTATTGAGCATACTTGCTCATTTTTCGAGCATATAGCCTGGTATGCATTTTGGGGTAGCCGGTCCCATCATACTTTTTGAAATCTGGGGTCTTAAACTTCTCAGGGTATACCTCTTCCTATATGCTGGCAGATTAGTGATCCCGGCTTGTTCAAAACCATCAGGGCCCTCAATCGTTTTCATCTTGTCATGGAGCTGCTGGAAGAGTCGCTTCTCCATCTCCTTCTGCCTCTCTTCCATTTCCCTTTTCAAGTCGTCAAAGGTTGGTCCCTGGTTGATCTTCGACTCATATTCAAAAGCCGGGTTGAGGTGGGAATTGATTTCTTCATACTTCGGAGGCTGTCCCTCCACTGCTTTCCCTTTCTTGGCCCCTGAATGTTCTTCCTGGGTTAGCTGAGTGGTGCGAAGGAGGCCGATGCTTTCAGTTAGGAGGTGGACCTGGGTAGCCAATTGTTGGACCGTTTGTTCTAGGGATACGATCCTGGAGTCTGAGGCAGCTTCAGCATTTGTGTTGTTGCGGTTGTCGCTACTGTTGGCCATTTTTGTTCTTGAACGTGTGAGAATTGGACTTCTGGGAGGGTTCGGTTGCTTGGGAGCTATCTTGATACCTGGGCGCGCATTTTGTTTTTTAGTGTGATGTATGCAAAATGATATGCATGTGTCACGCAGATGCTAAAAATAAAAAGGTTGACAATTGATTGACAATGTAATATTGAAACTTCACTTTTATTAATATTGAAAATTTTGGAGTTCGATAATCAAAATAAAAGATTACAAATAATGACTTATTTCCTAACTCTTTTAGTCTTCTGTTGTAGAGGCTCAGACTTCCCATTGATGACAGCTTCTAATTCTTTGACTTTGGCTTGGGTCTTCTCCAATTGTGCTTCCAAGGCCTTGTTCCTTTGGTCGGATTCTTTGAAACGTCCCTTCCAGATGTCTTTCTTATGATCTGCAGCTTCAAAGTATACCTCCATTCGGGCCTTGACCTGTTCTAGGTATACTTCTGTCTCTGGATTGATCTTGTCCGGTCTTGGTTGGGTGACGTCTGGAACCCGATATGCTCTCTCCCCTGTCTGGTATAGCTGGCGGATTACAAACTCTCTGGTGGCTCGATGTTTTCCCACTTCACCATCTAATTCCCCGAGGTCCACATTCGGGCTTTCAATTCTGGCTTCCCAAAGTGCTTTGATCTCTGCCAGCTTAGCAAACTTCTCGGCTACCAACAGGTTCGAATCTTGGTATTTAAAGGTGACTGCTTCCAGCGAGGGCCGATAAACTATATCTTAGATGGTACCAAACTGGCGGACCACTGAGTTGGGGTGATATCTAATACATCCGCTGATTCCGATTAAAGGTACTGCTTGGAGGTTTCTGCAGGTCAAGATGATTTTGTTATAGCAACTCCACCTAGCTGTCCATAGAATATCCTCAGCACTGAAACTTCTAAGTACCTCTACCCAACTGCGGCCGGTAAGGTCGTCGGGTAGCTTCACCTTTTCTATACATGAGTTTACGAGATCCACCTGCTGGGCTAAGGTTTTTCGGACCATGTTCAACCCGAAGCACTTAAGGTGGCTTACAAACCATATCAGCAGAAGGTTGAAGCTTGAGTGAAGGATCCCATAGCCTTTCTTCTTAAGGAAATTCAAGTTCCGGATCTGTTCAGCCAGTAGAGCCGGGATGTAAGATCTTCCCTCCAGAAATTGGGTTACCAGCTTTGCAACCTGGTAGTGAATATAGAAGGTCCCGGTGGGGAACAGTATGGTGGCGAAGGCTGTCAAGATGAAAGCATTCACCCTTCTTTGTCTATAAGTTTTGGGGTCCCCACACAGTATGTCCTTCCTATCCCCATTGTCCTCTCGGGCGATGAACCAGGCTTCTAAATCATCCATATGTATGCAATATCCATTACAGTCTGCTAGGGCTTTGTTGACGGTTGTCTTACGGATGCCTAATAATCTGCTGAAGGTACCAGCTGGCCCGGCCTCAAGGTCTGGTGCGTAGATTTGATCAGTCAGTGCTGGAGCCTGTAGCAACTGCGTGTAATCCTCCAGGGTAGGGGTGATCTCATGCGGCCCGATAAAGAAAGCAGCGGGCTCGATTTCCCATAATTGGAGCATGGCCCGGACTAAAGGCAAATTCACCTCTATCTTTGTCAGTGAGAGGATGGAACCGATCTTTTGTTGGATGAAGGCCTGCTCTTCTAGGTTGTACAAGGTAAACCAATGGTCCAGTACCAACTTTGGGTCCAAAGGTTTGTACACCCGAATTTCTTTGCAAAGGAGGCGGTCGACTGTGGTGCTAGCCATCTATTACAATAAGAAATTGCCTAATTACAAACAGAACTATGAAACATTACAGGGAAATAAATTTGAACTCCATGAATAAAATAACAAACCATTACATTGTTACCAATTGTCAACCCTATGATGTTATGTATGCAAGCAGGTTGGTTCTAACTGGTTCCCGAGCTCTATGGCCTCTCGCATTCTCGAAGAAATAGATCTCAGGCCATATCGAAGCATAAGGTGGGGCAGCCTAATCGGTCCCGAACGGTGAATCAACTCACTTCGCCCGAAACCTACACAATGGCTCCCCGTCTTAGGTTTCTAGGACGGTCCAGGTTCGACCGCATCTACTCACACACACATATGCATGCAAACCCCCACAAAAACTGAAAATCTAACTAATCCCTGAAACGTTAGTAACAGAATAATGATTGAAACACATTTCTTAAAGAGAACAATTCGAAGAGATTCAGGTGGCTAGCCTACTGGCATGGGTCCCCAGCGGAGTCGCCATCCTGTCGAGTCTAATTATGAATTTTCCCATTCCTAATCCGATCTAGACTAGACCCTATGCTCATCTAATATAGATCCTCGACTTGACTTAGGAACTTCGTTTAATTTTTTGGAGTCGCCACCCAACTGTTGTTGGGAAATATTGAATTAAGACTAAAGGAGCGGATTAGTCTTAATTTGGACCACTAGTCGTCGTTATTTCGCCTTCTCGTTTTTTAAAAGAGGAAAAGGGAAAACCAGAGTTTCTAAGTTCGGAGGCTAACCTATTAAAACCTTACGGTTACCACCTAATCTCCTAAAATTGTTCCTATTTAGAAATGTGTTTTATTTTGTTTCTATTACTTTTATTATTTCAAGAAAATGATTTTCTATTTCATTTTATGGGTTGACCCGAATGGGTGCCTACGTACCTGCTATTCAGGATCAAACAAGCCGTAGTTTGCTTTTCTGAAAATTTTAAGTGTGTTTGTGAATTTTAATTTTGAAATCTCTTTCGATTTATATTTTTACCATTTTTGGGATTTTTTTCTAAAAAAATCTAAGCCTAAGCTTTAATCTGATTTTTGAAAATGATTTTTAGGGAAAAACATCAATTTTGGATTTATTTGAAGAAAATGATTTTTCTAAGTGATAAAACTCATTTTTTATGATTTTTTGTTATTATTTTTTTTTTAATTTTCATGATTTTATGATTTTTATAAATTTTTGTGATTTTATGATTTTTTTATGATTCTTCTACTATTTTTGTAATTTTTCTAAATTTTCATGATTTTTATTGTTTTTTATTATTTTTATGATTTTTGTTGATTTTTTATTATTTTTGAATTTTTGTTAAAATTTTATCCTAAACTGTTATTTATTCTACTTTGAAATCTAAAATTTCATTATTACTTCTTCTAATATTTTTATTATTTATCTATATTTTTATTATTATTTATTTTTATTATTTTATTATTTTTTCTACATTATTAAATCCTAAAAATCTAATTTCTACATTTTCCTACTTATGGAAATAAAACATAAACAAATAAATAACTAAATAAATAACCAACAAATAAATAATCAAATAATAAATCAAATAAATACAAATAAAATAAATAAACAAAATTCGAAAAAAATAAATAAATAAATATTCGGAAAATTCGACTTACCTAGATCCAGGTCGGTGCGCGGGTCGGGTCGGTCGGGTCAAATCGGGTTGGGTCGGATCGGTCGGACACGGCGGCGGAGAGGGCTCGTTCCGGCAGTCTTTTGCAACGGGTGAGGTGTCGAATCCTAGCTTCTTGAGGGTGCTGAATCCAATGGTGGCGGTGGTTTGCTCCTAGATCGTCTTCTGGTGGTGGTTCAACTCCGATCGGTGATCACGATTTTGGTTCTCCTCCGGTGCTCTCCGATTTGCTCTCTTTTCTCACTTTCTCTCAATTGTGATCTATGTTTTGGCTTCCTCTACTCCTCCTCTATTTATAGGCGTTCAAAATCGAGCTGGATAAGCTCGGATTTCCGCCGATCGAAGCAAATCGGATCGACGGTTAAATAAACCAACTCCGATTCGTGCAAATCCTTTGATTTATTGAGATTTGATTCCAATTGGATAATGTTTATCTCAATTCTGTTGAAGATCTGTTGGATTTGTGCGAAAAATCGGATCGAAACGGCCAAAATGCGAATTTTTTCTTCCGTCGGTGATCTCGGGCCCGAGGTAGAAGACGATCGCGTTCCCGGCGCGTGCGTTTCCTCCAGCCAATCTGATGCTGCCACGTGTCCTGAATAAGTAAGAAAATGCAAAACGCGGAAACTGCCTCCCCTGCGATTCGAACCTGCGACCGAGCCCCCCCCCCCCGTGCACCTTAGCCCGTAGTCCGGACCAGCTGGGCTAGCCTACTTTCCTGATTTTTCTAATTTCGCAAATTGCATATATGCAATGCGATTTTTTTGTATTTTTTGAAATTTCAAAAATTTGCAAAAATTATTTATTATTACCATTTCTGAAATCATTTTTCAAAATTGATGTTTTTTCCTATTTATTTTTATTTTTTTGAATATTTTTAATTATTTATGCTAAATTAGGGAAAAATTAGAAAAATTAGAAAAAAAATAAGAATTGATTATTATCAATTATTATTCATTCCTAGGGCAAAAATGGGGTGTTTACAATAAGAAAAGGAGTTAAATAATTTTTACAATTTTTTGGAATTTCAAAATAATACAAAAATAATAAAAATCGCATTTAATATATATAAATTGCATAAATAAAAAAAACGAGTAAGTGGGCTAGCCCAGCTGGTCTGATGTGCGCGAGGGCGGGGTCAGGTCGCGGGTTCAAAACACAGGGGACGCATTCCGCGTTTTGTAAATTTTTTTCCCTCAGCAGGATACGTGTCAGCCTATGATTGGTCGACACGAACGTACGTGCCAGGCGCGTGACCTTCTTCCTCCTTTGTCCGAGATCGTCACCGGTGGGGGAAAAATCGAATTTTTGCAATTTTGATTTGATTTTTTACACAAATCCAACAGATCTTTAACTAAAATAAGATAGACATCATCTAATTGGAATCAAATCGCAACAAATCGATGGATTTACACAAATCGGAGATGGGTTTTTCAACCGAAATCCGATTTGCCCCAATTGGAGGAAATCCAAGCTTATCCAACTAGATTCCTTGCAGCTATAAATAGAGGATGAAGGCAAGAAGCCAAGGCACGGATCAGAAGTGAGAAAAAGAGAGAAATCGAAGCTTCACCGGAGTTCCTCGAGCCACGACCACCGACCAAGCTTTGAACCGCCACCAGGAGGCTTTTTTTGAGGAATCCACCACCACGATTGAGTTTCCTACCCCTGAAAACCTAGGAAACGACTCCTCAACCTCCTCGAAAGGTCACCGGAACGCCGTTAATAAGCACCCCCAGCTGCCGTGATTGTTCGACCCGACCCGATCCGACCCGACCCGCGCATCGACTCAAATCCAGGTAAGTCAGATTTTTCAAAATTTTTTTGTTTTTTTTGTATTTTTTATTATTTATTTATTTATTTATCGAATTTATTTATTTATTTGTTTGTTATTTATAATTCAAAAAATAGAAAAATATTATAATTTAGATTAGTCTTTTTTTTTTTAGGATTTAGTTTATGGTGAATAATAGAAAATAATAATAATAAATAAAAAAAATAAAAAATAATTATAAAATAATAATAAATGATAAAGATATATTAGAAAGAAAATGATAAAATTTAGATTTTTAGTTTAGGGTAGATAAAATAATATAAGAGAAATTTTTTTAATTAATTAATTAACAAAAATTAATAAAAAATAAAAAATAAAAATAAAAAAATTAATAAAAAAATAAAAACAAATAATAATATTAGAGGTAGGTTAAAAAATAGAGAAATAAATTTTTATCACTTAGAAAAATATTTTTTTAATAATAAATCCAAAATTGGTTTTTTCCTTAAAATCATTATTTTCTAGAAAATCAATTGATCAAGCTCAGGTTTAGATTTTTTCAGAAAAAATACTAAAATGATAAAAACGTAAACCAAAAGTAATTTCATAATTAAAATTAACAAACACATTAAAGTTTTTCATGAAAAGCGAACTACGGCCCGTTTGATCCTAAATAGTAGATACATAGGCACCTATTTGGAGCAACCCTAAAAAGAATAAAAAAAATCATTTTTCTATAGCTAGAATAATTGGTCTTTAACCAATAAACAAAAACATAATAAAAAAATAATAACAAAAATAAAAAATCAAAATAAATAACAATAAAAGACATTAGGCTAAGGTTTAGATTTCAGGATAATAGGGTAGTAACTTTAAGGTTTTAATAGGTTAGCCTCCGAATCCAGAAACTCTGGTTTTCCATTTCCTCTTTTACAAAAACGAAAAAAAGGAAATCTCGTTGACTAGTTGTCCAAATTAGGATTAACCTGCTCAATTAGTCCGCTTTCCCAACCACAGTTGGGTGGCGACTCCAAAATAAAATGAAATTCCTAATTCAAGTCGAGGATTTATATTGGATGAGTATATGGTCTAGTATAAGTCGGATTAGGAATGGAAAATAAAAAATTAGACTCGACACAAATAATGAGGCCAAGTCCGAGACTCTCATACTTAGACTTATTTCCGTGCAAAATGCTAAGCATCTCACTTGTGCATCCACGGTGATTCAAAACTGGTTATCAAGCAAGCTAATGGTGAATTTGCTCTCAAAAACTAGCATTAGTGCCTTATAGGGCTGTAGTGCAATCTCTAGTTAGCAAATTCAATTCAGTGAGCTATGAGCACACCAAATAATCGACCAACTTGTTATGCAGACACTAGCAACATTAGCATCCAAAGTTCCTATATAAGCTGAAGAAAATGGTTTAAATATTCAAGTCATTAGAAAGTTAATTCCAATGCATAGCTTTGAAATTGCTAGATGAAGAAGAGGAAGCACTAAATGATTGGTGCACTGCCATCAAGGCTCAGCTAACGCATCCTAATGCAGCTCAAAAGTGCTTTAGGGTATATCTGATGCAAATGGTTTCAATGGATGGTTTTATAGTTGCCCATTTAGGATCAATCTTCTTGCATTTTCATCAATTGTCGAGGATAATGAAAATGAAGTTACCCTCTCGGTTTTGGACGGTCTACCACCAGTCACATCTATGGAACGAGAGAGAAAAGACGGAAAGCTATGGAGAGAGCTACATGATGATCTCTGACTCAGTTGGATTATTGTGAATAAAAAACTTAAGCAGGCTGCTAATCTCGTCAATTGGAGTCCTCTTAGATGGCAAAGGCATTGGCCAATTGACAAAGATTTTGTAATCCGCTTTGGGTTCGTTTTTCCGGCAAAAGACATTCTTCCATGTCAAGCTATGGAGTGCATTATAAGTATGAAGTTCAGGATGACACATATGAAGGGAGATGATGCCAGGACGACTCTCAAATTGACTAAGCTCAGCATACAGCTTGAACACATGGAGGGCGTTCACGTCAATGGAAGGAACAGTTTAGGCTTTCTTAAGGAAGCTCTTAACAGTCGCCGAAGAAGACTACTAGAAATATTATTCTGATCGCCGCTATAGAAGACTAGCTCTTTTTCATCTATCGGAGCGAGCTCGAACGCCTGTAGTAATTGGCCATGAGTCGCTCAGTCTTATTACCGTCATGGCGAAAGCTACTGAAACTGTTGAAAGAATCGAATCTAAAGAGTGCGCTTCGCAGTCTCTCGTTTTTTTGCTCTTCTTCTTCTTTGGTATATTGGAGAATCGAAGGTTTGTTGTAGGGAATGTATTTTCCGAAAAGCAATGAGCAATCGATGGGACTTAAAGAGAGACGAGGTAGATTAAGATTTGCGGAGAAGTGAAAGGAGTACTTGTCCCTCACCGGCAATGAATAATCAAAAAATTTAAAATAAAAAAAGAGAAAAAGGGAAAAAGATGCATGAAAGAGCCTCACTTGCAACCGAGGAGCAAGCACACACTATTTGCTGTCTTGATCAATTGATTTCCAAATTAAGTTGCTATCATTCCTAGTCATAAAACAAAAAAAAAAAAAAAAAATCGTGTAAGAAGTCAAAAGCCGAGGAATTCAAAAATAAAAAGGAAAGAAAGAAGGCTCAACATGCATAGATTTACTATATGATTAATAAGTACAAAGAAGAAAAGAATTGATGACATACAAATATTTATAAGCCAGTTGAAAGAAAATTAAAAATATATATGGAAAGATTTAATTTTCTTATAATAAGGTGTGATAATGAAGAAGGGCACAGTGAGTTGTTTCACTTTAGTATTATTATTGCTACAAACTGACAAAAGCAAGAAGAATCCTTGGAAGTGTGACCTCCATTCTAAAAAAAAAAAAAAAGCTCTTTACAAAAAGAGAGTTAGCTATCAAAGGAAATTTATTTAGTATGTTACCTTAGGGACAATGTCATCTTATAAGTCTAAAGCGACATGCATAATTGAACTGTTTTGTGAACTCGCGCACTAAGATATGTATAATAAATAAATTTATAGTGTTGGCACTAGACTCATATACTATTATCTATTTATAAAATAAATTCATAAACTATGAGAGTGCGCTTGGCAATAATGCTGCTACTTTATAGTGCGTATGCACCAAGCTATCGCTTAACTATTCCTAATATGCAATTAATGCCCAAAATACTTTGACTTTGTCCAAAGAATTTTGGTTTAGGGGCAAAACATAAAGGGTTGAAAATATTATATAATTGTATTGGAATAAGCCCATTAATTATTTGGCTTGACTCATTGGGTTAGGTGATAGGGCCTAGTGAGTCTAATCCAATTATTAGAATGACTAAAGGAGAATTGGTTTGATGGGCTCGAAATAAGGATCGTTAGATCAGTTATCTACATCTAACATTTTTCAGGCAAACTCATGCATTTATGATGAAGGCTACTAACCTTGGGCTTATAGCAAGCTCATTAAGATAACTATAAAATGAGTAGACTTCGTTTCATTCATTAATCACTAAGATAATCTAACAGATGTCATCAAGCCCAAGAGTTTATAAATACTCAGCTATTCCTTCTCATTAGAGGGATTTTTCTAGATTTTAGAGATTAGAGAAATGGTGTTCCATTAAGAATTCTCTACTTTCAAAAATCAAATAAGAGTTCAAGTGAAGAACAATCTCCATTGTTCAAAAACTACAAGGTTGATGCTTAAGGTCCATTTAGCTCTCTTGTTTATTACTTATGCATTCGAGACTTTAAAGATTGCTTATTCCTCTTCCCTGCCACATTCTCCCTAGTCATCCTATCAAGTGCCATCTCTATATCACTACTCTAAAGTCATGTACAGTGCGGTACTCGTGCGATACTCATGTGACTACTCCTACAGGAACCCTTCATCTACAATAGTTATTTTTTTACTTGTTTTTTTTTTCCTTTACCTCATGCCCTTTGATTTCTATCCATAATTAGACTAGGATATGCTTATAAATATTCCTATATACCTTTATGAGAAGAATTACTTTTAATTAATAATGATAACAATACTTTGCCTATTGATTAAGTTCTTTTTCATTCAATATCATTTTTATCAATCCTTCGTGATTTTGGTGAACAAAATCGTTTATTTTATCCATGTGTCCTATTTGTGAGAGTGCATGTAGTTAGATCTCCCTTTGGTGCATTATATCCTATGTTGAAGTTGTCCATATTTGTTGCTTTTTATAGCATTCTTTAATAGAAAATCCATATAAGATATATCAACTTATGAGATCCAGTGGTATCCTTAGATTTGAGATTACGCTTACTCTATGATTAAACTAGTCTAGTAATTCATTCCTCCCAGACACATCAAGTTGGTTTTGAGTAGTGGAAGTGGTTGGAAATTGTGTTAGATGGTTGCAAATGAAAGTTCATAACAATGGTTAAAGGTATTGGTTGGTTTAAATTGAAGGTGCAAACTTAGGTGATTTTAAGTGAGTCCTATTAAGTTTTCTTGGTGCCCCTAGAGCTTTAAGAAGGTCCTCTAGTTATAATGGAGGTTAGGAGTTAGTGATAAAGCTTGGGAAGTGTTGCTAAAGCTCATTGGAAAATCAAATTAAAAAAATTCAATACCTTAATACCTGTCAATTTTTTCATCTAAAGGTTACTAAATGAGATTATACTAATGATTGACAAATAAGATTAATGAGGTTTCTTATAGCCATTAACAAGCTTTAGATGAGATATGTATAAGTCTCATGGTCTTTCAACAAATTGATGAGTAAGCTTGCTAAAAAGGGTTAAGATTAGATAAGATAATTTCGATGAGTCATGGACTAAGCTCACAAGCTCAAAACTCCTTAAGCCATACCAAATATGAGCCTAATTACTTAGATCTTGTCATTGATCTAAATAATTCATCTAGATTATCATTAAGCTTAGTGAATTTCAATAATTAGCATTTTGACCTTTTTACAAATACCCCTCCTTACTAAACCTTTGTAATGATGGTTTTTATGCTAGATTTAACTAATCTATTCCATTCTCTATCTAGTGTTGCTATTGTTTTTCTCCCCATAAAATTTTGAATTTTTAAGAAATGGGAGGTTGCCTTATATTATTTATTATGCACAAACCCTAAGTATATCAAACCTAGAACTTGGCAATCGAAATAGAAATTGGAATTCCCACTAATCATCTTGAACAAGTTGTAATTCTAACTAGACTACAACCACACCTATTGATTGAAACCTAAGCTATTAATAATTTCCCCAAGCGATTATGTTGAAGAAACCGTGGAGTACTTTCTCAAAGAACAAGAGAGAGCTTTTTCCATGAAAAGTTGTATTTCAATATGATGATAGAAGTGTGCCGTGTTTTTCCCTATGTGGTGCTATATTGTTAGCATATAACAAAAGAATAACCTAAGTTTCCAAACATAGCAAACCAACCACTTAACTTCTAGAAGGCTAAAATCTTACGAAAACAAATAAAATTACAAAGCCAAGTGGTCTTTTAATGACACATAAACCACTGATCTTCCTTGGGTTCTCATGTCTTATACACCTCTGAGGACGCTTGAATCAAATTAACAAAGGTCAATTCTCCTTTAGTGTAACTTGGTTCCTTCTTTTGTAATTCCATGACTAGTCCTTACAAGGCTTCATTCATCCACTTAGCTCTAGCTCGAGTCATTGAGCCTCCAATACCATGTAGTAGGTCTTGGGACTTTGGTTCATTCCTTTTTTATGCTAGTTGATCCTTATCATTCCCTCCTTCCTCGAAAAGATTCATTTTCAAATCACCTACATCATAAAGAGTAAGATTAGAAACATTAAAAGTTGCGCTTACATTACCGTAATGACTTGGAAAGTTAATCTTGTAAGCGTTATCATTGATGCGCTCCACTACTTGGAAAGATCCATCTCCCTTAGGATGCAATTTAGACTTCCGCTGATCAGCAAATCTCTCCTTTCTCAAATGCACCCATACGCAGTCCCTTGGTTGAAGCATCGTCTTAACTCGTCCCTTATTGACTTGATGAGCATAATGCTCATTTTTCTTCTCAATATTGGTCCGAACCTGAGCATGCAATTCCCTAACAAACTCTGCCTTTGTTTTACCATCAAGATCAACAACTTCATTAACAGGTAAGGGCAAAATATCTAATAGATTCAAAGGATTAAAACCATATATAACCTCAAAAGGAGAATAGGATGTAGTGGAATGCATAATTCGGTTGTATACAAATTCAACATGAGGCAAACATGTCTCACATTGTTTTAAATTCTTGTGAATCACAGCATGCAACAATGTTGAGAGTGTCCTATTAACTACTTCCATCTGACCATCAGTTTAAGGGTGTGTAACAATAGAAAATAACAATTTAGTGCCTAACCTATTCCATAGAGTATGCTAAAAATGGCTAAAAAATTTTACATTCCTATCACTTACAATAGATTTAGGCAAACCATGCAACCATACAATCTCCCTAAAAAACAAGTCAGCAATGTGTCGTGCATCATTAGTTTTATAACAGGTAATGAAATGAGTCATCTTACTAAACCTATCAACAATGACAAATATGCTATCTTTGCCACTTTGAGATCATAGTAGCCCTAATATAAAGTCCATAGAGATGTCAGTCTAAGGTTGATTAGGCATAGGCAATGGAAGGTATTCCCTATGGGGCATCACTCTGGACTTAGCCTTTCTACATGCAATGCACTTACCACATACATTTTGTACATTATGTTTCATCTTAGGCCAATAAAAATGTTCATGCAAAATGTCCAAAGTTTTTCTAACACCAAAGTGTCCCATTAAACCGCCAGCATGTGTCTCCTTCACCAATAGTTCACGTATAGAGCTTTTTGGCACACATAACCTATCTTTCTTAAATAAATACCCCTCATGCCAATAAAAGTCAGTATATCCAGACTCGAAATAAGTGGCCTAAATTTGACTGAAATTAGTGTCATGCTCATGTAATTCCTTAATACATTCAAACCCAAGTAATTTAGTATGCAAAGAAGTTAAAAGAGAGTACCTTCGAGATAGTGCATCTGCTACCACATTTTCCTTCCCTTGCTTGTATTTAATCACGTATGGAAAGGTCTCGATAAATTCCAACCACTTGGCATGCCTCTTGTTCAACTTACCCTAAGTTTTCAAATACTTTAAATTCCCATGATCATAATGAATGATGAACTCCTTATGCCATAAATAGTGTTGCCATGTTTGAAGGGTCCTCACTAAAACATATAACTCCTTATCATACACTAGATAATTTAAGGCAACACCATTGAATTTTTCACTAAAGTAGGCGATTGGCTTGGAATCCTACATCAATATACCACCAATACCTTTCTTGGAAGCATTGCATTCAATCTCAAATACTTTCTCAAAATTAGGAAATACTAATAAAGGCACATTAGTTAACTTACCTTTCAAGGTTTGAAAAGCCTACTCATGCACTTCAATCCACTTGAAGTCGGCATTCTTCTTAACAAGGTCATTTAGAGGAGCAGTTATGGAACTGAAGTCCCTCACAAATCTCTTATAAAAATTTGCTAAGCCATGGAAGCTCCTGACCTCATTTGCATTCTTTGGTGTTGGCCACTCCCGAATCGCCTTCACCTTCTCCTCATCCATAGCTATCCCATCTGCACCTACAACAAAGCTAAGAAAAACCATAGTTTCCATACAAAAAGTACACTTCTTTAAATTAGCATGTAACTGGTTTTCCCTCAAAACATTAAATACACACTGCAAATGTTGAACATGATAATCTAATGTCCTATTGTAAATTAGAATGTCATCAAAGTATATAACAACAAATTTTCCAATAAAATAATGCAGAACATGATTCATTAGCCTCATAAAAGTGTTAGGTGCATTTGTTAATCTAAAAGGCATTACCATCTATTCATATAACCCATGTTTAGTCTTAAAAGACATTTTCCATTCATCCCCCTCTTTCATACGAATTTGATAATAGTTATTCTTTAAATCAATTTTAGAAAATAAACAAGCACCATGCAATTCATCAAGCATGTCATCTAACCTAGGAATAGGATGTCTGTACTTAACTGTTATCTTGTTGATTGCTCGGCAGTTGACACACATTTGCCATGTCCCATCTTTCTTAGGAACCAAGATGACAGGAACTGAACATGGACTAAGGCTTTCCCTTACAAATCCTTTCTCCATTAATTCATCAACCTGCCTCTGAATTTCCTTTACCTCCTCAAGATTAGTTCGGTAAGCTAGCCGATTAGAAATAGATGCACCTAGCAAAAAATCAATTTGATTCCCGATACCTCGTAGTGGAGGTAGGCCCTACGGTACTTCTCCAGGAAACAAGTCTTCATATTCCTACAAAAGAGACACCACCATACTAAGCAATGAAGAGTTAATGTCAGTATTAGTAAAATAAACATATTTATACATAAGTACAAGTAGTTGTTTCATCACCAACATTGCACTCTTTACCTCACTTTTTCTTGCAATTTTCTCTCCTCTTAGTGTTTCGGACTCTTTTTCCTCATGGCTCACCAGTTTTTGTCTCTCACTCTTTTCTTTCTTCTCACCCTTTTCTTGCACACCCACGTGTTTCTCTCTAAATTCTTTTGCTATCCTAACTTGATCCTTGCAAGTTTCCCATGGTTTCTATGGAGTTAGAATCACCTTCCTTTTGTTTAGAACAAAAGAATATTAGTTGTTTTACCCATCGTACATCACCTTCCTATCAAACTGCTATGGTCGACCTAGTAATAGGTGACTAGCCTGCATGGGAATGACATCACACATCACCTCATCACGATAACTTCATATGGAAAAAGAAATAAGAACCTGCTTGGTCACCTTCACTTCCCTACACTCATTCAACCATTGCAACTGATATGGATTAGGATGTTTCACAGCCTTCAACCTCACCTTATCAACCAACAAGGTGCTAGCAATGTTAATGCAGTTGCTAATATCGATGATCAAGCTACATACCTTGTTCTACACGTGACACTGGGTATGAAAGATGTGTTCATGTTGAACCCCTTCACCGTCATCCTACGGTTGAGCATTAAGGACTCGTTTAGTAACATATAAATCTCCACTCATAGGTCTCTCTAAGTTGACATCATCATATTCCTCTGAGGATGATATATCATCCTCCTCAGAACTAATACTCTCTACATCTCCATTATCGTGAATGATCATAGCCCTTTGATTTGGACACTGAGATGCAATATGTCCAAACCCCTAACACCCGAAACATTTAATATCACGAGTTCTCGAAGACGGTTTAGTGTCAGTTTTACCTTTAAAAGCAGTGATTGGACTCTTAGCCTTCACATCCTCTTTAGATTTTGAATATATAGGATTCTTCTTCTAATTGGACTTCCATGAAGAGTTGGAAGTCGTCCTAGATTTTGGATTGCTCTTATACTTCAATTGTCTCTCTACCTTGATCGCCCTATGCAACAACTCCTCTATATCCAAATAGTGATGCAAATCCACTACGTTAGCAATCTCCCTATTTAACCTATTAATGAACCTAGCCATTATAGCCTCATCCTCCTTCTCCACTATGGCTTTAATCATAGCTATTTCCATTTCTTTATAATAGCCCTCCACAATTTTGGACCCCTGTGTCAACCCTTGGAACTTCTTGAGTAAATCCCTATGATAATGACTAGGGACAAATCACTTTTGCATAATGGTCTTCATCTCATCCTAGGTACTAACAGGTCTCTCTCTATACTTAGGTCTATTACGTACTAGCTGGTCCCACCAAACACTAGCATAATCTGAAAATTCAACTACAGCCAATTTAACATTTTTCTCTTCAGTATAATTGTGGCACTCAAATACATGATCTACCTTCCTCTCCCACTCCAAGTACAACTTTGGATCATTTTTCCCCTGAAATGAGAGTATCTTCATTTTGATAATTCCCAGATTACCATCTTGCCTCTAAGTGTTCCCTCTCTACCTCCTATAATTATACTCTCCTGAATCTGTTTCTTCACCCTCTTCTATCCTTGCTCTTTCCCTTAAGGGTTTACTCACGCCTCGCTTGACAGTAGTACTGCTAGACGATTCCTTACTCTTTTCCATCTTATCCATCCTCTTATGGATTTGTTCAAGTTCACCACTTAATATTCTCTTCATCTCCCTCATCAACGCATCAAACATCAACCTATTTTCCCCTTCTCCATTCTCTCCTCCAATTAGACTTTATCCTGACATATTTCTACAATTCAAAGAAAATATTAATAACAACAAAGATAATATACTTCTCACTACTCACTCATGTGTTGCTCTCAATAATAATGTCCTCACAATTCACTCGTGTTTTTGCTCTCAATTATAGCGTTCTCATAACCCGCTCTTATAATCCTTTGATATGAACTCAGATTGATAACCTCCTCAACATAAACCAATAAGGCAAGTCTATTGACTAACTAATCGATTTCAAGTCACGGCAAGCTAAGGTACATAACACGAATTAATTGATATGAAAAACTCACTACAGAATTGGAAACACAAACTAAGAGATATCCTCAACACGAAATAGGAAAGAAGAATATTGCACCGAATATGTAATGGAATGGCAATGTAATTTGGATACAATATTGGAAAGACAAGATAATGTTGAAGATAGGAATTGGAAAGTGCATTGTATCACTTGATTATGTGATTGCAAAGTAAGAATTTTGTCTTGTAACTCGGCAATTGAATACTTCCACGGTGGATTTTGAATTTTCTTTTTATACTAATTCCTAAAGATAAAGAACAAGAATTAAGGATTGAATGTCAATTTGCTAAGATAACAAATTGTTGCTGTCGGTTACCAATAGACTTTCTATGATCGAATTCCTAATTTTTTTTATACGAATTTCTAAGGTATGAACAAGAACTATAGAATGAACGAACAAATAATTAACAAAGGATAGATGTTACTTGATTCAAGAAGCCGAAGCTCTGATACTAAATGATGTGCAAACCCTAGGTATGTCAAACCTAGAACCCGGCGATCGAAATTGAAATCGGAATTCCCACGAATTGTCTTAAACAAGTTGTAATTCGTAACTAGACTCCAACCACACATGTTGATTGAAACTTAAGCTATTAATGATTTCCCCAAGCGTTTATGTTGAAGAAATCGTGGAGTTCTTTCTTAAAGAACAAGAGAGAGCTTTTTTCATGAAAAGTTGTATTTCAATATGATGATAGAAGTGTGCCATGTTTTTCCTTATGCAATGCTATATTGTTAGCACATAACAAAAGAATAACCTAAGTTTCCAAACATAGCAAACCGACCACTTAACTTCTAGAAGGCCGAAATCTTACAAAAAAAAATAATAAAATTACAAAGTTGAGTGCTCTTTTAATGACACATAAACCGCCAGTCATCCTTGGGTTCTCATGTCCTATACTCCTTTGAGAACGCTTGAATCAAATTAACAAAAGTCAATTCTTCTTTAGCGTAACTTGGTTCCTTATCTTGTAACTTCATGACCAGTCTTTGCAAGGCTTCATTCATCCGCTTAGCTCTAACTCGGGTCATTGGGCCTCCAATACCATGTAGCGGGTCTTAGGACTTTGGTTTATTCCTTTTTTATGCTAGTTAATCTCATTAATTTATTTATTTTTATTGTTGGTTTGTTGCTAGTTATTAGATGTTCAATTTATAGTAGTTTATGATATAGCTAAAGCAATTGTTTATTATGAAATAATGATTTTTTATGTAGGAGACTCCCTATTTGACTATTAATTTTGTCTTTTGTTGTTTTTAATACTTTATTCTATATTAATGGATGAATTTTTGAATGATTTTAATGTGCCAATAAAACAAAATGGTTGAGTTAGTGCAAAGCTTTTTGAAAGCTTAATGTTCTAATCTCATTAACTAGCTTAGTCTAATAGATCAGTGTTCAATGGCAAGATACAACAATTGAGTGATTAGAAATACTATATATTATCAACATGAATTGCACTTAAGAAGAGAGTATCAAGTGGATTCATGCAATCTATAGTCCATATGGTCTTATACATTTACCTTTTCATCAACAATCAATTTTAAAAGGCTAAATTAAGTGTATACGCTCTTGTATTTCAATAGGAAATAGCATGTACTATTGGAATAATTGAAACATATTTTTTGAAAACATTTGCTAAAAATTAAGATATTCACAATTTGTTTAGTATTAATTATTTTATCAAATATGCCATCATTCCATAGTTAATCCTTGGTTTTTATCCAAGTTCATAGTTCAGTTTTAGATTCTAGTTTCATCATAGAAATCTAATCTATTTTGACGACTAAATTGTTATTAAGCATAAATTACTAATTATATACCTTGGTTTTTAGCCAAGTTCATAGTTCAGTTTTAGATTCTAGTTTCATCATAGAAATCTAAATCTATTTTGACGACTAAATTATTATTAAGCATAAATTACTAATTATACGCCTTGTTCCTTATGAACACTCTATGCTCATCACGTCATTTTAAAATTTTACGATATTTGACTTAGTAGCTAGAGTTGCTTGCCATAGACCATTACCTTATATAGGATAAAGTACATGGTATGACTTCATACCATTTTGAATATTCCTTATATATATCATAGACTTTAAAATGCAAGGGGTTTTACATTTCTAGATATATATGCAATACTTTATAAGGGGTTTGACATGAAAGCCGTATTGATCCATTTTCTTCTTAAAGTTAAATACATACAAATTGATATAATCTAAATCTATTTTGACAACGAAATTGTTGTTAAGCATAAATTACTAATTGTATGCCTTGTTCCTTGTGACCACACTATGCTCATCACATCAATTTAAAATTTTACAATAATTGACTAGTAGCGGAGTTATTTGCCATGGACCATCACCTTACATAGGATAAAATACACGATATGACTTCATACCATTTTGAAAGTTGTACTATAATCTATTCCTTATATATATCACTGCCTCTAAAATCTAAGGTGTCATTTCAATCCATTTCTTCCTTGCAGTAAAATATACACAAATGATATGTCAATTAGTTAGTGTGATAAAGCATATAATTGTCCCATTTTGTAGTCACAATAATACAATTGAGTTTAATAAATACACTCAAATTTCAACTAAGTATACCTAAGTTAACTTGTTATTCTATCTCTACACTGAGTAGGCTAAATTAAAGCCCTCCTTGCACATTTAATTTAAGTTGGTATTGTAGTTTAAATTTGTTGTAATTTGTGTTTTCATTTTTTTTTAAATTTTAATTCCTTATGTTTGCATCCCTATTATTTATCCTTATAAGAGATTTTGACTTAGAATTTGGATAAAATGATTTTATAAATTAGAAAGGTTGAAGAAAATATGTTAAAAGCTGTAGATTTTAGGATGCTATTTTAAGTTTTTGAAACTTTTTATGTAATGGCCTAGCTTCAAATTTTCTTACAAATTGAAAACTAAAAATATTCAAAAAATTTCTTTGAAGGTAAATATTTATTTTATTATTTAGCCTGTTTAAAACTCACAAATTACTACACGTTATATGATATGGATTCCTATGGTGACCCCCGAGAGTACATATACTTCCTAGGCATGATTTAGTGTGCGAATCCAAAACGATGATTGCGGCTGGGCAAGAATGCTACATATTATTATTATTATTAAAAAACATATCATTCGTGGGCCGGGAAAGCCGCCGTCCCACACACCCATCTCAATACTGAAACTTCACCCTTCATAGTGGGCGGCACAGTTTCGCCTCGACTAACCTGCTCCCGCACGTACGCAATCATAACTCTATCGAATCACGGAAGTTTCTCGAACGCTATCAATATAATAACTTTCCGACTCTGGTCACTTTTCGCTTCGGAATTCCGCTTTTCTTCTTGCAAGCAGCAGGTGAATCTCTCTCTTATTATAATTATCATTCTAAATCTTCATATGTGATCTATGAACATGCTCTCTGATTTGATTTGGTTGTCGAAGTGATCATTTCTTTTTTTTTTTTTTATCGTCGTGTCGGCTTACTATGTACATGCGAAATAGGGTTAGATAGATTGAATAAATAGTAATTTCGCAATTGATCACTATTATATTTTTATTTTACTGATTTTAATTTTTTACCCTTCGAAACATCGTGAATTTATTGGTGTTATAATCGACATGCCTCCGTTGAATTTGTGCTTCGTATGTTACAATAAAAAGCCAGAATCATGTCAAAAGTTTGTGTTCCTCATAGAACTTGTTCGGAACATCTTTCTCTCTCTCCCTCTTTATAATTGTTAAATATTGTTGCAGTAATCTCAAGAGATTTTGAGTTGCGTTATTATGATTATGTGCTCGTAGAGAAATTGCATGTTTTAAGTTGTTATGGAGTTGTTCTAATGGCTTTTTGACCGTGATCCTCTAATGGTTTGAGCGGTGAAATGTTGTTTCTTATATCTGCATCTTCTTTTGATTGATATGGTTGCAAATTCGGCAGATTCAGGGGACTTGACATTTTGAACCAATGAGGGGTAGAAGTTATAGCTATAGTCCATCTCCACCAAGAGGATACAGTAGAAGGTATCGGAGCCCCAGCCCTAGGGGTCGCTACGCTGGCCGCTATCGAGACCTTCCAACCAGCCTCCTGGTTCGCAACCTTCACCGTGATTGCAGGTCATGGAGTTAGCTCCTGCTTGTAGCTTTTTATCTTCCCGCAACTTTTTCTCTAAATGGTGGTGTCTGCTGTTGCAAGCTTTATGCTATTATGCAATACTTGTTGTCCTGACCAAAAGGAAAACTACGTTGCCATGACTAACATATTCATCATATACAGGCCTGAAGATCTGCGTGGTCCATTTGGCCGGTTCGGTCCACTCAAGGATATATATTTGCCTCGGGATTACTATACTGGGTAAGTTTACTTATTAGAATGTGTGAAACATCTAGAGAAGCAGTTGAATGATTGATGTTGTTTCAATCAGCAGTTCTACTCTTTTCATATTTGTGATTTCTACAACATTTGAAATGTTGAGTAAGGTTAAATATTGTTGTTGCTTTGCCCAAAGTTTCAGTCTTTTCATTTTAGCGACATATAAAACACTTGAAATATCAATCAAAGTCAAATTAATCCATTTCAAGCCATTTGTTTGGGATTTTTTTTCTTTGTTTTCTTCTGTATGTTCATGGACTTTGGTTTTTTATTAAAGTTTTGAAGACATCATGAAGTAATGAGAGTTTGTTGAAGACAACAATCAATTATCAAGTAATATGGCTGTTGTCCAAGGTTATTTGAATGTTGATGAAGAATGAACTATGAAGGAAGTTGGGTTTGAATACATTATGAAGAAGAGTCTTGAAGAACTACAACCCCATTAGGACTATGGTTCCTCAAGGTCAGAACTCTGATTGATTGTTTATGCTGACCTGTTTTCACGGTCTTACGTGGTATTGGAGGCGAGGTTACTTGTCTTTCTTTTCACTTGTGGAGAGGTGTTCTAATTCAAGCATGCATAATGATTTATTATTTTGGTTCTTATTCTATAATAATGTGCAACCGTTCTCCCTTATGCAGTCAGCCTCGTGGGTTTGGCTTTGTCCAATATGTGTATCCGGAGGATGCTGCAGATGCTAAACATTATCTGGATGGTGAAGTTGTCCTAGGTCGTGAAATCAGGGTGATTTTTGCTGAGGAAAACAGGAAGAAGCCTTCAGAAATGAGAGCAAGAGAGCGATTCAGGTGCTTTAAATTTTATCTTTTCTTTCATTCATTGTTTGGGAAGCAGGAAACCTCTATGATGATGTGATGCCATATGAGTCTTTTTTGCATGTTATTTATATTAGTCAAGGCTGCTACAGCAGCTGTGGGTTCATGCTGCCGTTCATGAAAGAAAATTTTCTTCTGTTTTGAAACCAGGGGTCGCTCATTTGATCGTAGCCGCTCTCCACGGGGTTATTCACGATCACCACATTATGCTAGGACTTATCCGCATAGCCCAGCCTATCGCTATTCAAGGTACTTCTTGCTGTTAGTCCTTTAAACATTTTCTGGCATTATATCAGTCTTTTTAAGCTTATGCAAAGTTTGATCTCACTTTTTACTTATATTGTGCTGACTGCTGACTGCTGCAGGTCAATCTCACCAAGTGACAGTAGGCTCCGTGACCGCTCTTATTCAAGGTCACCCTATCACTCCAGGAGTCAGAGTCTTGATTATTCTAGATGATTAGTTAACTAGTGACTACTTTGGGTTGGCAGTAAATGATATTCTAAAGTCATTATAACCAGATTCTAGCTGCTTAGGGGAGCTCTCTTGTTGGAGCTGATACATTGGATGTGCTGAGTTAGTTTGGCTGCTTAATTTGCTGAATTATTGTGCTCTGTTTGCGTAATCTGATGTTTCTGTTTGTTTCTTTTATACTAGTTGAGCAGTTTCTGGTTCTGTGCCAACATTAGCTGGGTAGAAAACTTTGCCGACATTAGCTGGGTAGGAAACTTTGTTTTATCCCTCATCTTGCATTCTCTTAATAAATGAAGAAATTGTTTAGAGGATGGTCGTTGGATTGTGTTGGTTGCCGATTTATGTCGATGATGTAAGGTTTTCATGATGAGCTCTATAGGATGTGGCAAGGGCCTTCCCTTTTTATGATTAAGTCACAGCTTTATGCTGGGACGGGGACTTGGGTTGCAAGTAATATTTGGATATCAGTATGAATTGGAGTTGCATGTTGGCACATTTTTGATGTGGTTCGATTGGCCTTTATTTTGGGTGCCTTGTCGGTTCACTCCATTTTAAGATGACAGTTCATCTAGATTGAGTTCTTGTTTTGTTTACTGATGCCCTTAGGACTAGTGTTTTTTTTTTATTAACAACACACTCATTTGGGGGTGTAACACATGAAATGGGCTGTGTGCATGTGGGACCGTATGATGGATCAATGGTGTTACAATATCATCAATGGTGTTGCTAAAAATAGGTGTACCTTTAAAATTTTTCCACTCTTACCTAAACCCATGATGCTATGTCCCGTGTACCTGAGAGTTGCCAGCTTTTTTTATTTTTATTGTTTGCTTGCTTGCATTTGAATTTACCTAAGGGAGCCTGCAACCTTTCAATGTGTTACTAATAGTGGATTTGTTTTGATTTCTGAATGTTTTTTATTGGCTAAACCCTTAAACATAGCTATTAGGTGGATTTATTTACAACTGTTATTATTTTTTGATTAAAACTTAGGAATTATCAGCGGATTTGATTAATGTTTTTGTGGTAAATAATGGTAGGCGATAAGAATAGTTGTGATACTTATTAGTGATGATTAATCAACTAATTTATATTTTTGGAAATAAAACATTTTATCCTTTTTTTTAAAATCCCTTTTCCATTTTTATGAGCATTTCTCTTGGTAATCATAAGTCGGCAATTATTGCTAATTTAGCGTGTGATGGTGATAAAGCTTTGGTGATGAGCTGCTCTGCAAAATAAACGCGTCCATCAACTGGTTGTGGTTACATTTTGCTGTATGTATGTAGTACTTCGTGATTGAGATGTTTTAAAGGGAAGAGGAGACGTTTGCCCGGTGCAAGCACATGCGATGGGAGGCGACAGCAAGGGCTAGATGAGTTCTCGCGTGTTTCTTATGCTATTTTCCGTTAGCAAGTGGGGGAAAAAGAGCGGGATTAAATTTATTTTGTTTTATTTTATTTTTCCGGCAAAATTGTGAGAAAAATGTTTGGCTGGTAACTAACTACTTTGTTGAGGCATTTGGATTAACTCTTTGGACAAGTTAGCCACGTTTTTTAACCACTTTGACTAGAGCACATTGTCATCGATAAGGGGACCACTAATACCTCTGAGTAACAAATAGGGTATAGTGCCTTTGAAGTTTCATAAGAAAAGATCAATTTTTGATTGACCCAAATTAAAAAATCTTTTTTTGGGTAAGTAAATAATATCATTAATCGAGAAAGGAGTACATCCGCAAAGCGGGATTGGGAATCACAAAACACGAAAAGGGGAAACTATGGTAAACAAAAAAACATCAATTTATAAGGATCTTGCCATGGTCAAGGATTTGTCTACAAACAAAGCAAAGCAAAGGGAGGGGCTTCCCCAAGCGAGCAGCATTGCGCAGTCAACACAAACAGTACATTGCCGCTAAAATTGCAACACGAGAGGTTAAGAATGATGAATACGGTTGGCTAGTGAGCGCAGAAGCGATTCCTTGCCAAGTTGATAAGGAGTTAGGACCACCCAACTCTGACCACACCGGTCCAAGCTTGAGCGGAGAACGTACATTGAAAAAAGAGACACTTGTGGCTTTCATCACCATTGTTGCATAGGTAACATTGTGACTGGGAAGTGATACCCCACGTAAGAAGCTTGTCTTAAGTATATAATTTTTCATTCCAAGAAAGCCATAAGACAAAAGAGTGGTGAGATAAAGCTCTAGGACACCATATCGTGCCACACCAATGAGCTGCAGTTTGAGATGCTCTCATTGTAATATAAGCATTCTTGAATCTTGATGGAAAAGGACCCAGAAGAAGTAGGGGTCCCTAATAGAGAATCCAAACAGTGGCTGTTAGGTAAAATAGAAGGTGGGATGTCGACACCATGGGGCAGAGCCCAGCTATCACCAGAAATCGGAGAGCATAACCTGGTATTTTATGGTAAACCCAGGCTTGCTATCTCCCTGGCGCTATAGGAGTCAACTAGAGGACTTGATGACTATAAAACATCTGTCCAATGGGCAATGGATAAGCCATCACCCACTTTCCAATGGAAGTGCTGCCGAGCATAGTACCATATTTTTAGGATCTTCCCTCCAACTCCAAGAACAAATTGAAGAGCATCTCATAGTCCAAAAGCTTTTATCCTTCTCTTTTAATCAAGTAGCTATGTTTCAGGTTCTTAAGTTGGGAATGCCCTAGCTACCCTCTTTTAGTGTTCTACAAACAACCTCCCAATGCACTTTGCTTTTGTGCAGATATTTGGTCCTCCACTCTACAAAAAATTCCTCATTAATTGCTCAATATGGTTGATAACTTTCGAAGGGATGATAAAAGTTGACGCCCAACAGACTTGCATAGAGAAAATGGCAGATTTGATGAGTTGGAGTCTTCCCCTATAGGAGAGAAATTTACTAGTCCAAGAAGAGATAAGGCTCGAAATTCTCTCAACCAAAGCATCGTAGTCCTATTTTTTGAGCTTGAATGAGATAAGAGGGACGCCAGGATACCTAACGGGTAATTTGCCTTCTTGAAAACTAAGGCATCGTGTAATAGCCTCATTGTAAGTGTTGGGACATTGTCAAAGAATATTTGACTCTTTAGCCCATTTTCCTCAAGTCCAGAAAGTGCCTCAAAAGAATCCAAAACTTGCTTAACAAGAGTAATGGATGCAATATCACCTACACAAAAAGATCATCAAATCGTTTCCAAAACAAATATGGGTTAACCTCTCCTCTCTGCACCTCCAGTGGAAGAGAAATTTGGAGAGGAAGCTATATTCCTCATAAGTACTGTAAGAACCTCCATTCCAAGCACAAAAACGTGCGGGTGATACAGGGTCTCCTTGACAAAGACCTTTGGTGCCTGTGAAAAAGCCCACAAGTTCTCTGTTAATATTGATTGAAAATCGAGGAGTAGAGAAACACTGTGAGAGGAGCCTTCTGTAGTGAGTTGGAAAATTGAAAGCAAGCAAAATTTTATCCAAAATTTCCCACTTGAGAGTGTCATTAGCCTTCAAAATGTCTACCTTTAAGGTGTATCTAGGACTTCCACAGATTAGATGATAGCCATGGACTAACTCTTGGGCAATGAAGATGTTGTCAATAATCTTATGACCTAGAACAAAAGCAGATTGCTCCTTGCTAATAAGGGAAGGGAGGACTTCCTTTAGTTTGGAAGCAAGAAACTTAGAGATGGCTTTGTATAGAACATTGCAACATGAAATTGGCCTAAAATCAGTGATTTTAGATAGGTTAGCTACTTTAGGTACAAGAGAAATGATAGCATTATTCACTTCTTTGAGAAGAAAACCAGATACCAGAAATTTGTGCACAGTTGCAATTCAATCCTCACCAATAATTGACCAGGCCACTTTGAAAAATTTTGCAGAGAAGCCATCGGGGCCTGGAGCTCTACCATTGGACTGGGAAAAGAATGCACCTTTGATTTCTTCATCTAAAATAGGGGCGTTAAGGAAGTCTACTTGGCTGTCGTTTAACTTCCGAAGTAACAGGTTATCCAAATCAATAGGGAGAGCGTTGCTAGATTCACCAAGAGGGCCTTGACTGTTGTCCTTGAACAGGGACAAGAAATAATTTAATGCCACCTGTTGGACCTCACGGTCACCCAAGGTTAGAGAACCATCATCCCTGACAAGAGTGCGGATGGCTTTGTGATTATTATGTTGGATGACCGATTTGTGGAAAAAACAAGCATTCTTATCTCCCAGCTTCAGCCATTTTACATGAGAATAAACTTTCCTTAGCTCCTCGAAGAAGGTAAAAACTCCTTGAAAGCCGATTGCTCCTTTTCCGTAAGGTTAGATTGACCAGAGGCAATGGCAGTTTGTATTAAGCCGAGTCTACCACGAGCTTCTGTAACTCTGGAAGAGATTTGCTCAAAACGAGTGCTGTTCAAAAATCTCAACTTGAGCTTTAACATTTTGAGTTTAGATACCACGCAAAAGAATTTAGAGCCAGAAATTGGTCTACTCCAGACTTCAACCATCATAGGAAGAAACTCTTCACAATCTGCCCAAAAATAAAAAAATTTGATAGGAACCCTCTTTTGCCGACACGAAAAAGCCACTCGGGCCATTGCTAACGAGTGATATGAGATTAAAGGAGCCACAAAACAACCTTCAGAATTAGGAAAAGAAATTAGCTAAGGTTGATTAACCAAAATACGGCCCAACTTTCTTAGAATCGGGCTGTGCTCTTGTTTGTTTGACCATGAAAACAGGTCACCTACAAAACGTAAATCATCCAGCTCAGCTTCATAAATGAAAGGGTTGAAAACCTCCATGGCCTTGGAGAACCCAATATTACCTCCAACAAGCTCACAAACTAACCTTGTAACATTGAAATCTCTTAAAATAACCCAAGGAGAACCAGTTAGGGTGATCCCCAGGTTGGTTAAATTCTCCCATAAAGCTTTCCTTTCTGTTTCAGAATTCGAGGTGTAGATAAAAGATGTGAAGAAAGACACATTTTCACTCCTACTGAAGCAAGAATAGTGGATAAATTGGGTGTGTTCTTTTAATATTTGGATATCCCAAAGACGAGTATCCCAGCACACCCAAATGCGTTTCCTTGCAACCGAGTAAATGTGGAACTGCAAGGAAGGATTAAGCCGACGCTTAACAGGATCCTCGTTTATTTGGTTTACTCTAGTTTCCAATATCCCCACAAAAGAGATATCATTTTTAGCCCACTTCTTTCTTACTTCAGCACAGCGAATTGTGTCATTAAGACCTTGTATGTTCCAGGCTGCTAGATTAATTTATTTATACAACAAAAGAACAGGAAGCATCATGTAAACCGATGCTATCATTTGAAGAATTTCTTCTTCCTCTTTCTCCTTCCACTAGAGGAGCTTTTGCCACGACTCGCGCTTGAACCACTAGCTGTCTCCCTTTGACGAATCTTACCAGACACCACATAAGGTAGAGTAGTGGCCTCAGATTGGGGATCAACAACTCCCTAATTCTGCTCTTGTTCTTCTAAGTGGCCTTGTCTAGAGCAAGGTTGGAGAGAGTTAGAGACACGAGAGTCTATAGCATCCACCATTTCAACATTTACTACCTGGGATGGAGTATCACCCTACAAGGTGGGCGAGACATCCTGGTGTTCAATATTTTGGTTTGAGTTAGACACCGGAGCTTTCTTTAAAGGAGAAAACACTCTCGCTTGAGGTAGGTAAAGAGGCAGCACTAGACGTGGAAGGCTCTTGCTGCTTAGAATTTTGGTATTAAGAGGGAATGGAGGTATTAGAAGAATATTTCCTTTTAGGCCCTACTTTTACCCATGCCTTGCTCGTTCCTTATGGTCAGCAGTCCCTTGCTTTTGGTCAGACGAACGAGGGCAAATATGTCCAAAAACCCTCCAAAGGGGGTAACGAGGAGGGAGCCACTGGTATTCGACAGTCACTGGAGCCAAGGTTCCATCTAATCGTTCAACATCAACATTCAAAACAAGGTCTTCCTTAGCATCCAATTCAACAAGCACACAGGCCTGATTTGCTTTCTCCCTGTAAGTAGTAGGAGTGTCATCTTGCAACGGAAGGCCCACACCACTTGCAATATGGCTGATACCCTCAGCATCCAAGTATTCACATGGAATTCTGGAGAGAAGAATCCATGCTGGGATTTTAGCAGGCTCGGGTTTTTCCGAGGGCATATCCACTTGCCACTTTTGAAGCGCTAGGAGTCTTTGTGCAAAATAACACGTTTATCCAAGAAGAGCATCAAGATCAGAACTTGGGGAAAACTTGAAGCAAAAGAAACCCTCTTTACTAGCAAGCACATTTATGAGTCCACAGTTGTTCCAGAGTCGCATAGCAGTGGTTTTAACGTGGGAAAAGGGGAGTTTTCGGCCAACAAAATATCCAACAAGTGTGAACTCGTAGTGCTTAGCCCCATTGTCAACCGCTAAAGGAGGTGGTTTAAATCTAGAAGTAGGACCTTTAGATAATGGCAGTATATGCCACAACTTGGATTCCGGTAAAGGTCCACGACTAGGAGCTTCAGCAGCTTCTACGTATGATTTTTGGCCAGCCGGACTTTTTGAAGGGGGGTGGTTTCCAAAATTTCATTGAGCTGTTCTAGGATGGTGCTTCCAATAAAGGAGGTACACCCTACTGTGTTGGGGACTTTGGTAGAAGAGGATGGAGATATGTGTGAGTTTGCCATGGGATGATAAACTAATTCTTAAAAAAGGATTTCAGTCAAAATAAATTAGAGAATATCGTGATAAAATTGTAGGTTAAGATTGCGGTTTTGCCAAATGAAAAAATCGCATATTCAACATGCGATTTCCAATTTCCAAATTGCATTTTCAACATGCGACTTCTTCACTTTCTTTCTCTTTCCATGCCAAGCATCTTCCCTTGTCCATTCTGCTACCTCCATTGATTATCTATTGCTACACTTTTGCAAGACATGTGAAATATAGTTTTTGTTCCGTGATTGGCCTTTCTCTTGTTGTTGTCGAGCTTGATGAGTTCCATAGAGTAAGAGGAGTGGAGTAATGGCATCATAGTGGTAATTAAGAGTGAGGGTTCCATTTGGAGAACCTTTCGTATAGCTTGGAAATGAAGATCTAAGTGTAGAAGTCTTTTCATATGTAGTTTTCCTTTGGCTTGGAACTTGAGTGATTTTAACTCCTAACCTTGTAGACCAAGTGGTTCGGATCCATTTTGTGGTGTGGGAAGCTAACCGACCAATAGAGGAAATTGCATATTGAACATGCGATTTCTTCTTTTACTAAAATTGTAGTCCTAACCTGCGATTTTGGCACGGTATTTTCAAATTTACTTTGGTCGGAACTCTTTTTTAATAATTAGTTTGCCATCCAATGGCAAAGTCACACATATCTTGAAGAGGATGGCCCAAAGGATTAGGTTAAAGCTTAGAAAATATAGAAGATTGATTTTGCTTTAGGTACAAGGTTTGACGGTACCAAAAGTAACTTTCCTTTTTTCTTGTGGGAGAAGAAAGAGAAAAAGAAGGGTTGACTTGTTGCCCAAAAAGACTATGCCCCAAGTCCTTCTCTTTTGATTGGTTATTGAGAAAACTTGGAGGGAAGTGGTCTTCAAGGGTTTGCCAATTAACCTTCGAGCTCTAATGGGAGAGTCCATCCCTCATTGGAGGAGAGGAGGGATGGATAGATAGCTATAGGAAGGGAAAACGAAGGAGAAAAAACCAAAGAAGAAGGGAAAGGAAAAGCAAAAGTGAAAATGGGGAAGAGAAGTAAGGGGAAAGGAAGAAGAAAGGAGAGACAGAGAAGAAGAAATGCAAAAAGAGAGGAGTAAATGAGTGAGGAAAAAGCGAGAAAGAAGGAAAAGGCACAGTGAGGGAGGGGAACAAAAAGGAAAAAGTAGGGAAGAGATGAAGGAAGGAAAGAAGAAGATATGAAGAAGGGAAGAGGACTGGATGGGAAGAAGAAAGGAAGGTGAAAAAAAACAAATGAAAAAGAAAAAGGGGGTTCACTTAAGAAGGGAGAAGAGAGCATTTTCTCTTACTAGAAAAGGCACTTTGTTTTAACTTGTTATCACAATAGTTATAAAAGCCAAATTAAAGAATTTAAATGCTAACATTATTAAATATACTCAATTAAATAATATAGGGGTATGTAATAAACCCTATTTGAACTTGGGTGTCTTTCCATCTTTATACTTGAATTTAAAGTTGTTAAAAAATATTCTTAATCGTTTTTTTTTACTTATTGAATTTTATAAGACTGAAAGTACTAAATATCATCAATTAAATATTTACTTGTCATATTTAGAAAAAGATGTGATACAAACCATGCCAACTCGTGACGAAACCCAATACCAATACGTTCGGAAATGCGTTACCTAAGACGCCCAAACACCTAAAGTGGAAACCGCGACCTGTTGTCTATAAGCGAGACAAGAACCTTAGTATAATGTGAAGACGCCACAATCGGGATGAAAGACCGATTGATAAGTCGGGATGAATGCCACGGAAATCAATCCGATAAGTTCGATTTAGTTCTTGAAGAACCAAGAGAGGTGCCTCTCAAAAGTGTTTAATGTTCAAAGATGTAAATTCTTAGTTGTTCTAAACCCTAGGAGCTTTTATACTAGGGTTACAATTCGTGAAAAACAAGTCTAAAATGACGTAGCTTAGATAAGTTGCGTAAAAACACGAAAACAGAACAAGTTGGCCGGCAGGGGATACACGGCCATGTACACGACCGTGTACTTTGGCCGTGTACTTTTCTGTGCACATTCCAGTCACATACACGACCGTGTACTTCTGGTCGTGTATCTTTCTGTGGATTTGCTTGTCTCCATACACGGCCGTGCCTTTTAGCCGTGTATGTAGCCGTGTATGATTCTGTGCAATCTTGGAATTCCTACACGGTCGTGCCTTGAACATACACGCCCTCTTCAACCCGTGTCTGATGTGACTTGTATAAAAGCAATGGTCTTCCCATGGTTGTTCCAATCCGTTCTAACTTCATGATTGCTCCTATCCTTTCCGGCTTCATGGACAACCTTTATCAACCCGTTAAGTGCTTCCTTGAATCGTTTCGCTTGATTTCTTGTGATCGGTCCAACGGCACTTCAAGAGGATCCACATTTCTTTTTCTGGCTTGGTTCTCATCATGGATCTCATCATTCTCCTCCTCTTGAAAAGGATTTGTCCTCAAATCATTGCTTGCATCAAATGGACTCAGATCAGTAACATAAAATGTGACACTTACTGGATACTCACCTGGTAAATTTTTCTTGTAGGCATTATCATTGATTTTCTCAAGCATCGGAAATGGACCGTCTCCCTTAGGGTTCAACTTGGATCTCCTTTGCAATGGAAAACTCTCCTTGCGAAAATGCACCCAAACCCAATCTCTAGGCTGAAAAATCTTGGGTCTCCTGTCCTTGTTCACCCTTGAAGCGACCTTGGCATTTTGTTTTACAATCCTAATCTTTACCTGTGCATGTAGCTTTCTCACGAAATCTGCCTTAGAATCAGCATCAAAACTCACAGACTTGTTAAGTGGCAATGGCAATAAATAAACAAGAACCAATGGGTTAAAACCATACACAATCTCAAATGGTGAACAATGAGTAGTGCTATATAAAGCCCCGTTATATGCAAACTCCACAAATGGTAGACGATCCTTCCAAGTCCTAATGTTCTTCTCTATCATTGCCCCTAACAATTGAATTAAAGTCCTGTTAACCACATCAATTTGCCCATCAATTTGTGGGTGATAGATAGTTGAAAACATCCGTTTAGTTCCCAACTTTTCCCACAATACTCTCCAAAAATGACTCAAAAATTTCTCATCTCGATCACTAACAATGCTTCTAGGTATACCATGCGGACGCACTACCTTTCTAAAGAACAAATCAACAATGTGTATAGCATCATCAGTTTTATGACAAGGAATGAAATGAACCGTTTTAAAAATCCTATCCACAACCACAAAATTAGAATCTCGACCATGCCTAGGCCTAGATAATCCTAACACAAAATCTATGGAAATGTTTATCCATGGCTCACGAGGAATGACACTATACTGATATAACCAATCTAAGAAATGGGATGGTGATACTTTACCGTAAAGTTGTTGATGGCGCGGCAGTCAACACACATTCTCCATGTCCCATCCTTCTTAGGCACCAAAATCACAGGCACTGCACATGGACTCATGCCTTCTCTCACGTATCCCTTCTCCATTAACTCATCTACCTGCCTTTGGGGTTCCTTCGGAAAGACATTTTCAAAATCCTGCACAATAGACACAACCACACTAGGCAAAGAGTTAGATAGTTCGTTAGTATTAAGACATGTTTCCTTAAAAACCAGCAACAACATAGGTTGCTTCATCACTAACGCTCTCCTCACTACACTCGCTCTTGCCACACAACTCTCCTTTTGCAAGGCTGCCCTCTCCTTTTCACTCACCACCAAAATTGATTCCCCTTCAACTTGGTCTTTCACACTCTTTCCAGCCTTCCTCTCTTTTTCCTTTTGATCTTGACTTTTATATTCCTTTTTCTTCTCATTGTCTTTTGCTCTCTCACTCTCACTCTGCTTTTCACTCACCTTATGTTTTGCAAAAGACTGTTGTAGCTGCAACTGGTCCTCATACACTTGTTTGGGTGTTAACGGTTTAAGATTAAAGCTTTTCCCTTGGTGAACAAGCGTATACTTGTTAAAAAAGCCATCATGAACAACCTTCCTATCAAATTGCCATGGCCTCCCCAACAACACATGACATGCTTGCATTGGCACTACATCACATAACACCTCATCCCCATACCTTCCAATGCGAAAACCAATCAATGCTTGCTTACTCACCTTAGTCTCTCCACTATCATTCAACCACTGCAATTTATATGGACTAGGGTGTCTAATAGTTTTGAGCCCCAGCCTCTCAACAATAAAATTACTTATTACATTGGTACAACTCCCTCCATCAATGATCAAACTACAAATGTGATCTCCTAGATAACATCTAGTATGAAATATATTCTCTCTTTGCACCTCCTCTTCTTCCTTCACCTGCACATTCAACGCTTGCTTCACTACTGCCAGTAGCCTTCCCCTTGCAGGCTCCTCATCATCACTAGCATCTTCTAATGGAGGCATATCATCTTCTTCACTATCCCTCTCAGTCTCATACTCTCCATCATCACGCAAAATTATCACACGCCTATTTGGACATTGACTAGCAATATAGCCTCTACCTTGGCATTTAAAACATCTAATGTCACGATTTCTAGAAGTAGAAGATTCAGGATTACCTTGATTACCAGGAGTAGAACCCGCTTGCCTCAACTCCCCTTTTGGTTTGGTGGGTAAAGGCTTTTCTTCTTTCTTCCATTGGTTGGTCTTCCAAGTGGATGAACCATTACCCTGTGGAAACCGTGTATTACTACTACCTTTCCTCTTGTGCTGGTTCTCAACCTTTATAGCCATGTGAACCATATCCTCCAATTCTACATAATGCTGTAATTCAACCACATTTTGGATTTCTCTATTCAACCCAGCAAGAAACCTAGCCATTGTAGCCTCTCTATCCTCCTCTACATTCGCCCTAATCATAGTGACTTCCATCTCCTTGAAATACTCATCTACACTTCGGCTTTCCTGCCTCAGAGTTTGCAACTTGTTGTGCAATTCACGATAGTAATACGCAGGCACAAACTGCTTCTTCATCACTCTTTTCATCTCTTCCCAAGACTCAATAGGTAGCTTGCCATTCCTTCTTCTATTCAACATTAATTGATCCCACCACACTATAGCATAATCCAAAAACTCAATGGCAGCAAGTTTTACTTTCTTTCTCCCACTGTAGTTGTGACAATCAAACACCATCTCCACCTTTTTCTCCCACTCTAAGTACGCCTTGGGATCAGTCTTCCCTTGGAAAGGAGGAATCTTCATCTTTATGCTACTCAATTGATCATCCTCTCTATTCCTATCTCCTCTATCTTCCCAATCTCTAGTTCCTCTATTCCGACCACTATAACCTCTATAACTCCCGACAGAAGGCTCATCAAAGTCATCATCCGACATTTCATCTCCACCCCTCGGTACTCTCCTAGAGCGACTCTCCTTCTTACGCCCTTGGAATACGTTTGTGGATTGCTCTAGTCTTTACTCTACCGTCTCATGAATTTGTTCCATTCCCTCTTAGAACATCCTCTTCATCTCTCCCCTCAACGCCTCAATTACTAACCTAGCATCAAACCTTCCCCTCTCACCTTCAGGAGAATGTTGTCTCGACATAGTTCCTGCAGAAAAGATTAGTACTAACACAAATATATATATGACTAAACCTCACGATACACTCCCTTATGTGTTTCACTCAAATGATGATATCACACAGTCACTCATGTATTCTCACAAACAATGATGATATCAACTCGCCAACTTCCTCTTCTCAATTCTCTTGGAACTAACCCGAACTACACCAATCCCCTTCCGTAGAATTCAAAACAACTATAGGGTTCGTAAATTTTCCTCTATTTTTCTATCTGATTTTTTTTTTTGTCTCTGTTTTTGCTTTTGATCACGTTTCTCTTTCTTTTCTTTTCTCTTCTTTTTTTTTTTGGTCGTGATTTTTACTCTTTTTTTTTTTTTTGGGAACAATCGACTAGTAGATACTACACTATCAAAAGACAATTAATATTACGAAATTGAATGCTAACAATGGATATGAACGATTGGAGTTAGGGTTTTGATGTTACCTTCCTCAACCGAACTTGATGTTTTGACAAACCTAAGCTCTGATACCAAACGATACGAACCACGCCAACCCGTGACGAAACCCAATACCAATACGTTCGGAAATTCGTTACCTAAGACGCCTAAACACCTAAAGTGGAAACCGCGACCCGTTGTCTATAAGCGAGACAAGAACCTTGGTATAATGTGAAGACGCCACAATCGGGATGAAAGACCGATTGATAAGTCGGGATGAATGCCACGGAAATCAATCCGATAAGTTCGATTTAGTTCTTGAAGAACCAAGAGAGGTGCCTCTCAAAAGTGTTTAATGTTCAAAGATGTAAATTCTTAGTTGTTCTAAACCCTAGGAGCTTTTATACTAGGGTTACAATTCGTGAAAAACAAGTCCAAAATGACGTAGCTTAGATAAGTTGTGTAAAAACACGAAAACAGAACAAGCTGGTCGGCAGGGGATACACGGCCGTGTACACGACCGTGTACTTTGGCCGTGTACTTTTCTGTGCACATTCTAGTCACATACACGACCGTGTACTTCTGGTCGTGTATCTTTATGTGGATTTGCTTGTCTCCATACACGGCCGTGCCTTTTAGCCGTGTATCTAGCCGCGTATGATTCTGTGCAATCTTGGAATTCCTACACGGCCGTGCCTTGAACATATACGCCCTCTTCAACCCGTGTCCGATGTGACTTGTATAAAAGCAATGGTCTTCCCATGGTTGTTCCAATCCGTTCCAACTTCATGATTGCTCCAATCCTTTCTGGCTTCATGGACAACCTTTATCAACCCGTTAAGTGCTTCCTTGAATCGTTTCGCTTGATTTCTTGTGATCGGTCCAGGCGGCACTTCAAGAGGATCCACATTTCTTCTTCCGGCTTGGCTCTCATCATGGATCTCATCAAGATGACGATAAATTCTCATTAAATAGAAAATATAAATGTAAATAATTAGATGTGTAAAGGTAAATTTGATAGTGTAAAAAGTTTGATTAGATATAAAATTTAGCAATTTCAAATTTTACTTGTCTAAAATTCAGATAGTGATTTTGATATTGTCTCAATAATATAATGAATATAATAGAGTTGCATAAATTAACAAAAAAAGAAGAAGGAAAAAGGAGTTTAAAAATTGTAAAACCCTATGGGGCCACTTAACTAGCCACCTTATGGCGTAGGAGTGCTTAACCACCACTTGGGATGTCTTTAGACCAAAATTTAAGATTATTTAACATGAAGTAAAAGTTCTTAATGTTGAAGCAAATCCATGAAATGGTTAAAGATGATGATTTAGTGGTTTAGATTTTACAATCAAGCACTTAGACTTTTTTATCTCTGATTTTTGTACCAAATGAGCTTTTTGGTATTAGCAATATTATCTCACTTAACTTTATCTATTCTTGTCCATTAAGCTAGTATTGCAACCAATTGTAGATTAACATTCCTCCTAAATGATTAATTTAATGGAGAAATCCATTTAGAATATCCATATAGTGTCATGGTTCGAGAGTTTAGTGCGAGCATAGAGGGATCAACTTGAGTATGAAGTGTAATGAGTAGTATCGGTAGGGCAGTTTGTTTTAGAGGGGTTAGGATCTTTGAAGGTAAGTTTGGTCACTTGTGAAAAAATTGATTAAGAGTTGATACTGCACTTCTAATGTTGGTTATGGTAGGCTGAATCCAGTTGTAGTAGTTGTTCATATTAAACACATGATGGATCATAGCTAAGCCAAGAGGGCACTTTTAGAGTGAAAGATGGGCTTGGAACAAATCTTGAAAAGATAAGGATCAGAAGGTTGACTTAACATTTAGAAATGAGACCAGCATACGAAATAAGGAATGGTTGAGCACCATACGAGCACTTTAGGAGGAGAGAACCTCTTGTCCTTATGACACATTACATGTGACCTTATGGGTAGTATAAATAGGGATGTTAGCAGGATGGGTTTGGGTCAGGTTCATCAATCCCATTAATTGTCCCGTTATCCTATGGGGATTCCCAAGCCCATCCTAAACCCTATAGGGTTTCCCTGAAATATCCACTACCTATCTTAAATCCTATAAGGTTCTAATAAGTAACTCGAAACTTGTCCCAAACTCATTGGAATTCTTTTTTTTTTTCTTTAAAAAAAAATTCTATTTTTAGTTTAAAATATTTACTTATTTATTATGATTATTTTTGTAAAATATAACTTATGTTCTTGGAAATAAATAATATTTGTACTTTCAACTTATTTAATTATATGTATTTTAATATTATTTGAAAGTTTACATGTTGGTAAAGAAAGCTATTGACATAAAAACATTTTTAATTATAATAAGATAAAAATTATTGAACTAACCATACAACTTAATAAATAATACAAAGAAAGAAAATGTAGTTAACAAGTCTCAATAGAATAGAAAAATTCTAAAACATATAGCAAAGGCATTAATCCTATATTTTTGGTAATTTTTACTTGACAATTGACTCTCATATTCTTCAAATCCCATATTCTTCATCATCTATCTTTGAACCTATCGAAAGGGGAGAAAAAACCCATAAAACATATTAGAGATTAGGCAAATAATAGTTGTTTCATGTATAAAAAAACTCATTATTGTATAATCAAAATTTTTACCTCTCCTCTCATTTGATAACCAACTTTGACTATACATCAATGCTACTATTGTATCAAGATTTAGTTTCTATGTGAGCTAATTACTCGTCCTAGTACTAAATGCAGACTCAGAAGCAATAGTAGACACATGAATAGCTAACATATCTTTAGCTAGTTCTTGTAATGTAGGATACTTAATTCTATTTACTTTCCACCAACTAAGAATATCAAAATCGTTAGTCCAAGGTAACACGGGTTCTTCTAAATAGTGATCTAATATGGACTTGACTTGGCCATCTGTATTAATAGTGCTCAAGAGTTACACCAACCTTGATTTTCTTGAAGATTCAAAAGAAACAGTTTGAGTAGTTGCTGAAGTGTCTATAGAAGAACTACTGCTACTATTCAAACCTTTAAAAAGCCGAGATTTACCTCTTGATTGATATTTCTGAACTAGCTCGTAATAAATGTTTCTAATATTTTGAATATCTATAGATGCATTTACTCTATAAATAGAAAGAAACATAAAATCCACGACGTTCATCTTAAAACATAGATCCAGAACAGTACAAATAGCCATAATGATATGTACATCATCCTAATATTTTTCAAACTTATCAAACATTTTTCCCACTATTATACTAATATTCACATCTGAAGAGCCTTTCCACTCAACCAATGATTCCCTAATTTCAAAAACATTTTCAAAATAATAATTTACAGTTTGTTAATGGGTATTAGAAAAAATATTAGTTACCTCGTAAAAGATTGCCAACTTCTTATAAATTGCTTTTGCTACCTCCCAATCATCATCGGTGGGAAGACACTTATAATCTCTATCCATAAATTGAACTCTATAATTTTTTTTTTTTTTTTGTATCCAACAACTGTCACCAACACGTTATATGTAGAGTTCCATCGAGTTTTGCAATCTAAGCCAAACTTTCTATCATATGGAATATCCAACTACTTATATGCCTCTATAAATTTCTCGATTCTTGATGGTGTCACCGACCAAAATGCAATATCTTCTTAGTTGCGCTTTCTATCACGACCACACCCTTCTTCACAATTAAATTCAAAATATGTGCACAACAACACATGTGTAGTACCTTTCCTTGAAGAATTAACTTATCTCTTCATAGCTTTATGGTCAAAGTTGTAATCATTGCATCATTCATAGAACAATTATCTATAGTAATTGTAGATAATTTTATATCTAGTTCTCATCTCATCAACGAGTTAAACAAAAAATCAGCAAGCACTTTATTTGTGTGTGGCATTGGAACATATAAAAAACTACATGAAAATATAAAAAAATGTCAATATAATATAATGTCCATTATTTATTATGAAAAGATAAGTAAAGAATCTTACTCCATGAGTCGACTTTGAAGCCTCCAATTATGATCAATGAAGTGTACCGTGATAGTCATGTACCCCTTTTTCTGATTTGATGTCCATAAATCTGTTGTTACTGCAACTCAAGAATTTAGTCTTTTCAACAACACTCTCAATTTTTCCTTCTCCCCATAGTAGATGTTCATGATCTCCTTTTTCATGGTGTTTTGATTAACATGTTTAAAAAGTGATTGCATACTTTCAACAAAATCCTTAAAATACTCATACTCAACTATTGAAATGGGGTATTCATGGACAATGATTGCCTTTGCAAGTCTTTGCCTACAAATATCTTGATTGAAAATCTAATTTCCTATGTTCAAACAATTCTCATTCTCATTTTGTCGTTTCTCAATGGATAATAGACATTACCTTATATCTTTCTAGTTCTTTCTTTGTGTGCACTTTTCCAAACGATTGCGCAGGTGCTTAGTTCTATGTTTACTACATGCTTTTAATGTTCTGGAACAATGATTGTAGACAACAACATCTTCCCCATTAACCGTTTTCCTCACCATATCATTCACATAAGAGAAGTCAACTTACATTTATTGGGATTATCTCGTTGATCGGCATTGCTTCCTACTTGAGAACTTGTTGTGGTTATGGGATTTGTTGATGGCGCTTCCGTTTTAGATCTGAGTAATGGTAATGGACCTTCCTCTTCCTCAACATCAATGGGATGTGCATCAATGGGCATATTGAATTCGTCTATTTCTACATTATATAAAAAGGAAATAAAAATGAAATTTGTTCACTTATCTCTAGAAATGATGGAGATAATAAATTTAACAAGTAAAAGTTTGATTACATACAATATTTAGAATTTCAAATGCCATCAATGCAACTCTTACAAGGATGGTCCTTAAACAATTTTAAAAATAGAAAAAAAATTTACCTCCAATCCTCAAAATTGCATGTAGATTGCATAAATCTCTCATACATTTCTAACATACTTAGGTTATAATTAGATGTGACTTCAAATCAATATACAATTCTCTAAAACATCTAATCTATAAGTTTATATCAAGGCATATATGAGCTTTTATATCTTACACCTAACATTTCCACAAACAAAAGCAACTTGTGGAGCATGAAATTGGAATTGCCAATCTCCATTTAGTTAATGCAACAATCTACAACCAAGACATCATATATAAGTCTAATGGAATCACCAATAGTCTTATCAATTCTCTAACTTAAACTAGCAAACATTTATGTTTAATGAACATAAGAATCATTGTGCCATTTTATTGAATACTTTGCAAACTATAGCCAAGACATCACATATAACATAAACTACAAGCATAATCCTTCTCTATGTCTAGTAATTAACCTATTTGAAAAATTGTGGCTTCCTATTTGCTATTTTAACCACAACTCTCATGGATTTCCAGCTTTAAAATTCAAGGCTACCAATGCAAACTCGAGTCAGAACAACGATTTGAACAAAAAAAAAAAAAAAAAACTCTGAACTGAACTGGGAGAGTGAAAGTGAGATCTAACCTTAACATGATCGAGAGACGAGACTCAAGAGACACTGGACGACAATGGAGATGACAGGGACAATTGACACGTTTAGGACAACGATTGAGATGACCAAGATGAGCCGACTGACGAAAAATGAAAGATACGAGACTTAAACTATCGAAGAGATGATGGGAGATGATAGTTAATAGAGATAGAGTGTTGAGTGCAGACGATAAGCAAGCAACGACAGCTTGCATAGGAGGGTGATGGCAAGGTTACGACTCACGAGGGGCAAGGAGGGTTTTACTATTATAGGTTTCCTTTTGATTTTTTTTTTTCAGCTGCTTTGGAGGTCTTGGACTTTGGACGAGACCAAAGAGAAGTGAAATGTGAAAGTGAAAATAGAGAGCTTAGCCAACTATATAGTATGGATAGTATGAACTAGTGTATACTTTGGTCTGATTTATTTATTTTTTCAATTTTTTTATTAAATATATAGTAATATTTATTAACTAAATTATAATATATATATTAACAGGTTTGGGTTCCTAAGGGGTTCAATATTTGTCTCAAGACTTGTCCTAAACCTTATAGGTTTTTTTTTTTTAAAAAAAAAAAGTTATAACCTTTCCCAAACTCTACAGGGTTTTTAGTAGGTGGGCACCCATCTTGCTTACATCCTTAAGTATAAAGGACATCACACAAAGTCTATAAGCACATATGTAAGATCTAATTTCGATAAGAATCAACTGGAGCTCTTTTATTTACAAATAATCTTAAAATGTAAAAAGATCAACACATAAAAAAAGAGAGAGAGAGGAAGAATTTGATTTTTGTAATAATTAGATGAATATCTTTCAAAGACTTATATATGATATAGATTTCCACACTATTTCAGACTTCCAATTTCCTTAGTCTTGTCCATTTGCAGTTTCTCCTCATCATAATACTAAAGATTTAAGAAATGAGAAAATTAACAACCAAATGGCAAAAAAATCACACGGTCTCCAATGACTCCATAAGTAAAGGTATGCTTAGAAAAAAATTGATGAGTTTAGGCATTTTCTTCTTTGGATTTTCTTATCAATATTAGATTTTTATGTTTTAGATGAAGATGTTTTGATTTTTTATCAAGTTTTTATTTTTATGATCTTTGTTTGTATAAATTTAGAGAGATAGGTAAGAGTTTGGGTTTTAAGATTGTTCTTGTTTGTTTCAATCCTAACTTTAAGGTTTTGACTAGATTGTGTTATGAACCAAGACATAAGATAGAATAGGAAACTAACATACTTGAAAGATTATGAGGTTTAGGACAAGTACTAGTTATATAGTTGTAGACTGGTCACAATTAGTTGAAATAGTTGACACTAGAATCACTAGTAGTTATAGTAACAATCATCTGTTGAATACTTATACGAATCACACATATATATACTAAAATAATACAAGAGGGGAAACATCACTTTTACCCTAAATTGAGTCTCACGAGTTTGGAGTCTCTTTGGCACTCAAAGACTAAAGCTATTCTTGAATCTTTCTTTCATTTCATTTTTTCACTTTTTTCTTACAACAACAAACCTTAGGATTAGCATAACATTTGATAAAAAAGAAAACCTAATAATACATATCAATGAAAAGAAGAGAAAAGAGAGAGAGTTATCTATGGAAGTGTTGAGAGAGAAAGAGAGTAAGTTCAACAGTCTTAATAGATTTACCAATTAATGGGCCTGTATTCTTTGGCTTAGCCTTTAAGGTTAACAATTGGTGCCTTCATTGCATTTGTCTCAACATTCAAAATAGTAAAAGAAATTGGAGGAATGGTAAAGTTAAAACAAGATTTAGAAAGCCAAAATAGCAAGATTATGGAATTACAAGACAAAACTAAGAGGTTGTTTTTAGATGTGCAACATGTATTACAATTTGTAAAGCAACAAATGGAGAATTAGAGTAGTTTGATAAATAAGCTGATTACTTCATCATATTCTCAAGATCATAGTGTGGAGTCATAGAGTTCATACATAAAGAATATTAAATTAGACTTGTCAAAATTTAGTAGGCGTGATCCACTTGCATGCGTTTTTAAAGCTACAATTTTTTTTTGAATTTCACAATGTACCTTACCAAGATAAGCTAAAGATGGGTTCTTTTGCCACGGGGGAGGAGACATTAAGTTGGTATCAATAGTTTGTTTTTTTGCAATAAGCTCATCACTACTTGGCTTGCTTTTCTATAAGCTATAGAATTGAGATTTAACCCTTCATTATATGAAGATTATGAAAGCAAATTGAGCAAATTAATGAAACAGGATAAGTTTTAGACTATCAACATGAATTTAAAAAACTTTGAAATCATAAGACGGGTCTTTCAAAGAATTTCTTAATGAAATTCTTTATTTTGGGTCTTCAATCCTTATTACAACAAGAGGTATAATCTTTTCAACCCACTAGTTTACTTCAAGCTATAAGTCCAGTAAAATTACACGAATAAAAATTTTAGTGTCAATACATTCATTCTTTAAAACAATTTCCCATTTCTTCTTCTTTTACATCAACTAAACCAGCCATTTAATCTACCTCTACTCCCTCTTCTTTTAAGCCTAAATCTTCTTCTTACAATCCTAATACATCATCATCGTCTTCCAATTCAGTTTCAAACAAGTTGTTACCCTTTAAAAAAATAATTGCTACTAAAATGAATGCTAGACATGAAAAAAGTTTATATTACAACTATGATGAAAAATTTTATTGCAATGTATGCAAAATTAAGTTTCTCTTGTCGATTGAGCTAGAAGACAATGATACTTTTGAAAACAATGAGTATGGCAATTTTAAATTCTTGGAAAATAATGTAGAAGATATTGTTGAAATAAGCTATCATTGTGAAACCCTAGAAAAGTAAGTCATTGCTAATAATAAAATTAATTAACAACCATTTAAGATCTCAATAAAGTATAATATAGTATTCCGATTTTTTTTAATATTAAGACTTTTAAATGATTACAATTCTTATCTATACTTTACAATTAAGCATTAAATATTTTTTATTACGTAAAGTTAGTTTTAAATTTTTATGTAATAAGAGTTTTATTTAGTCAATTTGAGATTCTTTTAAATATTTGTATAAAAATATTCTTCTTTTAAGGGATGCAAACAATTAGCTTGTTTAAGAAGTTTCTTTTACCTAACTTCTTAAGAAAGCTATCTTAAAGTTAACTTCTTAAAAGGGGTAACTTAATTAACTTCTAAAAGAAGGTTATTTCACTAACTTTTTAAGGAATCTTACTTGACCAACTCTCCAAGTAAGACATCAAAAGAAACTTAGTTAAGAGATATACTAAGTTAAATTCTTAAGTAAATCATCTTAATAAACTTGATGATAAAGTTTCTCATAACTTCTTAAAGAAAACCAGCAAACCAACCTCTTAATAAAATTACTCATCTTGCAAAAATCTTAACCTATAAGATAAATTAGTCCCTAAATCTAGGAAATCTTATCTTGAGATAGTCAAATAAGGTTAGGATACTATAACTAACTTAGTAAACCAATAATCGACTTGAGTCAACTTGCTAAAAAGAAAGCATTTACTTGAGTTAACTCCATATTAGATAAGGAAAGACTTGAGTTGACTTGGGTTTACTAGTACAAAAACTCGAGTTGACCAAAGTAAACTCTTGAGTTAACTTAAGTCCTCTTAAGTAACGATGTAAGTTGACTTGCCCACAAAACCGAGAAGACTCAAATAATCTTAAACTTTTGAGATGAATCTTAATAATCTAAGCACATAAATCAAAGTTAAATTCAACTAGAAAACCATAACTTCTACCTTATACAAGTTAGCACTAACCCATCTTCATCATAAACCAAGCCAATAGATGACAACAAGATCTTTATTCTAACTAGAATATCTTATGGAGAAGGAAAACAAATATGAACACTTGATAGATATGGCCTAAAAATCAAAATTGAAGATTACAAATTTTAGCCCAAATGTCATTTGTAATTACTAAGAATTTTTGTAAATAGTATTTTTTGAAATTCTATTAGATAAGGAAATATAGCTAGGATTTAGCTTCAAATGAACCCAAGTAAAGTTTAGGAGCTAAAGAAGACTCGATATTTTATAAGTTGACCTAAGTCAACGTAGTTAAACTAAAAGTTAACTTGAGTCGATTGACTCAATCAAATTAAGTAACCTAAGTCTTCTCCTTGACACTTTTGAGAAGACTTGAGTGGACCTGGGTTGTTAAAGTTTAAACTCGAGTTGACTTAAAGAAGACTTGATAGATAAGACACCAAGAATTTATATGATATCTTTTTTGATAGAATTGATGGTTTTGACTTGGTAAAAGTTTAGCTGAAAACTGTTAATTATACTAATTTCCACTAAACCTCTTATATGAGAGTTTTATTTTATTCTTGATTTTTCACCTAATAGTCTAAATTCGAATTTAGTTAAATTATATCTATAGGACTAGTACTTAGCCCCATATATTCCTTAAGTATTAGATTTAAAAACTCAAACTTAGTTGATTAAAGTTTACTCCAATTTGACTTAAGTCAACTTTCAATAAACAATTAAACGACTTAAGAAAACTTCCCTTAACTTGAATCAATTCCTTTCAAAATCTATTCAATCTTATCCTAATCATAAGAATTAACATTCCAAAACTTAGATTAGCAAGAATAAACCTAAATTAATTACAAGTCCAATTACAAACGTACTTGAAATCGAAAGTCCTTAAACTTCAACTTAGAAACACCTAATCAATTAAGCTTGAAACTACTCCCTAATTCTAATCTACTAATTCTTTCCATAATTCATTATTACATATTTAATTATCCAATAACACATAAAACATTAGAAAAATCATCTAAAGCAAACCGGTTACAACTCTCACTCCAAAGATGTTCCCTTCAAGGGTAATTTTCCACACAAGACTTAGACTTTTTCAAACCTTATCACATCTTATCTTCCTTCTATCTAATCTTCATCAAATAAAACTATATCTTTCCTAAGTAAACATGGTGCAATGATTTCACTTACCCTATTCTATCTTAACCTATTCTTATCAAATCCTACCTTAATTATACCCTATTGTACCTTAATTACACCATGTTTACTTAGGAAAAAGATATGGAAAAATAAAAAAATAAACAAGTTAAGAACCGATTGTAATTCCCTCATTCACATGGACCTTTCCCTTATATAATTTCACCTAACATGTCTTCATCTAATTCACCTAATCTTATCTTAACTTAATTTAATCTAAAATACCCTAAATTAAATTAATATAAAGAAATGAAAATATCATATAAAAATTGAAGTTTCAAATCCGATCAAGCAAGAAGAAAATTCTATGTAAATCTCATCACCAAAACACATTGTTACCTTACCTTACTCTACACCATCTTAAGACCATCTCACCTAATATTAATCTATCCTAAATTAACTTAAAAATGACCATGATTAAGCTAATGAAATAGCCTACAAATAAATGAAACACTTACATAAAAGTAGCTTAGATCCCATCGGTTTTGAGCTCCTCCTTTAAATATGTCAAACAACATGTGATCTTTAAGTTATAATTGTCCTATCATATCCTATGATATCTTGGGCCAACAATGACCCTAAAACCTACTAAACCGTGTGCCCTTAGGTGTGGAAAGATAGAATATTAATAATAATAAAAAAACTTAATTATTATAAAAGGGGAAGTAAAAAGCTATATTACCTAAGTAAAACCCTACTCCTTCACATGCCACTTTGCCACCTTTTCCCTCTCGTGTTTTCTTATCTAACTTTTCTCCAAACACATATAATATTTCACTAGAAAGATAGAGAGTTGCAACCATAATTAGCCCCACTTACATTTACAAAATCAACAAAGGTTTTAAGACCACTTGTTCCATGTGCTAAGGTAAGAAACTTCCAAGAAGTTTGAGTAATTTCTAACTCTCTTAAGGAAGTTACTAATTTTACCTATTTTCTATATTTTAGAACCTTTATTTTAGGTTTTCAAGGAGTTTTCATCTAATCAAGGTAATCCCAATTAACCTTAATTGTTTTCGTAATATACTTTTTGTATGCGTATACTAATGTCTCCTATTTGTAAAAGCTGTATGGTCCACCAATAACTCCACTTCAAGAAACTTTACCTGCATAAGACTATTCTATTTTTCTTTCATTTAGAATGTTTTTGGGTAATTAGATATATTTTCGAACCCTTGATAATTACAAAAGTTCAAAAAAATGATGTTAAGGTTATTTTCTTAAACTTTGAGGACTTAAGATTATCTATGACTATTTTGACTTATTAAATTTCATTGAACATATTCTTGGACATATATTTGCCTTATCATGACATGATTTAAGAATAGGACTTACCATGATGAGGACCTAAATGTGGACTTAGATGAAGGATCATAAACTTGGACCTAAGACCTTGGACCTCGACTATTAATAATTCAAATATTAAAAAGATACCTAAAAGGCTATCTTAAAACTTGGGGATAGGATCGAGGTATTAGATTAGCATGTTTTAGTGATAGTTGTTCTTATGTGTATATCTTTCCATGTTTAATTATTTAGGTATATTAGACAACTCTTTGTTTCTACCAGAAGATTATTACAATCTTTAAGTCATGCCTAGGTAAGGGAGTTCAAATGATCTACTATATACTTATTTCTTGCTAATTGCGTGATGTTTTGTTGATTGCTATTGATTATTTGGTTGAATAACTAATTGCCTTGTATGCTCTCATCTGTATGATTACCTTATTAATTCGTAAACTTAAATTCTTAGCCAAAATAACCAGATTACTCATCACATGTTTATGATTCCACAGGTACACAGAAAAAAATGAAGAGTGCTCAACCTTTACTAGAAACTTTTGAAACATGTTGAAACTTTTTGGAACATTTTAAGTCTTTTTAAAATGGTTTCTTGAAGGTTATATAAAAAACCCCACGTACATTCTCACAAGCTACTGTTTATAAAACCTTGGTGTCATCAATGGTAATTTTATCAAAAACTGAGGTAAAGTGGTTGGAACAGCTCTTGTTTAAAACTTGTGAGGCATTGTTAATAGATTGATTATAAGTAAATGCCCTGATGAGGGATCACCTAATTTGGCTGTTGAGGCATTATTGAATATTTGATTGATGGTCAATGGCCCAATGTAAAATTCATTGAGATTGGCCCTTTTGCATTTTTGTTCTCGGCGATAGGTAAATTTTGAGTTTATTTAGGGAACCATGCCCTCAAAAAAACCTCTTAAGTAAGGTGAGGGACTCCATGTGGGTAAGTATGGAGGTCAATCAAAGTATAAACGATACAAATCTATACCTTTCATGGTTTCAAACTCTCATGAATGTGTTGTTTGCATTCATTATGCATGCATTCATTTCATATGTAGATAGATTTCATGGTGTGCTAATTAATATTTGATAACTTGCTTGAACGGTAGTAGTGATGGACGAACTCACTGAGCCATGGTTTGCTCAACCCCCAATAGTTCGTTTCGCAGGGTAATCTAAAGTTGGGAAATAGGTTAGGGTCAAACTGATGAGTATTCCAAACTCAGACTTGAAGGATAAATGCAAAATTAGAAATGATTTGAAAGTCTAGGATGAGTGAATAAGAATTTGTAAAGCTATTTATTTTAGAACTTTATCATTTTCCAAAACTTTTTTAAACTAGTGTTCTTAAATGTTAAGATCACCTGGTTTTACTATTTAGTAGAGGATATTGATTCTCTATGATTCTGGAAAACTATAATATATTGGTTTCTATTGTTATTTTCATAATAATTAATTACATGTACTATCAGTTATGGTGAGGAATTATTATTTAAGTAGAGTCTTGCAACCTCTAACTTGTAAGGCAATTTTCATATTGTAGGTGCACATGTGATATGAAAACTTTCAAGAAATTCTACTAGCCCCCCTATAAGGGCATTACAATCATGCTCTTTCATGAATATATACTACAAAAAAATTAGAAGTTGAAAGGATTTATTTAGAGCAAAGAGGTTGGTGTGTTACTTGATTCAAGGAGTACCCGCAATTTTATATAAGCAAGAGTTGCTAAATTATTAAATCTTCCTATCATTGCTTCAAAATTGACAATGAAGTTTATGTGGAAGGTATAGAAGATAACTTTAGTGGGTAATGTAGCTATTGATCCCTAAATAATTGAACATCATTAGCTATTAGTAATAAGGGAAAGTCATCTGAGGTTGCTGATGAGAGTAAGCATGGGGACGGTGGATGTTAAGGAGAACAGTACATAGTACCCAATTAAAGTGCATGCTTGGAGTTCCCTATATTTAAAGGAGATGGCCTTAAGGCTTAAATTTACAAATTTGAGCAATACTTTGAGTTGGATTCAACTTCAGAAGCATGGAAAATACGTATAGCCACAATGTACATAGAAGACAAGGCACTATAGTGGTACTACTCATATGTCTAGAATTGTGGTACCTCTAGTAATCTTATGTAGAAGGAGTTGCTTAGTGCAATGTAAGGCAGGTTTGGGGATAAGCCATATGAAGATCTAATGTCAGAATTGAAAGAATTATAGTAGGTTGGATCAATGCAAGACTGCATGGATGAATTTGAACAACTTACTACTTAGATAAATATTGAATCTCACTTAGTGAGTTGTTTTCTTAGTGGCCTACACACCAGTATGCAATACCCAATGCAAATGTTTTGACCCCAATCATTACATGAAGCATCCACTTTAGCTAAACTGCAAGAAGCTACTTTATTATCTATTGGACATTACTTAAAAACCACATGGCCCTTCATTTCATACACCTTAAATTCTACTAGCAATCTATACATAATTCCTAAATAGGTTCCTCATTTGAAAACTTATAGCCTAAACACTAAGCCTACAGTTTCAACCCATACACATACCTAAACTCAAAAACTAACCTAATCTAATTCCACCACCTATAAAACCCAAAAGAGATTCACTCTTGAAGAATTATATGATAAGAGATGCAAACAAATGTTTCTTTAGTGTGATAAATCTTTTACACTAGGCCACAAGTGTAAGAATAGGAGGTTAAATTTGTTGCTAGTGGAGGAAGAGAATGATGAGGAGAGTGATAGGCTAGATGAAATGGAGCTGGAGGATGAGTTGTCAAAATTGAATTTGAATATCCTCAGTGGTGGGGAAGAGTGGTGTGAAGGCACTATGAGAATGATTCGGTATTTTAAAAAAAGGAAGCTAAACGTTTAGATAGATACTGGCAATTCATTGAATTTTATTGATGGGAGGATAATTAAAGGCATTAGTTGCACTATAATGCCTATATTACCCTTGTGAGTCACATTAGTTGATGGAACTATTTTGACATGTACTTTTAAGGTTAGTAATTTCACTTAGGTGATGTAAAGGCATGAATTTCAAGCTGAAGTGTATCTACTTACACTTGTTGGTAGTGATCTAATATTGGGAATTCCATGGTTAAGTATGCTTGATACCATATAATAGAAATTTAAAGAATTGGCTATGGAATTTGTTTGGAACCAAAGGAGTTGCTTGTTGAAAGGAGAAAGAGAAAAGCCATAGATGACTAAAGAAAAAGAGTTGACCAAGATATTAGAACATGCCTAACTTGTTATTTAGTTATATTGCTAGGTCATATCTATGCAAAACATTGTAGAAAGGTAGCAACGTAGCATAATGAGAAGAAATTATGTCCCCATGTTGATGGATTTATTGGATGAAGACTAAGAGCCACATCAACTGCCACCCAGGTGAGAGCATGATCACAAAATATATTTATAAGAAAATTCAACGACTATTAATTTAAGGCTTTATAGGCACTCCAATATTCAAAAGTTGGTTTTGGAGGAAATGGTGAAGGAGATGTTAAGAAGTGGGGTCATACAGCACAACCCTAATCTGTTTGCTTCTCTGGTTGTATTGATAAATAGTTGGTGAATGTATGCAGAATATTGGGAATTGAACAAGCAACGTATTAAAGATAGGTTTCCCATACCCAAATTGAAGACCTCTTTAATGAGTTACAAGGAGCTACATGTTTTAGTAAATTGGATTTAAGGTTTAGGTATCATCAAATTCAAATGCATCCAGATGATGTTTATAAAATTGTGTTTAAGACGCATGACGAGCATTATGAGTTTTTAGTCATGCCTTTTGGCTTGCCTAATGCTCCCTCAACCTTCTAAAGTTTGGTGAATTATATCTTCAAAGCTTATCTAAGGAAGTTTATCATAATCTTTTTTTGACAACATTTTAGTTTATAGTGCAACAATGGAGGAGCATGGGAGGCATTTAAGGATGGTGGCAACTAATCCTAAGAAGGTTGAATTAGTCCTTGATTGGTCAATTCCTAAAAATCTTAGACAGTTGAGGGGTTTCTTGGGGTTGATTGGTTATTATGAGTGATTCATGAAAGGATACAACAATATAGTTAGACTGCTCATTATATTGTTGAAGAAAGATAAATTTTATTAGACATGAGGATTTTAATGCCTTCAATAGTTTGAAAGCAGTGCTCATGTACCAAGACTTCTAGATTGCAATAAGGTGTTTGTGGTGGAAATTGATTCAAGTGGGGATGGTGCTAGGGCTGTACTAATGTAAGAGCATCATCCAACAACTTAATCTAAGTAAAATGTTATCTCTTAGGTAACAATTTTTATTTGTGTATAAGAAGGAGCTTTTAGCATTGGTGTTTGTGGTTGAGAAGTGGAGATACTACTTGATGTGATGACATTTTGTAATAAAAATAGACCATCAAAGCTTAAAATATTTGCTTAAGCGATGTCTAGTGACTTTAAGCCAACATAAGTGGTTAATGAAGATGCTTGGTATGGATTATGAAATCCTATACAAAAGTGGGTTGTAACATCTTCTAGAGCACATAAACCTTTATTGAGGGTTTATGAGAGACATCATTAGTTATGTGGTAGGAGTAGGGTGTGGTGTTGTGTGTAATATTTGTTGTGTGAGTACTTGTTAGGGTGATTGGTCTGTTTCGTGGGATTTATAAGGGGGGTATGTGGTGGTGTTCTATAAGGGTATTTTTGGAGTTTCCATGACCTTAGTAGTGGCTACTTAAATAAGATGTGGAGGGAATAAAAGATAGTTATGACTATGGTGAAGAATAACAGTAAATAAAAGGGAGTTAAGGGCTGAATGTTCTTCCATTTTCTAGGAACCTTAGCTTGGACAAGAAGTGCCAAAGTTGTGGCAATCTACTTCTCTGTCAAGGATCATTCATTAGGTAATTGTTACTCTATCACGAATTTAGCTTAGTAGCTGTAGTATAGATCTTAGTTCCTTTGGTTGTTTCAATTAGTGTCGTTTATGGGAAACAATTGGGAGGATAACTAAGATGGAGTCACAAGTTGAAGTTGTTGAGAAAAATGTCCATGAAATCGGTGAGGAAATGCATGGGAGTATTGTTTAGTTTCATCATCAGATTGAAATAGTGGAGCGAAATACAAATGTGAATTTTCAAGGAATTGAAAAAAGGATTTCTAACATGGAAACAATGATTCATGATCTATGGATGCTTCAATAGAAGGAAGCATGGTCCAAAGAGAAGGCCTCTAGTTCGGTCGAGTTAGGGTTTCAACCAGCTTCTAAACAACATTCGTAGGTGAATAGAGTTGAACGAGTGGAGATATTAGAGGAGGATGTCGACAATCAAGCTTGGATGGACATTGGAGCGGTAGTGATGCCGGCATTCGATGAAACCGCTCTAGTACATTAGATCACTGTAGTTAAATAGTACTTTGAAGTGCAGCATGTTCGTGAGGAAAATAAGGTGGCTCTCACCTCCACTTGCTTGCATGACCAAACTATATATTGGTACAAGATGATTAAACAGAAATATCCATAGTTAGACTGAGAAAGTATGAAATCGAAGCCCCTCATACACTACGGTGGCCTAATCTCTAGAAATTCCTTTGAGAGTCTATCCACTATTCGCCAGGAATTGACTATTGCTAGTTATGTGGAGGATTTCAAGGCCCTTACTGCTTGCGTTCTTAAGTTAATTGAGATGCGGTTGTTGGGATATTGATGCGAACCCTAAGCTGAGATAAACCTAAAACCCGATCAGATGGAAAAGAACCCTAGGATCATCTTGAAAATAAGCACAACGAAACTTGACCCTAATTCACAATCTCGATTAGAACCAAAGTTATAACAGGGGTTTTGATCACCATAAGTTGCCTTGATAAGATTAGATTGAGTTCTTGATAAAGAACAAAGAAGAATTCTTCAATTTCATAAGAATGGTGTCCTCCTCAATTTGCCCCCTAAAAGACTATTTATAGTATTTACAAATAAAGGAAACAAAAGACAAAAGAAAATGCAAGATGGAAAATAAAGGTTGGCTTTCGAAAACTAGCCAAAAGCTAGCGGACTAAAATCCTAAGCCGGTTAAGTAGGCCGACGACCTACATCTTCAACACCGGTAGCCTTTAAAGGCAAAGTCGGTGGCCTTCACTATCTCCCAAGCAGCTTTCAATGTCTTCCAAGCAACGATGACCTTTAGGCTCAGAAATTTGATTTGCTATTGTTGCTCCAAGCTTTGATCTTCATTATTATTATTGGAGATGCTTGATAAATGGAAAATGATCTCTTCATCTCTTGGATTGCTCAACTTCAATGCTTGGTCCAGATAATCTTAAATAAGTCCATTTAAAGCCTGCTCCATGCGTTTTGTCCTTACGCTTGTCATTGGTCTTCTAATTCCTTCCGATGGATCATTGGAAATAGTTGGTGCAAGCTGATTCCCAACATTCCCTTCCTCTTTGAAAGGATTCATCCTCAAATCACCTGCATCATACAAAGATAAATTAGCAACATTAAAAGTAGCACTCATGTTTCCATAGTTGCTGGGCAAGTCAATCTTGTAGGCATTGTCATTTATCCTTTCTAACACTTGGAATGTCTCATCTCCTCTAGGTTGTAACTTAGATTTCCTTTGTTTGGGAAACCTTTCCCTGCGAAAATGTACCCAAACCTAATCACTAGGCTAAAAAATAACCTTAATGTGCCCCTTATTAGCTTGCCTTGTGTAATGCTCATTCTTCTTATCTATATTAGCATGAACTTTGGCATGTAAATCCCTAACAAAATTGACCTTTTGCTTTCCATCCAAATTAGCAAATTCATTAGTAGGTAAAGGTAAGATATCTAAAGGAGTTAAAGGATTAAAGCTATACACAATCTCAAAAGGTGAATATGACATAGTAGAATGAACAATTCACTTAATATGAGGCAAACAACTTTCCCATTGTTTCAAGTTCTTTTAAATGATAGCACGCAATAAGGTAGTAAGTGTCCTATTAAATACTTCAGTTTGCCCATTTGTTTAGGGATGTACAACAGTTGAAAACAGGATTTTAATCCCTAATTTATTCCATAAAGTATGCCAAAAATGACTTAGGAACTTAACATCTCGATCGCTTATTATAGTTTTAGGCAATCTATGCAAACATACTATTTCCTTAAAGAACAAATCAACAATATGTGTTACGTTATTAGTTTTAGAATATGTAATAAAATGTACCATCTTACTAAAAATGCTCATGCAATATGTCTAAAGTCTTTCGCACACCAAAATGTCCCATTAAACCTCTTCCATGGGATTCCTTAACTAGTGATTCATGCAAAGAACACACAGACATACACAGTCTATCTTTCTTGAATAAAAATCCTTTATGCCTATAATACTCTCCATATGCACATTTAGAGCATGCATTCCATACTTAGCAGAAATCAGAGTCATTCATGTACAAATCTTTAATGAATTTAAAATCAAGTAATTTAGTTTGCAAGGAAGTAGGCAATACATACCTTCTGGATAAGGAGTCAACAACAACATTTTCCTTCTTATTCTTGTATTTAATCACATAAGGAAATGTTTCTGTGAACTCTAATCACTTAACATGTCTTTTATTAAGCTTACCTTGGAATTTCAAGAACCTTAAGCTCTCATGATCAGAATGAATGACAAATTTCCTTATCCACAAGTAGTGCTACTACGTCTGAAGAGTTCTTACAAATGCATACAACTCCTTGTCATAAGTAAGATAATTCAATGTTGCCTCACTTAGCTTTTCACTGAAAAAGGTAATCGGTTTGGAATCCTACATCAAAATAGTCCCTATTCTAACCCTTAATGCATCACATTCAACCTCAAAAGCTTTGTTAAAGTTAGGCAAATACAACAAAGGTGTGTTAGTTATTTTTTTTTCAAAGTATTGAAAGCTTTCTCATGCACTTCCCCTCACCTAAACACAAAATTCTTTTTACCAAGTTCATTTAAAGATGCTGCAATAGAACTAAAGTCCTTTATAAATCTCTTATAGAATCTTGCTAAACCATGAAAACTTCTTGCCTCACTTGCATTCTTAGGTGTCGACCAATCCCTAATCACCTTTACCTTGTTTTCAGCCACCTTTATTCCCTATGAGCTTACAATAAATCCAAGAAAAACAATGATTCCATACAAAAATTGCACTTCTAAAAATTAGCATATAATTGTGTTAAGTTCTCTAATTTGGTTCTAATTTAGTTTTGATGATAACAAAAGAGGTTTAACATATTTTGAATGTTTATGTTTAGTCAGAAGGTATTTCAGAAGTTTCGAAATATATCGATATTTTTCTTATTAATCGATCAGAAGCACTTTCAGAACCTTTGTGAAAAAGGATAGAAGTTGATATTTTTCTTATTAATCGATCAGAAGCATTTTCAGAACCTTTGTGAAAAAGAAAGTCGATATTTTTCTTATTAATCAATTAGAAGTATTTTCAGAACCTTTGTGGAAAAAGGATAGAAGACAATTTTTTTTGTCAGAAGCTTTTTCAGAACCTTCATGTCTGTCACAAAATTTTTTTTCTGTCACAAAGTTTTTTTAAGCTTAGTAAAAAATGTTTTTAAAGGAATCAAGACCCAGCTTCATGTGTCAAGTATATTTGGGTAATATATTTGATGTGTTTCACTTAAGTTGGATTTTATATCATGGGGATGATTTTTTATACAAGGATTACGTCAAACTTAATTTTTTATTTTTAAGGATCATGTCAAAATTAAATCTTATCTTTAAAACAAGATTACGTCAAAAACGGTTTTTATCTTTAAAAGAGATTACTTCAAATCAGTTTTATCCTGAGGAGATCAAGGCAGAAACGTTTTCTTTGATACTTATATCTATCGGAAGATTACCTCTGAAAATCTAGGAGACTCTAAAGCATTAGTAGATATTTTTTTGTTGAACAAATCTTTTTGAATTTCAAAAAGAAACACAACCGTTATCATCTGAGAGTTTCTCAACAAGGAAGCTGATATATATCTAAAGGAAGAAGAAGACGAATAGAGAACAACAAGCGAACACATCTGAGTTTTTAAAATACAATCAGCTTTTGTTGTGCGAAGAAAGAAAAGTTCTTAATTTTATTGAAAAGAAGACTTAATATTTTTGTTGTTTCACTTCTTGTGTGAGGAATTGAGAATAGTTTCATCACTGTAGTTTGAGTGATTAGCTTAGTGAAGAAGCTAGAGAGACTCAGTAGTGAGACTTTGCCTCGAAGAGGCTTGTTTTGTAGACTCTTTTATCTTTTGATATAGTAAAACACAACTGATAAAGAGAATCGAGACCCCGGCTTGAAGCTAGAAAAGAGGACTGACGCTCGAGGCGGAACCTCTATAAATCTCTGAGCACTTTCTCTTCTCTACTCTTTTAATTGTTGCATGTTATTGTTTTCATTCGTTATTATTCACATTCTTTTATCAAGAGATTTTTGATAAAATTGTTAAATTTTGAAATTTTAAAGTTATTAATCAATTCACCCCCCTCTTGATTAATATATTTAGGACCAACAAATTGATTTTCCCTTAAAGCACTCAAAACAGCATGCAAGTGTTTAACATGAACATCCAAATTTTTACTATACAATAAAATATCATCAAAGTAGACTATAACAAATTGTCCAATGAAAGAACGCAAAACATGATTCATTAGACTCATAAAAATGCTAGGTGCATTGGTTAGGTCAAATGACATGACTAATCACTTATACAACCTATATTTTGTCTTAAAAGTAGTTTTCTATTCATCACCTTTCTTTATGCGAATTTGATGATAACCACTTTTTAAATCAATTTTAGAAAGCATACATGAACTATACAACTCATCAAGCATATCATCTAACCTAGGGATAAGATATCTATACTTTATGGTGATCTTCTTGATAGCTCGACAATTAACACACATGTGCCATGTTCTATCTTTCTTAGGAACCAAAAGCACAAGAACTGAACATGGGCTAAAACTCTCTCTCACAAATCACTTTTGCACTAGCTCATCCACCTACCTTTGAATCTCTTTTGTCACTTCCGGATTGGCTCTATAAGTGAGTATATATTAGGGATTGATGATCTCGGAATGAAGTGGATTCGATGTTTAATACCTCTTAAAGGAGGTAGACCATTTGGAATGTCTTTGGGAAACAAATGTTCAAATTCCTATAGCAAAGACATAACCACACTAGGCAAAAAGAAGTTAAGATCTTTAATTGAAAAATAAACATACTTGTACAAAAGTATAAGTAATTGTTGCCTCTCCTTTTGTAGCAAAAGCACTCACTTTCTTACTTCTCTCCTTATTTTGATCTCTACACTCTGAATTTCTTCTCTCTTCACTACCTATCCCACTCTTTTGCACACGCTCACTCTTTTTATCACTCTTTTCTTTTTCTTGTGTACTCACTTTGTTTTCTCTCAATTTGTACTCTTTAATTATCCTAACTTGATCCTCATATGCCTCCAAAGGTTTGAGAGGTGTTAGCATAATGAGCTGGTTATTCATTACAAATTTGTACACATTCTTATACCCATCATGAGTGACCTTCCTATCAAACTGCCATGGACACCCCAAAAGAAGATGTCCATCATGCATTGGTGCCATATTACAAAGAACCTCATGCTTGTAGTTTCTAATGGAAAATGCAACTAAAACTTACTTTGTCAGCTTAACTTCACCACATTTATTTAACCATTATATCTTATATGTTCTACGATGCTTTAGTGTAGGTACCATTAAAAATCGCAACATAGTTGCAACGCTACTATCAATAATCATGCTACACACTTTACTACTCACATGACACCTAGTATGAAAGATGTGCTTACGCTGTTCCTCATCAACATCTTCCTTAGATTGTATGTTTAGAGCATGCCTAGTGACCAACATCTCTCCTTTCATAAGACCCTCTATATCAACATCACTACATTCTTCTAATGCTGACATCTCTTCTTTAGTTGAACTAACACTCTCTACATCACCATTATCCAAAACAAACATAACCCTCTTGTTTGGACATTGAGATGCAATGTGCCCCAATCCTTGACACTTGAAACACTTAATATCACATGATTTAGAAGAGGATTTAATTTTGATTTTACCTTTAGGATAAATAATTGTTTCCTTAGCCTTTGCATCTTCCTTTTGTTGAAAGGCATCCTTGCTGTTCTTTTAGTTTGACTTCCATGAAGAGCCAGAAGCGGAGCCATACCTGAAGGTACCTTTAGACTTTAATTACCTCTCCACTTTGATAGCCTTATGTGATAATTCCTCCATCTCCACATAATGATGCAACTTCACCACATCAGTTATCTCTCTATTCAGGCCATTAACAAATCTAGCTATCGTTGCTTGACGATCTTTTTCTATGTTAGCCCAAATCATAGCTACCTCCATCTCCTTATAATAATCCTCAACACTCATGGAGCCTTGAGTTAGCACTTGCAACTTCCTATATAATTCTCTATAGTAATGATTATGTATAAACCTTTTTCTTATTACTACTTTCATTTCTTCCCATGACTAAATAGGTCTCTCACCATTTCTTTGCCTACTAACCACAAGTTGATCTCACCAAATGCTAGCATAATCAATGAACTCAACTGCTGCTAGTTTAACCTTCTTCTCCTTAGAATAAGTATGACAATCAAACACATGTTCTACCCTTCTCTCCCACTCCAAATACAACTCAAGGTCATTCTTTCCTTGAAAAGTAAGGATTTTCATATTAATGCTTCCTAAATTACAATCTTGCTTCTTAACACCCCTTTTACCTCTCCTAGAACTAGTCACATCAACATCAAGCTCCTTATCTTCCCCGTCCTCATCTATACTCCTCTAGAAAGATTTAGGCTTAGAAGGAGATTCAAGATTATCTAACCTTCTATTTAGAAGTTTAAATTGATCTTGGATAGCCTTCATAAACAAGTTCATATTAAAATCCACATTATCTCCTCCACTACTCATGTTTCACAACCTACAAAAGAGTTTGTTAGTAAAAAGAGAGTTTTCCTTTCAAACACTCCCTCATGCATTTACACTAAAAAATATGAATTCCAATCACTTGTGTTTCATTCAATTAATTTTTTTTTATCCAATAAACTTCTCCTCACAAGCTCTTTAATAAGAATCTTATCGATGACCCTACCAGATAGCAAGTAATGATAAAGTAAGACTAAGAACAAAAAAAAAAAAAAATCTATCTAAGCAATTCAAAGAGGGAATTTCATATCAAGCTCTTTTTTTTTTTTTTAATTCAGATTGTGCGATAGGTATTGATTGCACGACTCAATCTTGATTTCTTTTATGTGAATTTCTGTTCTTCTTCTTCTTTTTTCAACTCTTTAAATACAAATTAGAATTGTAGACTAAAAGCAATGAATCAAATCAATGAAAGGACACGAGCAAGATGAAATTTTGATAAACAAGAATAATAACAAATTAAAAACTCAAGAACTAAAAGGATGAAAGATAATAATGAAATAATCAAAGGATTGGTAACACCTAATTTTCAAGAGCCAAAGCTCTAATACCAATTGATGTGAACCCTAGGCTGAGATGAACCTAAAACCTGATCAGATGGAAAAGAACCCTAGGATCGTCTTGAAAATAAGCACAACAAAACTTGACCCTAATTCGCAATCTCGATTAGAACTAGAGTTATAATGAGGGTTTTAATTGCCACAAGTTGCCTTGATAAGATCGGATTGAGTTCTTGATAAAGAACAAAGAAGAATTCTTCAATTTCATAAGAATGGTGTCCTCCTCAATTCGGCCTCCAAAAGACTATTTATAGTCTTTACAGATAAAGGAAACAAAAGAAAAAAGAAAACACAAGACAAAAAATAAAGGTTGGCTTTTGAAAGCCGACCAAAATACATCTTCAATATCGATAGCCTTTAAAGGCAAACCCAATGGCCTTCATTGTCTCTCAAGCAACCTTCAACGTCTTCCAAGCAATGACGACCTTCAAGCTTAGAAATTCCATTTGCTAGTGTTGCTTAAAGCTTTTATCTTCATTATTATTATTGGAGATGCTTGATAAATGGAAAATGATCTCTTCATCTCTTGGATTGCTCAACTTCAATGCTTGGTCTAGATGATCTTGAGCAAGTCCATTCAAAGCCAGCTCTATGTGTTTTGCCTTTGTCTTTTGTCATTAGTCTTCCAATTCCTTCTAATAGATCATTGGAAGGAGTTGGTGCAAGCTGATTCCTATCATATATTATTTAAGCAGTTTGAAGGATGAGATTCAAGTGAGAGTACGTACATTCCGATTAATCACTTTATCGGAGGCCATTGAGTTATCCCTCAGTGTTGAACAAGAGTTTGCAAGTGGAGTTGTGGTGGTTTAGAAGGGATGAGAGAATGAATGACTTATATGATGCCAGCTATGTCAGAATCTAGTGTATTTGAATCTAGCTTATTCCAATTTCAATTGTTCTCCAATGAGCTCTCCTCGGTCCAAAACATCAATTGATAGTGGTTAGCAATCTCATCCAATTTCTAGTACTTGTAGTTAACAGATAGAAGTGGAGCTTGTTGGCATGGGACTGGGGAAACTGGTAGTAGCAAGTTGGTGGCAACGATTGTTGGTGGAGCGATCAAAATTGTAGATGATGCACGCAGCTCGGGTTCATCTGTTCCTTAGATAAACAATGCTAGTAGGGGACTGCACCGGATGAATTATCAAGAATATTTGGATAAGCGAAGTAAAGGATTATGTTTTAAGTGTGATTAGTCATTTAGTCCGAGATATAAATATCCTAATAAAACTTGCATTGATGGAAGATGAAAGCGGCAACGAAGACATAGATTAGGTAGATGTTGGAAAGATAAAGGGTATGTTTGTTGCCATTTTCATTCTCAGGTGACTTAGAACATGGAACTTTCTCTATTAGCTCTTCATGGGTTTGATAAACTGCGAACAATGAAATTTAGAGGTGACTATTCTAGAACTTCCATTTCTATCCCTAATGATAGTGGAGCTAGTCACAACTTTATTTCTTCTACATTGGTATATACATTATCATTAACAATTGAAAAAACTAAGCCTTTTTCTATCAAGCTTAGGGATAGACATAAGGTTTCTTCTTGTGGAATATGTAGAAATGTGATATTAATGGTTGATGGGTATGAGATTTTAGTTAATTGTTATGTCATAGACATTAGAGGAGTGGATGTTATTTTGGGGGTTGCATAGTTACAAACTTTAGGAGAAATCAAAGTGATTTGGAAACTTATGACTGTGAAAATTCCATGTGATGGTTGTGATTAGGAATTGAAAGGGGATCCAACTTTACATTGGTTGGGTATCACTCTTAAGCAATTTCTTAAAATGCATGACTTTGAGTATGGAGTAGTCTTGAAATTACATGAATACTTGTGTTTTCTTATGGAGGAAACGGGTGAATTTGTTGAAGTGGGTGCTTTATTAGAAGAATTTTTTGATATTTTTGAGGAAATCAAGGAATTACCACCTTTGAGAATACAGGATCGTCAAATCAGACTTAATGAAGGGGTGGAATTGATTAATGTTCGACCTTATCAATATTCCCAAATTCAGAAAGATGAGATTGAAAAATTGGTTTCTGATATGCTAAAAGCTAGGATTATTATATCTAGTTCGAGTCCTTTTTCAAGTCTTGTTATTTTGGTTAAGAAGAAAGATGGGTCTTGGAGATTCTATGTTGACTACAAGGCTTTAAATGTTGTGACGGTGCCTAATAAGTACTCAATTCCTGTTATTGATGAATTGATAGATGATTTACATGATGCTTCAATGTTTTTAAAGATTGATTTGCACTTAAATTATCACCAAATTCGTGTTTCTACTTATGACATTCCTAAGATTGCATTTCAGACACATCAAGGGCACTATGAATTCTTGGTCATGCCTTTTGGGTTGACAAGTGCCCTAGCTACTTTTTAATCCATTATGAATGATGTGTTTAGACCTTACTTATGAAAATTCGTATTGATTTTCTTTGATGATATTTTGGTTTATAGCTTTTCTTTAGATGACCATCTTTAGGATTTACGTTTGGTTCTTGATTTGCTCTAGACACATCACTTTTATGCCAATAAGAAGAAATGTCACTTCAGGAAATCTTTTTAAAAATATTTGGGTCATGTGATCTCTTTTTAAGGAGTTAGTATAGGTCCTTCAAAATTTCAAGTTGTTTTAGATTGGCCAATACTGAAGTCATTGAAGGGTTTGTGGGGATTTCTTAAGCTATTAGGATATTATCGAAAGTTTATTAAGGATTATGGAAAGATTGCACGACCTTTGACTCAGTTGTTAAAAAAGAATTCTTTCTTTTAATCGGATGAAGCTACTACTGCTTTCCATAATCTTTAGCAAGCCTTGACTCATGCCTTAGTGCTTGTTATGCTTGATTTTTCTCAACCTTTTTCAGTAGAGTGTGAGGCTTCTACTCATGGTCTCAGGGTAGTTCACATGCAAAATCAGCAGCCTATAGCTTTTTGGAGTAAGGTGTTACCTAACAAGACATTGGGTGAATCAACCTATGAGAGGGAATTGATGGATTTGGTTTTAGCCATTACCCATTAGTGTCCTTATTCGTTAGGATGGCATTTTACAATGGTTACGGATCATAAGAGCACTAAACATCTTTTATCTCAACGAATTATAACTCCAAATCAGCAACATTGGTCGGCAAAATAGCTTGGCTATGATTTTATTGTCATCTATAAACAAGGTTCTTTAAATGGTGTGGCCAATGCTCTTTCTCAGGAATTTGTGGAGTTGGACTTAGTTGGAATTTCTAGTCCTATTTAAATTGATATTGATGAAATTCATAAGGATGTGCTTGCTGATGAATTGTTGGCCACTAAATTGTACTTATTGAAAGAGGGAAAGGATGTTGGATTAGGCTTTAATCTCCATAATAATACTCTTTAATATCACGACCATTTGGTTATTCCTTATCATTCTAAGTGGATGCCTTTGTTTTTACATGAATTCCGTTAATCTCCATTGGGAGGTCATGCGGGATATGTGAGGACATATTGTCGATTGGCATCTCATTTGTTTTGGTTTGGTATGCATAAAGATGGTTCTTATTTTGTTGCTAAACGTGTTGTTTGCTAACGATAGAAGGTACAAAATGATTCTCCAGCTGATTTACTTTCTCCTCTTCCTATCCCTTAAGCTATATGGGAGGGTATTTTTATGGATTTTATCACCGGGCTTCCTAAATCTAAGGGATATGAAAATATCTTTGTGGCAATTGATCATTTTTTGAAATATGCTCATTTTATCCTCCTTAAACACCCATATATAGCTCAGTTGGTGGCTCATATTTTTATTAAACAAGTGGTTCATCGCCATGGTTTTCCCCACACTATTGTTAGTGATTGTGATCCTCTCTTTGTTAGTAATTTTTGGCAACAATTGTTTATTCTCCAAGGCACCCGATTGCATTTTAGTACGACCTATCATCTAGAAATGAATAGTTGGACGAAAAATCTTAATCGAAGTCTTGAGTGCTATCTTCGTTGTTTTACTAGGGATTGTCCTAATGTTTAGGCTACTTGGATTTCATTCTTTGGTTGGCATGACACCCTTTGAGGTGGTATATGGGCATGCTCCTCCCTCTCTACCTTCTTATTTACCTAATGAAGTTGCTAATGTTTCATTTTGAGTGGCTCTTCATTCCCATGATGATATTCTTTTGCAACTAAGGTCTAATTTGGAGAAAGCTCAGCTCTGCATGATTGTGAATGCTAATTAGCCTCATTGAGATGTGGAATATCAAGTTGATGATTGGGTTTTCTTACATCTTCACCCTCTCATTCTTCTAAAGTGGTTGTTAAATTTGTTATTAAACTTTAGCCATAATTTTTTTGGCCTTTTCAAATTGTGGCCCATGTGGAAAAGGTGGCTTATAAGCTGTGTTTGCCTTCACATTGCCACTTGCACCCGATTTTTCATGTATCACTCCTCAAGTGTCCTCATGGCTCTTTCCCTCTTATGCAAGACTTACCTTCAGATAATTCTAGTGATGAGCTTGCTCCTGTTTGTTATCCTTCTCAAGTGTTGGGTTGTTGTTTTATTATTTGAGACGATCTTAAGGTTCCCCAAGTTCTCATTCGTTGGGTTCGTTGTTCTTTTACTAATGATTTTTAGGTTAATACTGAGGAAATTATGCTTTTATACCATGATTTTATCCTTAAGGATAAGGACATTTTCTCGAAGTGGGGTATTGTAACATCTTTTAGAGCTCATAAACCTTTGTTGAGGTTTATGAGAGATGTCACTAGTTATGTGGTAGGAGTGGGTGTGGTGTTGTGTTGTGTGTAATATTCGTTGTGGTGGAGTGCTATATTGTGTTGTGTGTAATATTTGTTGTGGTGGAGTGCTGTGCTGCATGTGTACTTGTTAGGATGATTGGTCTGTTTTGTGGGATTTATAAGGGGGTGTGTGGTGGTGTTCTATAGGGTTATTTTTGGAATTTTTGTGACCTTAGTAATGGCTATTTAAATAAAACGTGAAGGGAATAAAAGACAGTTATGACTATGGTAGAAGAATACACCCACTTTCCAGGTATCTCAATTGAAGAAATTATATTGGGAAAGACTTGGCCTGCTATCATCTTTACCTATATTAGCAATGGATGAAGAGTTAAAACCACCAGCTATTCTTGAAAGAAAGATGGTGGAACGACATAATCGTGCTAAGACTATGGGACTTATATTATGGAAGAATAAACCATCGTCTAAAGCCACATGGGAGTTCTTGACTGATCTACAACTATGATTTTCACATTTTCCCTTGGGGATAGGGGAAATTTAAGGAGGGAAGAGTGTAATGGGGGAGATGCAGCAATTGAGGTTTTGTGGCTTGGAAAGTAAATGGAATAAGACAAAAGTTGAAAAAATAGTCTCGATGAAAAAAACGAAGAAGCAGCCGGGAAAAATGGGCATGTGTATTTAGGAGAATTACTACAAATATATATACATTGTCTGTAATACATAGAAAAAAAATCAATGAGAAACACAAATTTTTTTTTTTTCTCCTAATGTGTTTGTGTAACTTGTTCATATGTAAGCATTGTTTCCACTGTTTGTGAGTTTCCTATTGCATTCACTCATTCAAATTTTCATTCATTCGCACCTCTCCTGCTCCATGTTGCCCAAAGAATGTAATCTCCTCGAGTCAACTATGTCTCTAGTGCGTGATTAAATTGATCATCTGTGTTTATGCATATGGATGTATGATTCGAATTAAAAAAATAAAGTATTGGAGCTTCTTGTCACGTAGACCCTTTAACATGCATATATGCTTGAAGAATGAAGTGGGTTTAGGTTGCTTGTCAAGGGTTGGGGAATGAGGTTGCTTTTTTTTTTTTTTTTTGTTAGTGTGTGTTTTCTTTGCCTAAATAAACAGCTGCAATCGGCTCTCACAGTTTTTTATTATTTATTTATTTATTTTACCGAAACTCTCACAGTTGAATGCCTCTGTTTATGCTATTTTCCCACTAGCTGCTATGTATTATTCACTTATGGGCTTCTTTCTTTTCGTAGATCCAACGGGCCCCTTTATTCTTGTTTCCTATCATACCCTATTCGATCAGTTGTAGTTGTAATGCAAGCCTCCCCTCAACGTCTCAAGTATAATCTTGCTCAGCTGCCAACTCTTCTTTACGAATCCGTAGCCTTAAATGATGTTCGCTTATTAAAATTAAGGTCAGAGGATCAGCACATGCGTCCCGAGATTCAATACCATGCTTCATGAGTCCCTAATTTCTGAAGTTGTCAAGCTGCAATTTCTTTTCTTCTCTCATGGCTTGCTGTTGTCAGATGGAGTTCATGCATTCTTCGAGCACGACTTGCAGCTCAGCTCTCGTAATTCTACCCTGTACATATGTGCATCTCTAATAGGCCGCTTCATCTCATTCTACCCTCAAGATGAGTTCACGGTTGCTGCTGTAATTTTCACCACTCTCAAAAGAACTTCACGGAACTCCAACTGGCACCACGCACATCGAGAAGCCCTAGCAACTAGTTCAACTACAGTTTGAAGAAAGAGATGTTTCCGCTGTGTGGTGCTCTTAAAATTGCAGCTATGGATCTAGCCGCTGCTCAGCTCTCTTCCTCACACGCAGAACTGGGGAAGCATGTTGCTCCTGGTCTGCTTTAGCTGCTACTGATCTAAAATCTCGGCTGCACTTGTGTCTCCCACTTCATAGTCCATCTCAAGTAATTAAGGAATAATAAGTTGGCCTCTTCAGCACATGTTGCTACTGTTGTTGCTTCATTACCTAGCCATCTAGCTTTACTTATCTTGGCTCTCTTGATTTTGTTGGAATTTTTCATTCCATGAGCTGTCGTCTACGTCCAAGTTGGCCACTGTTGTTTCGCTCCAAGTGCATTCATCGGCTTTATGGTCTTGCTGAGCACCGCAATTGGACTTGACTCTCCACTATGATGTGGTTACCTTTGTTAATGCAGCTAGTACCTCGGGTTGCAGTTCACTGTTGCTGTTTCTTGATCAAATAAGATACTCCATGTTTGACATGGTTGTCATAATTTTGTCTCGATCGGCCTTGGATTTCATGTGATTTAGTAGACTTCCTTCTTCTATTCTCCTTATCTGAACAAATGGACCAAAGACACATGTAGGATAAAAAGCACTACAAGTATACGAGAAGTTGATGCATGGATTGGTGCTGAACTTTATGCAACTAGTTTGATCTTTCCTTTCAAGTCTTATGTAATTGCTAATGTATATTTATAATGCCAAGGCATGCCTTCACTAAGAGTATAATACTTGAGGGAAAGAAGTTTCATTTGTCTGTTTTGGATACACATGCTATGGGTATCCTGAATTACTCTGTTGTTTGTGGGTGTGAGGACTGAGTTAGAATTTTAAGGCAACTTAACAATTTCATATTCAAAGGACCATGGTTAAGCAAACAATCTACTCAAAACATAAAAAATGTTAATTAATATATGTGTTTATTTCATGTTGGAAGGTTGATATCCTAGAGATGAGAAACTGCTTATTGAATGGTTCTGGCAGTAGCAACTACTGCAGTGGATTTAAAACTAAATGTATTATCTTGGAATGTTAGTATCCTGGGGACGAGAAGTTGCATATCTCAACGTTTCAGCATTAATACCAATTGCTATGCATTTGTTTATAGTTCCTGTTGATTTTTTGTGTCTAACTAATTATCCAATGGTTTTGACTTGAAATTTTTGCTATATAGCTACCTCTCTATTTGCTCTGACAAAATAACCGTCATTAGTTATTCTAGAAATCTTTAGTTTGCCAGTATGTAATAATAAAACTAAAGAATATATAAAAGATGGGATTTTGCTTTATGTTTTCAATACCCAAAACTATGAGCTCTCCCTTCATTATATAGAAAGTTTACAACAGATCATGTCATTTTAATTTAGGTACAACACATATTATTCCCATAAATTTTCAATACCCAAAACTATGAGCTCTCCCTTCATTATATAGAAAGTTTATAACAGATCATATCCCTTTAATTTAGATATAGCACATATTATTCCCATAAATGCAACAAAAAAATCTCTCACATAATTACAACGAAATATTCTAATCTAAATATAATACCTTAACAGCTATTCTAATCTAAATATGGTATAGATTACAGCTATAATTCTCAATAGCTACTCTTGACACCCCTCCCTCCCTTAAATTGATGTTGGTGAATTAAACAACATCAATTTGTTGACTAAAAACTGATGACGAGCATGAGTGGGAGGTTTGGTGAGAATATCAGCAATTTGACAATCAGTGGAGATGTATGAAAGAGTAATAAAGCCTTTGTCAAAAGATTCACGAATGGAAAAACCGGCTTTGCCACAATCTGAATAGCACTTGTATTATCGGCATGCAAAGGAGTAGGAGAAGATTGCGGATAGCCCAATTTTGATAGTAAACCACGTAAACAAGTTATTTCGGAGCATGTTAATGACATAGCACAATATTTAACTTCCGTAGAGGATTTAGAAACTCGTTCTTGTAGTTTACATTTCCAAGAAATTAAGGCATCGCCTAGGTATACACACCAACCTATAGTAGAATGTCGTGTGTTAGGACACCCGGCCCAATCCGCATTGCTATAGGTGACAAGATGAAGAGAAGAACCAGATAGAAAAAACAACCTACGATTAGGAGTGTTAAGAAGATACCGGACAATTCTTTTAACAATTGCCATATGCAAATGTCTTGGTGAAGACATGAATTGACTCACTAGATTGATCGCAAATGATATATCAGGTCTGGTAGTAGTCAAGTATACTAGACTCCCAACTAATTGCTGATATAGAGTTAGATTTGGAACAAGATCACCCTCATCTTGCCGAAATTTAACATTGACTTCCATAGGAGTATCAACAGGTGTAAAATCTTGTAAGCCTGTTAAGTGACTTATATTAGTAAGACATTTTTGTTGATTTACAAAAATTCCTTTATTTTTTTTGTGAATTTCAAGTCCGAAAAAATAAGCAGCAGGTCTAAGGTCTTCTATGGGAAAAGAAGCATGAAGAGATGCTTTAAGTTGTTGTATTTCACCAATATCATTCCCCGTAATGATGATATCATCCACATAGACAAGTAAAAGAACAATTCCTTTGGAAGTTTTTCATAGAAATAAAGATGAATAATACTAACTTTGCACGAAAGAGAGATGAAGAAGTGCTTGTTGAAATTTTTCAAACCAAGTATGAGGGGCTTGTTTTAACCTATATAATGACCGTTTTAAACGACAAATATCTGTAGCATTTGAAGTTGTTAGCCCTTGAAGAGGATGCATGTAAATGACTTCTTTAAGATTCCCATGAAGAAATGCATTTTTTACGTCCATTTGGTGAGTGGGCCAATCATTAGTAGCTGCAATAGCCAAAATGGTACAAACTGTAGTCATTTTTGCAACTGGAGTAAATGTTTCCTCATAGTCTATCCCATATTTTTAAAAATTACCAAGAGCCACTAGTCAAGCTTTATACCTGTCTAAGGATCCATCAGATTTGAGTTTGATAGAGAAAACCCACTTACAATAAATGGGATTGATTGAGGGTAGACACGATATAATATCCCAAGCATTATTTTGTTGTAAAGCATCTAATTCCTCCCATATAGCTTGTTTCTAACAGTCATGCTTCATAGCTTGAGAGTAAAAGGTAGGCACAGTGATAGATGCTAATGTTGTAACTAATGATTTATGAATACCAAATCTCTCTCGAGAGTGACCATACCTATATAGAGGATGGGATTCTCGTGTGGACCTTCGAAGTGGTGGAGATGTAGTAATAGATACTGGTGTTAGAGAGGATGCCTAGACTGGAAAAAAATTTTGAGTTTCAAGAAATATTACATTATGAGAAATACGATGTCGCCAAATGGTGGGATCATAACATATATAACCTTTTTGGTGTAGTGCATAACCAAGGAAAGCACATCTTGTAGATTGGGCTGAGAGTTTAGTTCATTCATGGGGAGGAAGAAAAACAAAACAAACATACCCAAAAGGATGTAAATGAGTATATGCAGTTTGTTGTTGATAAGGATAGAAATATGGTGATTGATGGTGAAGGATAGGAAAAGGAAGTCTATTAATCAAATGTACAACAGTGGATAAGGCCTTAACCCAAAATTGTGATGGGATAGAAGATTCAAGAAGTAAAGAACGCATAACATCAAGAAGGTGTCGATTTTTTCTCTCGGAAACCCCATTCTATTGGGATGTATAAAGACAACTTCATTGAGAAATAATACCCTTTTGTTGAAGAAAATCTTGGATTTTTGTTGACATGTACTCTCCCCCAGAATCAGAACAAAGTATTTTGATACTTTTAGAGAACTGATTCTCAATTAATGCTAAGAATTTTTTAAAAGCATCAAGGACTTCAAATTTGCGTCGCAAAAAATATATCCAGATAAAATGACTATGATCATCAATGAAGGTCACAAAGTACTTGTAATGATCCTGAGATATAATTGGTGAAATCCCCCATACATCACTGTGCACAAGATCAAAATAATGAGAAGAATGTAAATGACGAGATGGAAAAGGAAGAGTTTTGCTTGTAGCCATTTTGCAACTAGAATAGTCAAAAACTACATCTTTGGAAGAAAATGACATTTTATTTCCTAGTATCCCAAATTTTAACATAGACAATAGAGTCCTATCATTTGGATGGCCAACTTGACATGCCATAATCTATAGGCAGTTTGAGGAGAATTACAAAAGAAAGAAACTGCTCTCATAGGCTTAATTGGTGCGTTGAGAAGGAAAGGAAAGAGCCTATGCCATTTAGGTTCCTCTGCTATTGTCTTTCCTGACACCGAATTCTGTATAATGCAACCAGAAGGAGAAAAACCACTTTGCAATTATTATCAACCATTTGCCCCACAAAAAGTAAATTAGCAGATAAATTAGGAGAGATAAAAACATTCTTCAAGGATTGGGAAGAAGGAATATCACCAATGGCAGTGATGGGAAGATGATCCCCATTAGCAGTTTCAATTTTCAAATTATCATCATATTCTTTGATATTAACCAGATTCTCAGGTGATGAAGTTATATGATTTGAAGCACCTGAGTCAAACAACCAAATTCTAGAGAGAGATAATTTTTTACCGGTTAGCCCAATGGTTGAGAGAGTTGAGATAATCATTTGTTAAACATTCTCCTAAGTGATAGATGAGGCCGATGGCTGTGAAGAAGCACAAGTGGGGGCTGCAACTGGAGAATTAGTGACAGCACATGTGTGGTAAGCACAAAAATTTGGATTTTGGGGACACTTACGACATTTTAAAATAATATGTCCCTTAATTTTGCAATAGTTGCAAAATTTTTTAGGACATTGACTAACAATGTGGCTAAATGTTTTACAACCGTAAAATTAAGTGTTGGTCATATCACGAATTCTCTATTTTCCTTGAGCAACATAAGCAACGTTGAGAACATTTGTGGAATTCCTTTGCTGGTCCAAATTATCCTAAGTTAAAAGCCTTTGTTCCTCCTTAAGAAGTTCATTCAAATAGTCATCTAAATATAGGTAAGGAATCCTCATTAGTAGATTAGAACGGACAACTTCAAACTCTGGTTTGAGTTTCATTAAGAGTTGACCCCTTTGACTAGTCTAATGAAGAGTTTGAACATCTGGTAAAGAAGCATTAGAGATTGAAACATACACAAGATTTGTATATTCGGTCCATAGCATAACAAAACTGTTGTAATACTCTTGAATGGTCAAGTTTCCTTGATTATATTTTGAAATATCATAATCTAATTGAAACCTCCTATTTGAGGTATTCTAATTGTAAACTCTCTTAAGATAATCCCACATGGCTTTGGCTGTCTTGTAAGGCCAAAGATTAACAGCAATGGTAGGTTCCATAGTTTGCAACAACCAACTCTTGATGTGAGCATCATTGACATCCCACTTAGTAGCCTTTATTGGATCTGTGGGTTTAGTAGTAGTGCCATCAATTTGCCCCTACAATTCCTTTCCTTGAACATAAATATAGAATTGAAAGGCAAAGTAATTCTTACCTGAAAATTTAACACAAGCTATTTTTGATTTCTCTATGAAAGTATTCTCAAAGAAAAATTAACCTACAAAATCTAAACCAAGAATTAACCACCTCTTTTCAAGATCTAAAAAAAATATACTAGATAAGAAGGTGGCTCTGATACCATAACAAAACTAAAGAACATATAAAAGATGGAATTTTTCTTTATGTTTTCGATGCCCAAAACTATGAGCTCTCCCTTCATTATATAGAAAGTTTACAACATATCATATCCTTTTAATTTAGGTATAACATATATTATTCCCACAAATACAAGAAAAAAATCTCTCCCATAATTACAAAAAAATATTCTAATATAAATATAATAACTTGACAGCTACTTTAGTCTAAATATAGGATAAATTACAGTTATAATTCTCGACAGCTACTCTTGACATGTAATTCACTATCATATGCACCTTAGTCTCATTGGACACTGCGTATTCCACTAATTATATTTGGTTATTAATGTCATTATAGGTTTACCTGAGTCAAATGATTACATTTATGTTGAAGCAAATGGGGGCTTAAATCAGCAAAGGACTTCAGTTGGTTGAATTTCTCAAGCCTCATCTTAGTATATTTTCTATAGAATTCAGAGTCTTATCAGCCTAGCTAATGTATGTACTGTGTGCATGAGTGGTAGGATACCTTAATGCAATTCTTTTAATCCCTAATTTCCATCATCACAACATTTGGCAAGACCCTAAGTTTGTCTAACACTTATTTGGCTTCTTCTTTTTCCTCTCTATTGGGTAAAAATGAATACTGAATGGTTTCTTGTTGATTTGCTAAACAAAGTAGGATTTAATGGACTTATAATTGTTCAATTATATTATAATACTTGGAAAGTAAAAGGTAGGATCAATTTCTTTTGCTTATGTTGATAATAAGTCTGTTGTAAATGTTAAGCTTTGTCATGGACATAGAGTGGAGGACTACTCCACACTTAGATACTTCAATCATCATAGAGATCTGTTGGTCTTGAGGTCACATACTATCTTGATTAGTTTCAAAGGCATATAACTGTTTAAGTTGCTAACACCACATATTGGAAGTAAGAGTTAATTTTTTTATTCTTGTTGTATGATGCATTTATGAATTGCTTAATTTCACATCTGGATGCGTCAAATAATTTTGGACCCATTAATCCATGTAAACAAACTTTACTAAATTGGTGTATATGTGAGAACGTATATAAAAGTTGCCTATCTTGTCGAGGGCAAAAAGCCTGGCTTTCTAGTGGCAAGATGAAACCTATAGTCTTGACAAAAGACAATAGAAAAGGATTAGACATAGCAACTCTCACATGACTTTATCAAATTCAAATGAAATTGAAATAATCATGACCAGCTTATGTTTAGAAATTGGCATATGAATGAGATAGAATTATAAGCACATGTAATTAATTTAAACTCCATTTTTTATCCTCTATCCATAGTTTTCATTATTTTAAAGTAAAATTCACAATAAAAGCTCAATGAATTGCATGGATTGTGTCATTGAACACAAAATGATAGATGCTTAAATTCAAATCAAAGATGGAAAGTTGTATTTTTGGGGTTCTTTTTATGTGTTATAAGGCATTAAAGGTATATGAATGTAAATTATGAGAGCATTAGCAATGAAAGAGGAAGGGAGGTTTCTCAATAATCATTTAACTCTCAAGAGTTTGACACGTTCAAGAGAAATAAGATAAGCTAATCAAGTTAAAAGACTACTTCCAAAACCTTAAAGAAACCCTTAGGACATTAATAAAAGGGTCAATATTTAAACATGTGGAAAAACTATACAATTTAACATAACAAAACGCAAAGTTTCAATTTGTTTAGAATTAGCTTATTGTATGGATGGTATGTCCTCTACCATTCAGATTGTAGAGGCATCTATTTTATAGCTAAGTTGATATGGGACATCATTTAGATGGGGGTTCTAAGGCATTGTAATGGCTCTTGGGTTCCCTATACAATTTAGCTAGCAGTTGCCTTACCATCTGATTGGTAAGCACACACATTCTATACCCAAAATGTGTCTTATCGCCATTAGGATGGTCATCCTACACACATCAGTTGGTGGACCTTATTTAACAAATCCTAGCTTGTTTCATTTTGTTAACAACCTTACCCACTAAATCATGAACCTAGTTCACTCCTTGGCTCTTCCATAAAGGATCTAGATCAATGAACACATAAAAGTGTTTTCTTACATAGTACTCTTATTTTGACTCATGAAAGTCTTAGCATATTTTAAATTTTATTTTAGCAAAATTTCTTCCCATGTTTTTAGTTTATATATTATTCCAATCTATCAATTAATTTCTATTTGAAGCTCTTAAGTCTTCTAGTGTAGTGAGTTCTAGCACTCTAGTCACCTAAATACTAATCCATTTACTAAATCATGTGTTTAGGAATCCAGAGGATTTTAAAATTTAAAATATCAAATGCCAATCTAGTAGATTGATTATAACTAATATAATTAAATTCAAGCTTGAGTGGGTCTGGCTGTCTTGTGTGCTTTCAGTTTTGTGAAGGAAATACTAGTGTTAACGCTAGGTAGTAGTAGTGTTGATGTGGTGACATAGGTTGATATTGCTAATAAAATTTAATTAAAATTGATTGTTGAAAACCTTTAAAAAGCATAGCATACTTAATTGACTAAAGTGTTGGGACTTATGCAGTAATAATAATACTGGCGAATACTCACCAGGTTGATCATTTAAGGAAGAAAGGGGTCGGCTAAATACTATGTTTGTCTTATAACTCTAATATAGGAAAATTAAATAATAGGAGAGATTGGAAATTATAAACTAAATTAACAAAACTCAAAAGCCTGTAATACCAATGCATAAAAGTGTGTATTGTGATGACTTATTCTCTAGAATTGTTAGCAAATCGTGTTGAATTAAGTATTGAATATGGTATTCAAGTGGGTTTTAGTGGAATTCACTTGAATTTGTCTCATTAGTCAACCATATGAAATTCACTGTATAGTAAAAACCTCATTTACGATGCATTTTCCTATACAATAAGTTATACTCAACTATTGTCACTAGCTAAGTACTCTAGTTATAAATATGGATTAATTGCTTGGTTAGCCTCATAATCCATACTCATAGCCACATTAAGTGAGTGAATTCAAGTGACTTCAACAAAATCCGTTGGTCATGCAATTTTATCAAAAAAATGCCTTAGTTACATCTAGTAGAGTTCAAATCCTTGGTTGGGTACTCAAAACTTCCTAAGTATGTTAAACTCGGTGGTCATGCAATTTAGCACACATTTAAAACAACTACACTAAAAGCTTAATTCAATACACATGTTCATACTTAATCTACACTACTTATGTAAACAATTCCATCAAAATTGTATAAACCCATAATAAAATGTTTAGCTACTCATAGTTATGAAAAGAACATAGCAAGAACACATACAAATCATTAAAACAAACATAGAGAAAGGTTTAAAGTGAACAAAGTTGAGATTATACCCAAAACCTAAGTCCAAATCTTCAAATCCCACGAATTTAAGACTTGCAATGCACTCCTAAGGCTCTAAATTATATAGAAATTCTAAAAACTACTAAAGACATGCTAAACTATCTTAGAAACTACTAAACCCTAAATTTCTACAAAGAAAACAAGAGAAAATTGTGTAAAAATAGCATCTCCTTTTTTATTGCTACAAATAGTAGCTTTTAGCTTATATATTAGAGGACTATTGGCAAGACTATACAATAAGTTATCATCTAAACAACAGACACGTAGTGGCTTCTCATGTGCTAAAGTTTTAGATGCAAATAGTTATGGCTAGGGTTTAGGGGTTGGCGATCAAACGGTGACTTAGATGGTAAGTTACCATCTTGGAGCCATCACAATTTATATTCAACAGTAGCTAGATGGCTGCTTTTTCATGTTACCAATTAGGCAGTATTGTTTTAGCATTTTCTTCTTTTGATCTCCTTTGATTCAACAATGGGGCTACTAATAAAGTGGTAGCTCCCTATACACTTGCATAAAGTATTTGAAATCACTGGTTTTCACATAAAAATACAATCTTTTTCATCATTTATGTGATTTTAAGCTTGATTAATTCACTTTGTGCATAATTTACACTTTTCTCAAAAAAATAATTGAAATTAGCTCAAAATCATGCACAAACATGATTTTTGAGTTGGGGAAAATTGTGTAATTTTGAGTATTATCACCTACCCTAACTTGAGAGCCTTACTTATCCTTAAGCAAGTTTGAAACAATTCATGATTCTAAAATTTAAGAGGACAAGCTACGTTTCCTTTGTAATTTCCATAATACATGAAAGTATATCTATTATAATTATAAGTAAAGTTTTGATGATAACAAAGCATATATAAATGATATATTTTGTTTATTATGTTTAACTTTCTATTAAGGATATGTTGTAGAAAAAGACATGAATTTGTGATACAAAATTCCATGCATATTTTGAACTTATAAGTAATATTCGAAAAATAAAGATTCTAAATAGTATGTAACTTCAGAAGAAGTTAGTATACTATGATTCCGATAGATAGTGAAGCTATTTTGAATTGATGTTAAGATTCAACGGTATTAAAGGAACATAATAGATAAAAAAATTATGATAAGTTCATACCCACCTCTACAAGTTAAGTATATTTAGGAAATATATTTAACCCATTTCACTAAAAGGACTATTATATCTAAGGAATTCTTAATAGAAATAGAAAATAATTATTTGTTGAAGATGAATATCGAAAAGCAATAAAAGGTTATTTGAAGAATGATGAAAATTACCATATTTGATCAAATTGACCGCTAGGAATGAAGTGTATAAATACAAGTAGCAAAATGGAATAATATATATATATAAAGATAGATATTGATACGAAAGGCAATACAAGATATCAACAAGAAAGATATTTTGATTAAGTGCTAAATTGAGAGGATTTTTTAAATGTTCTTATCCTCAAATAATTCGATTGAAAACTTGGTTGAGTGATTATATTCTCTACAGGTTTGTAATTTAGCTGAGGAAGCTAACAAGTGGTAGATCAGATAGTGATTGTTTTATTCTTGTAGCGATTGTAGACTATAACGAAGAGTGACTAATTGTTGTAACTCTCTAGTAATTTTTTATTCTTTGATATAGTGGAATGAATTGCTAAAGACAACTAAGACCCTAGTATGTATAGGCTAGAAGAGTTGATTGACACACAGGGTAAAACTACTATATATCACTATTTGATCTTTTTGAATTCTATCTTTTATTTTGTGAAATTTATTTATATTTGATATTTATCTATTGCTTATTATATTTTCCAATAATAATAAAAAAGGAAATTAGTTTGATTTGATTAAAAGAGTTTTTAATAATTATAATCAATTCACACCCTCCCCCCCACTCTCTTGATTATTAACTAGGATTAACAAGTGGTATTAGAGCTTAGCTTGATAGCATTTGAGTTTAAAGATCTATGGTAGAAAGTGTTAAAATTTTATTTGAAAAGGTACCTTATTTTGATGGAACTAATTATGCTTATTGGAAATGCAAGATGGAAGCATATATCAAAACCACAAATTATCAAATTTATGAAGTTATTCTAAATGGTGATATGGAGATCAAAGAAATAGAGAGAAAATTTAATCATATTGATGAAGATGATGATGAAAAGAAGATTGGAGAATCAAAAAGAAAAATAGAACCAAATTGGAAGGCTAAGAATCTCTTACTCTCCTCTATTTCCTCTTTTGAATTATATATAATATTTTCATGTAACCTAGCAAAAGAAATTTTGGATACAATTTTTGAAATATTTGAAGGAACAAAAGCAATCAAAGGAACATGAGTAAATTCTCTTCTATAGCAGTATGAGCATTTTCAAGTCTTACCAAATGAAGCAATAAAGAATACATTTAATCAATTCATTACTATAACCAATTAATTGCACTCTCTTGGCAAGAAGATAAGTGATGTAGATTTAGTCAGGAAAATATTGAGGATGTTAACTCAAGAATGGAATTCAAAGAAGACAACCATTAAAGAAGCATGTGATATGAAGAAACTCTCCTTAAGTGAGTTACGAAGTAAGTTGATGGCTTATGAATCAAACATACTAAAGACAAAAGATAAGAAGGATATAACACTAAGAGCAAGTAAATTCACAAATGATGAAGATGAACAAGACAACATCAAACTCTTAGCACAATGATTGAACAAAGTCCTTAAGAGGCAAGATAAAAGTCTTAGAAACTCCAACAAAGTTTCAAGGAAAAGATCAAAGAAGAAAGAAGAAGTGATGTGTTATGAATGTAAGAAGGTTGGACACATTAGGTATGAATGTCCAATGCTCATATACAAACTTGAAAAGTATCAAAAGAAGAAAAATAAATCATTAATGTCTTCTTGGAGTTATTTGGAAGATTCGATAAGTGAAGAAGAAAGCATAAAAACAAAGTTTGAAGAAGATTTATGTCTAATGGCCATATCAAAAACAAATTTTGATGTTGAAACAAATCAAGAAGAAATATATGTAGAATTTTTCAATGCCTTATCAAAAGAAACTTAAAATATGAGGCTAGAAAGTGAAATTCAAGTTTTGTGATAGGATATGATTGATTGCAATTCTCTATCCTACCTAAAAGAGAAAGTTTATAACCCTAACCTATTCTAGTTTGAAACCTTTCTTTTATTGAAAGAAAAGGAATTTTATGATGAGAGTACCGATAGCACATAGAATATATAAGGAAAGTAGCATAAAAGATTATAGTAATAATAATTTTAAGTTAGCACTCCAATCACCTTCCTCCCTTGATCGCAGAGATCATTTATGATATCATATCACTAGGTTTGTTGCACTTATCACATTTTTCTTAGATATCATATCACTAGGTTTGTTACACTTATTACATTTTGCTTTCATAGCCTTAGTGTGCAATTAAGAAAAAAAATGAAGTGCTAGTTTCACTTTTGTTTCGCCATATGGGATAAGGTAGGAATGATTTTTTTTTTTTAAGAAGAATGGGATTGGAATTACTGAAGTATCTATTTTAACACACTATGCATTAAAATAGCTCTAATTTTATTATTATTATTATTGAAATCTAAGCTAAAATTGTAAATAGTTTGGTCGGCTAACATGTTATTGGCACAAGTTACCTTTTGGCGAATTTTTTTTCAAGTTGTGTATGTGGTCCATTACATCTAGGTGGAATCAACTCAAACCTTTGGATTAAATTATACACAACTTGATTTGCCTAAATTCCTAAGGTTGGAACTAGATCTCATTGAAAATGCACAACCATTAAATAAAGCTAGATTTTTTTTCGGATTTATAATATGTGATGAGAAAAATAAATATTTTTATGTTTTTCTTTTGTATTTATAGAGATGATAAAAACTAAAAGAAAAAAATAAAAATGGAAGCATTGCTACGTGGATATGATGCAGTAAACAAGAAGTTGAACTAGGTTTTGATTAAAATATATATATCAATATGACTCATGATTTCCTATAATTATTTGGGGTTATTAAAGAAGATTTTGATATGAAGTATGAATCTTCAATAACAAATTTATGGTAGAATCTCAAAAGATATTGAAGAGTGCTAAGAGTGTTCACCACAACCTATAAAATAGATTGATAAGAATAATGAATTTCAAAGAACTCAATCCATAAAAACATATTGATTCATTAGAAGTTATTTAGGTAGCGTTTGGTTGGCATTGAAATTCGGCACTGGACTGGACAAAATTTTTTGTCCCTCGTTTGGTTGCCACACATGAAGGAAGTACTGGACTAAAGACCAATTACGTACTGGACAAAATCAGAAATTTTAGTACCACATGTAATTCGGTACCAAAAATTAGGTACTGGACTAAATGTAATTTTTCTGAAATTCCGGATTTGCCCTTCATACTTACCTTGAAAGAAAATAAAAATAGTAAGTATAATAATAAATGATAAAAATGTAAAAATTCATAAAAAAAAAAATAATAATATTAGAAAAATAAAAATAAAGATTTAGATTTTGAAATAGGATAGATAAAAATCTAGGAGAAAATTTTTCAATAAAAATTTAATAAAATTATAAAAATTTAATAAAAATTATGAAAATTAATAAAAGTTAATAAAAATAATAAAAATCATAATAAATTAAGTAAAAAAGCAATAAAAATTTATAATAGTATAAATGAGTTGAAAAATAAAAAAAATGAATTTTTATCACTTAGAAAAATCATTTTCTTAAATAAATCCAAAATTGGTGTTTTTCCTTAAAATTATCATTTAAAAAAAAAATCAAATTATCAAGCCTAGGTTTAGATTTTTTAGAAAAATCCTAAAATGGTAAAAACATAAATTAAAAGAAATTTCATAATTAAAATTCACAAACATACTAAAGTTTTTCAAGAAAAGCGAACTACAGTTTATTTGATCCTGAATAGCAGGTATGTAGGCACCCATTTGGGGCAACCCTAAAAAAGGAATAAAAAATATTTTCCTAGCATAATTCACTTAAAAACACAATAAAAGACGACAAAAATAAAATAAAAGATATTTTGAGATAAAGTAAATTTTAGGAGATTAGGTGGTAACCTTAGGGTTTTAATAGGTTAGCCTCTAAACTTAGAAACTCCGGTTTTCCCCTTTCCTCTTTTCACAAAAAAACGAGAAGAGGAAATCACGACGACTAATGGTCCAAATTAGGACTAATCCGCTCCATTAGTCTTAATTCAATCTTTCCCAACAACAATTAGGTGTCGACTCCAAAAATAAAACGAAATTCTTTTTCCTATAATATTTAATATAATATATTAAACCTTCAAGTCATTTTTTTTATAATAATATCAAATATATATAAATAACTATGATATAAATAAAAGGGAAAAATTGTCAATTTTACTCTGTCCAGTTCAGTACTTTGTAATTTCAAACACTACATAACACAAAAGCCTTCTCTAGTAATTAAAAAGGGCAAAACTGTCAAATTTACTATGTCCAGTCCAGTACTTTGCAATCCAAACACTAGACAGCAAAAAAATCCTTGTCCAGTACTAAACAAACCAAACGTGGTACAAAAATATTTTTTGTCCAGTCCTTCTTTTTTAGTACTGTCCAGTACTCTTGTTCTGTCCAGTACCAGTAACCAAACGGTACCTTAATACATTACATAGCATTGCCTATTTGTAGATAGATAAGGATAGTTAACATATGAAATAACTGCTACTATGAAAAGTAGTAAAAAAGGGCAACTAAGAAAATATACTCTATCTTAATTTAAAATAATTTTATAATTCATAAAAAAGGCAACTAAAGATTTTTACTAAAATAAATACATAAGGATATGGAGTACATATTTCATAATTGCAAGTTGCGCTGGATCAAAATCCATTAAAAGCATAATTGTGAATACAAAATCAAAACATAAGCATTGACAAAGTCTAATGTAATTTTTCAAATTATGGTACTCTTTAAGACATTCTAGTATATGTATTTTACCAACTTTACCAAATATTTTGGTATATTTTATTAAATTGTGGTAGTGCCTATACCCATATTATTAACTTTGTTTTTTTATAGAATTTGGTACAATTTGTTAGATTATAGTACCACTTAAGATATTTTGATACATATACATAGTTGCACATATTACTAACTTTTCCTATCTAATCTAACATCAGAAATTGTGGTACTCTTTAGGATATTCTAGTATATTTATTTTACCAATTTTATCAAATAATAGTATTGTTTTTGTCTATATTACCAACTTTTCTATAGAATTAGGTACAATTTGTTATATTGTGGTACTACTTAAAAGATTTTGATACACATAATATTTGTTTATATTACCAACTTTTCCTACCTATTATAGTACTATAAATTGTGATATTCCTTATGACATATACATAGTTGCACATATTATAGTAACACTTAAGATATTTTGATACATATACATAGTTGCACATATTACTAACTTTTCCTATCTAATCTAACATCATAAATTGTGGTACTCTTTAGGATATTCTAGTATATTTATTTTACCAATTTTATCAAATAATAGTATTGTTTTTGTCTATATTACCAACTTTTCTATAGAATTAGGTACAATTTGTTATATTGTGGTACTACTTAAAAGATTTTGGTACACATAATATTTGTTTATATTACCAACTTTTCCTACCTATTATAGTACTATAAATTGTGATATTCCTTATGACATTCTAGTACTTTATCAAATTAAGGTAGTACTTTTGTCTATATTACCAACTTTTTCTCAAATTCTAGTATAATTTAATAGATTGTGGCAATACTTAAGAAATTCTAGTACATGTACATATTTGCCTATATTAACAACTTTTTCTACCTATTTTGGTATAATTTGTTATATTGTGATATAACTTAAAAGATCCTGGTACATATACATATTTACATATATGACCAACATTTTTACTTATTCTAATACAATTTGTCAAATTGTAGTACTTTCTAAGACATTCTAGTATAGCTATTTTATCTGCTTTCCGCATATTTTGGTACAATTTGTTAGATTGTGATAATGTTTTGTTTATATTACTAACTTTTTCTATCTATTCTACTACAATTTGTTAGATTATGGTACAAGTTAAGAGATTCTGGTATATGTAAATATTTGCCTATATTATCAACTTTTCTTATCTATTCTAATGCAATTTGTTAAATATGGTACCCCTTAAAACATTTTGGTATACTAGTTTTACCAACTTCACAAAATATTTTGGTACATTTTGTTAAATTATGATGGTGTTTTTGCCGATATTACAAAATTTTCTCCAAAATCTAGTACAATTTGATAGATTTTGGTACATATACATATTTACCCTTAATACCAACTTTTCTTGCCTATTTTAGTATAATTCATTAAATTGTGGTATCACTTAAAAGATTCTAGTATACATACATATTTTTTTCATATTATCAACTTTTCCTATTTATTCAGGTACAATTTGTCAAATTATAGTACTCATTTGAAATTTTCGTTACACACATTTTACCAAATTTATCAAATATTTTGGTACATTTTATTACATTGTGGTAATGCTTTTGTTTATATTACCAACTTTTCTCAAAATTCTAATACAATTTGTTACATTATGACACTACTTAAAAGATTTTGATACACATGCCTATTTTGGCCATATTATTAACTTTTTTTTACTTGCTCTAGGGACATTTTGGTACATCTATTTTATCAACTTTCTAAATATTTTGATACATTTTGTTAAATTATGGTAGCACTTTTATGTATATTATGAACTTTTCCTACAAATCTAGGACAAGTTGTTATATCATGATTCTACTTAAGAAATTTTAGTATATGTGCATATTTGCTTATGTTGAGTCTAATTTTTTTTTATTTTTTTATTTATATTCCTAATCCGATTTATATTAGACCCTATGCTTATCTAATATAAATCCTCGACTTGAACTAGGAATTTTATTTTATTTGGAGTCACCACCCAACTGACGTTGGGAAAGATTACTGAATTAGAACTAATTGAGCAGATTAATCTTAATTTGGACAATTAGTCAGTGAGATCTCCTTTTTTCATTTTTTTGTAAAAGAGGAAAGGAAAACCAGAGTCTCTAGACTCGAGGTTAACCTATTAAAACCTTAAAGTTACCACCTTATCTTTTGAAATTTGAACCATATTCTAATATCTTTTCTTTCTTATTTTATTGCTGTTTATTTTATTTTATTTTGTTATTTTTTTATCTTATTTTATTTATTCATTAAAACAAACTGATTCTAATTTGGAAAATGATTTTTTTTTTGTTCTTTTTAGAGTTATCCCATAAGGGTGCTTACGTACCTGTTATTCAAGATCAAACAAGTCGTAGTTCACTTTTTATAAAAAGCTTTAGTGGGTTTGTTAATTTTAATTATGAAAATACCTCGGATTTACGTTTTTTTACCATTTTTAAGACTTTTGGAAAAACCTAAGCTTTAGCTTTATTATTATTTAAAAAAATAATTTAAGAAAAAACCAATTTTGGATTTATTTAAGAAAATTTTTCTAAGTGATAAAAATGACTCATTATTTTTTTATTAGGAAGTGTCCTCTATTTAATCCTACTTTTTATTATTTTTATTTTATTATATATATATTTTTTATTATTTTATTATTTTTTATTTGTTATTATTTTATTGTTTATTATCTATCTTTTTTTTAATTTTTTTTCTTTATTTTATTTTATTTATATTTTTTGATATTTTTATTATTTTATAATTTTTATTATTTTATCTATTCTAAACTGAACATAAAAAAAAAAAAACTAATCTAAATTCTACCATTTTTCCTAATATTTTTTTTTTGAATTATTAATAAACAAATAAATAAATAAATATACAATAAATAAAATAAAAAATAGAAAAATCTGACTTACTTGGGTACAGGCGCAGTTCGCGGGTCAGGTCGATCGAGTCGGATTCGATTGAATCAGGTCAAATCTGATCGAACCGGGTTACGGTGGCTGGAGGGTTTTCGACGATGGTGTTCCAGCAGCTTTTGAGGACATTTGAAGGCAGTTTCTGAGCTTTCTAAGGGTAGGTAATCCAATGGTGGTGATGGATTTCTTTAGAAATGCCTCCTAGTGGCGGTTTGATGCTCAATCGGTGATTGCAGCTTGGACGAACTCCGGCGAAGCTTTGATCTCTCTTATTTTCTCTCCTTTCTCTCTTCTGATTCGTGTTTTAGCTTCCCCACATCGTGATCTATTTATAGGCTCTCAAAACCAATCTTGATAAGCTTAGATCTTCCTCGCCGTTGAGTCTCATCCTCATCCGTTTTGTTTTTTGTTTTTTATTTGTGTTTATCTTTGATTTTTGTTAAGATTAATGCTAATTTGATGGTGTTTATCCTATTTTAGTTAAAAATCTATTGGATTTGTGCTAAAATTCGAATCAAAACGGTCGAATTTGATTTTTCCACTACCGGCGACGATCTCGGATAGAGGTAGGAGACTAACACGCGCTCAGTGCATGCGTTTGCATCGTCCAATCAACTGTTGACACATGTCTTGGGGAGAGAAAAAAAATTGCAAAACGCGGATTTGCCTCCCCCGCTATTTGATCCCTTGACCTTGCACCCGCCGCGTGCACACGAGTCTGTGGTTCTGACCAACTGGGCTAGCCCACTTTCTCGTTTTTTTATTAAACGCAATTATATAATATGTTGCAATTTTTATTATTTTTATATTATTTTGAAATTCTAAAAATTTGTAAAAATTATTTAACTTCTTTTCTTATTATTTCTATTATTATTTTCCAAAATTGATATATTTTCCCTATTTATTTTATTTTTTGAATATTTTTCCTTTATTTTTGCTAAATTAGAAAAAAATAAAAAATTATAAATTAATGATTAGGGGAAAAAATGGGGTGTTTACAGCTGCCCCTCTTTATGGTAAAATTTGAAAAACTTAATTATAAAGACAAAAAAGATGTCATTTTTAGCCTACGAATTGAATGGATAACACTATGGTTTGGCTAGTTATCTAGATCTTGGTCTTAATAGGAAAATGCTCCATGAGCTAATAATCCTACAATTGCTTTGTGATGGTTGGTATTGCTTAGGGAATGATCTTAAATAACCTAACAACCTGAAGTAATGTATCGTTTAGAAAAGTGCTTTGTGGGCTAACTAATCGATGCTAAGAAACATCTCAAGGATTGTGTAGGAGTGTGTTATTGTGAGTGAAATAACTAATAACAGGAAGCGTCCTACAGGACTAGCAACCGTAAAGGAGAGATTGTTTGAGGAAACGCTCCTATGAGCTGACCACCTGATAATAGAAACGTCTGGCTAGACTAACGACTGTTTGGAGAGAAATGCCTCCGAAGAGCGCTCTCATAAGCTGACTAATCGATATCAAGAAGTGTCTTACAGGACTAACAATCGTAAAGGGGATAATCTAGATAAGTGTTTCTATGAGCTAACTAATCAGTTGATTATCTAGAAAAGTGCTCCTATGAGCTAACTAATCAATAGATTATCTAGAAAAGTGCTTATATGAGCTAACTAATCGATAGATTCAGGAAGCTTCTCTTTAGACTTGCAACCATAAGAGAGGATATCTTAGGAAAGTACCCCCTTGTGGGTTGACTAACCGACAGCGAGAAGCATCTCCTTAGACTTGCAACCCTGAAGAAGAGATGTCTAGGAAGGTGCCCCTATGGGCTAACCCTAAGAGAGGATATTTAGGAAAGTGCCCCATTGTGGGCTGACTAACCGATAGCGGGAAGCATCTCCTTAGACTTGCAACCCTGAAGAATAGATGTTTAGGAAGGTGCCCCTATGGGCTAACCCTGAGAGAGGATGAAAGTATAACCATGAAAGTGCCCCATCGTGGGCTGACTTTAAGAAAGTATAACCATGAAAGTGCCCTATTGTGGGCTAACTTTAAGTTAGTATAACCACAAAAGTGCCCCATTGTGGGTTGACTTTAGGTTATTGTATCTGGAAAAGTGCCCTATAGTGGGCTGACTTACTTGACACTTCTGACAACGCTTCTAGCGAATTGGTTAAATGATTGATAATGGATGTCTTTTAAATTGCTTATCTTAGGATATGTGATTCATGATGAACGATGGTTATTTACTCTAAAATGCTTACCGATTTATCGTGAATAGCAACCAAACAACTAAACCTTCGTGCTGGTTTGCTACTTTTTTTGCTTGCTCTTGCTTTAAATAAGGGTGAGGATCTTGATTTATTTTCCTTCTTGTGAGCATGGCTCCTATGATTGTAGTGTTATCCTATTAATGCATCAGGTTTAATGCTCAACAATAGGTAGAATTATATTACAAAATCTATTGAGATTCATTATCATTTCAATATTCATTGTTCATTGTGAGGCAATGGGTAATGTGTGTATCTGGATGTTTGCTTTAATGAGAATTGGTTGGAATGATTGATCATTCAAAGACATTAACTTTGCTTATAAAAGAAATGAAAACTAAACTCACCGAAATACTTACTGAATATTGGCATTCATGAATCTTGGCAAAATTTCAATTTTCTTACCTGAGGATAATACATCTTAACAACATCTGTATTAATGGGGTCTCTCAATTCCAGGCCATCTATTTGAGTTAATATTAAAGCTCATCATGACAATACTTTTTTACGACATATGGGCCCTCATAGTTTGGGGTGAACTTCCCTCTCGAATCTTAAGTGTTCAAGAGAACTTTCTTTGACACCAGATCCCCTTCTTTGAAACATTGATGTTTCATTTTCTTATTGAATGCTCAGGCCATTCTTTGTTGATAGCATTGGCCGTGACATAACGCAACGAGTCTTTTTTTGTCGATCAAATTCAACTAATCAAGCCTCTTCTTTACCCAGTCTGACTCATCTAACTGCACTTTTGATAGGATCTTGAAGGATAGTATTTCAACTTCAACTAGCAGGACTGCTTCAGTACCATTTTCAAAGAATAAGGGGTAACACCAGTAGATGTTTGAATTAAGGTTCTGTAAGCCATGAGGGCAAATGGTAGCATCTCGTGCCAATCTTTGTAAGTGATTGTCATCTTTTCGATGATTCTTTTGATGTTCTTATTGGCCGCTTCTACTGCCCCATTCATTTGAGGTCAGTAGGGAGTTGAATTTCTATGGTTTACATGGAACTGTTGACACAAATCTGTCGTCGACTTGTTGTTGAGGTTAGTACCATTATCGGTGATAATTGAGTCAAGAACTCCATATCGAAATATTATGTCCCTTTTCAGGAATCGAACTATTACCCCTTTTGTGACACTGGCATATGACGAAGCTTCTACCCACTAGGTGAAGTAATCAATGGCTACCAGTATGAATCTGAGACCATTGGACACTTTTGGAGTGATTGGGCTAATGATGTCGATCCCCCACATGGAGAATGGCCATGGTGCAGTCAACGAATGAAGTTCTTTAAGTGGGGCATTTATTCGGTTTGCATAAACTTGACACAAGTGACAATGCTTGACATATTTGATACAATCCAATTCCATGGTTAACCAATAATAGCCCATTCTCATGATTTTTTGGGCCAAAATGTAGCCGTTCATGTGAGGTCCACATAGTCCATGCACTTCTTTCATCAGCTCACATGCTTCTTTTTTATCCACACATCTTAGCAAGGTGGAATTGGGTGATCTTCTATAGTGCACAGGCTCATTTAGTAAGAAATGACTTGCTAACCTTCTAAGTGCTCGTTGGTCATTTTTGCTAGCCATTTCAAGGTATTTTCTTTCTTGGAGAAAAGTTTTGATATCATAATACCAAGGCTTACCATCTTGCGCCTTTTTGATTACCAAACAGTAGGCGGGCCGATTTTCAATTTCTATTTTCAGTGGTTAGACTTTGACTCCCCCTGTTATTTGAATCATAGATGCCAGTGTGGCGAGTGCATCTACAAACTAATTTTGAGTTCTTGGGATGAAGGTGACTGCTTCGAATTCGTCAATCAGCTCTGTCAAATGTTGATGGTATGGTACCAATTTGGGGTCTTTAGTTTTATATTCCCCTCTTATCTGTAATATGATGAGGGAAGAATCTCCGTATACTTCTAATTCACGGATTTCCATGTAGTAAGCCATTTTGAGGCCAAGGATGCACGCTTTATATTCCGCGATATTATTAGTATATGGAAATGTGAGTCTCGTTGCTGAAGGAAATTGTGTTCCTTTTAGTGATATTAACACTGCCCTGATCCCACAACCGAATACATTGGCAGCTCCGTCAAAGAACATCTTCCATTTAGAGCTTTAGTCTATCCCGTAATCTTCTGTTGGTTCGCCCTCTATTATTAGTATATTTTCATTAGGGAATTAGGCTCGTGATTCTCGGGGATCTCCTTCAACTGGGTGTTTTGCCAACTGATTGGCTAAAGATTGCCCTTTTATCGAATTTTGATTTATATATGTGATATCAAATTTTGATAAGAGCATTTTCTATTTGGAGATTCTCCCTAATAAAACGGGCTTCTTTGCTAAGTATTTCAAAGGATCATGTCTTGTCAGCAACTTAATGGGATAGTAAAAGGTGTACTACCTCAATCGGTGCATGACCCAAATCAGAGCACAAAAAGTCCTCTCTATTTCAAAATACCTCTGTTTCCCGTCTGTGAATTTCTTGCTTAGATAATATATGGAACGTTCTCTCCCCTCTTCAACTTTTTGTCCCAACACGCACCCCACAAATTCAAGGAGTATCGTGAGGTATAAGAATAAGGGCTTTCCTTGTTTTGGAATTGTCAAGACTGAGGGATTTGTGAGATAGTCTTTGATCGTTCTGAATGCTTCTTCACATTCATCATCCCAATTTTCTCAGGATAGCTGCATGGCTTTCTTCTCCCTTAGACTTGGCTATCATATCATCAACGTATATTTCAACTTCTCGATGCATTATGTCATGAAGTATCACGACCATGACTCTACGATACGTTGCTCCAGCATTTTTTAAACTGAAGGGCATAACTTTGTGACAGAAAGTTCCCCATGTCGGCCAGATCCCAAGCCGTGTCATCCTTTGAGCGAAGTTCCACAATTTCTCCTCCTTATTTAGTATATGGCACGGCTTCATCAAGCTTCCACCACGGTTTCCACCACAGCTGCCACCACGGCTTCCACCACGATCGTGTCACAAGACGTGTCCCTCTCCTTCTCATGCAGTGTGTAGCACGGTTTGCTCCATGGCCATGCCTCAAAACGTGCCTCCTTCTAGATAGATACACGGTCGTGTACTTCAACCGTATATTTTCCCATGGCTTCAAAACTAAGTACACGGTCGTATACTTCAACTACATGCCCATGTACTTTCCTCCGACGGTGTAAATCCTTGTCTTTGATCCAAGTTGTAGATGACTTCTCTAATTTACTTGAATTAGCACCCTTGACTCCATTTAACCTGATTTATCACCATAATAGAATTAAGTACCATTTCCTTATGATTTCTATAAAATCTATAATAAATTAACACACTTCATACTATAAAGATTGAGTATAAAATGGCTTTATCAAATTCCCCCACACTTAAACTCTTACATGTCCTCAAGCAATTGAATTAAATCAATTGAGAAATCTGTCATAGATTATACGAACTTTCTTTTCATCATTCCAAGCATCTATTCATTTATAATTCATGACTTGTAATTTTAATGTCTACTACTTCAACCAAACTGGTTTCATGTGATCAAATTACCATGGACAAAATTTAATAGCTAATCTAAACAAAACAAACTTTAATCCTCATGTTTAGCAAAAGAATTTTTATTCCAAAAGTAAATACTTAATCCACTAAGGAAAAACACCCAATTAAACTTCATTGGATATTGTCAAGTACATAATCCTTGCAACATAAAGTAAAAGCATATAGTATCAACTCTTTCCATAGATTTTCTCCCTTTTTATTATAAGTCTTGTTTAATTCAATGAATGTTTACATTCATTGTTCTTTTGATTTAATCAAGCATCTATTTTGACGGGTTTTTGCCCGCTTCTTTTCATGAACTTTTGCCTTTTTCGCCCTTATCGTTATAGTGAGTTCATTGAGTCGGCACATCCCGAGCTCGTCACTCAAGTGACCGGGTTTTGAGATACCCTTACAGACTCTTCCTCACTCTAACATTCAAGTTTGAATACTCTTAGCTCAATTATTTGAATTATTGGAGTAATGGCTATGCTTGATTTTTTTTCTTTTTTTTCACAACAACTTCAAAGAGTATACAGTTGCTAATATAACCTAGAAGTAAACTTTTTTCTTTTTCACTTAGGGACTCGACTTACTCTTAGACTTCCAATTCTAAAGCTAAATACAAGGTAAATTTGTTTCTTAAAGATTTCACTACTTAATTTTAACCAAGTATTCTAATCACAACAGTAGGTGAGTAAAGCATTTGAACAAGTCAATTTCACATTTTGTAGATGCTCATTACAACATTTAGTACAATCTCTAGATTTCATGATAATTTTGAAAAAAAAAAATTGCTTAAAATTGCTTAAGGACAAACATTCAAAGTATGAGTCAATTCTCTATTCTCTATATTTTATTATCCTCTCCCCCACACTTAGCTTGAACAGTGTCCTCACTGTTCCTAATTCAGCACAATTAAAGAGGAATCAACACAAGGAACATTAGAGAATAAGAGAAAGGAAATACTGGTACTTTCCTGGTATTGGAGTTCTCCCATTAAGCACTAGAGAGTGTCATCTGATGATATGTATCCTTGCTGCAACTGATCCACAAGAAAGAATCAAAACAAAACTAAACTAAAAATTGAAATTTTTATTTTATTTTATTTTATTTTTTTTGACATGGGTTGCCTCCCATGAAGCGCCTTTCTTTAACGTCTTTGGCTAGACATTCCTGGCTAGATGTTCGGGTAAGGGTTTTGATTCCAGCTTTGGTGCCTGTGGTGATGGGTCAATAACATTCGCAACAAAAACAGGGGAGATATCACTAGGATATTTCATGGCATCATAAATGTTAAATTTAATCATTTCACCATCAAATTCCATAGTGAGGGTACCATCATTTACATCAATTTTCGTCTTGGATGTCTTAAGGAATGGTCGCCCTAATAATATCAGTGATGAATTATGGGAATCATTATCTTCCATGTCAAGCACATAAAAATCAGCTGGAAAAACCAACCCATTAACTTGAACTAAAACATCCTCTAGAACTCCCTCAGGATAAACATTGGACCTGTCAGCAAGTTGAACAATAACACCTGTTTCCTTCAAGGGACCAACATTCAAACGTTGATAAACAGACAAAGGCATGACATTGATCAAAGCTCCTAGATCACACATGGCTTTAGCGATTCCAAGATTACCTATTTTGCAAGGAATAGTAAACATACCTGGATCCTTGCATTTAGGAGGAAGCTTCTTCTGAATAATAGCTGAAACATTCTCACTCACACTAATCTTTTCATTACCTTTCAGCTTTCTTTTGTTAGTGCACAATTCTTTGAGAAATTTAGCATAGTGAGGTATTTGCTTAATGGCATCAAGCAAAGGAATATTTACCTCAACTTTTCGAAAAGTTTCCAGAATCTCTTTTTCTTCCGCTTTATGCTTGGATTTCGCTAATCTGGAAGGGAAAGGAGGTGGTGCCAACATGACCTTTGATGGCTCTACTAGAGACCCTCTACTCTGGTTGTCCTGCTGGCTCGGAGTTGAAATTTCTTTCTTAGTCTCTTCCTCAAGATTAGATGGGTGTCCTTTCTTATTTGATCCCTGTAATTCTGTTCCACTTCTCAAGATAATTGCATTAACGCTTTGCTTCGGATTTGTAATAGTTTGAGAAGGTAACTTACCTTGAGTTTCTAACCTGTTTACAGCAGAAGCAAGTTGGCTTACCTGATTCTCCAAGTTTTGAATGCTCTGTTTTGTCTCATCCTGAAATTGTTTTGTATTAATAGCAAGAGATTTAACAATTTCCTCAAGAGATTTAACAATTTCCTCAAGAGACATACCTGAAGTGGAAGGAGCTTGGGGTATTTGGTTTGATGGCTTAGGCTGGAATTGTTGGAAATGTTGTGGGTTATTGCCATACCGGAAGTTAGGATGATCCCTCCATCCAGGATTATAAGTATTCGAGTAGGGATCATATTTCCTCTGTGGTTGTCTTGGGAATCCTCCTACAGCATTGGCGTGTTCATGATTGTTATCTTGCAATGTGGGGCACATGTCGGTAGGATGATTAGGAGCAGCATAAATTCCACAAGCCTTCACCTGCTGTGTATTTCTAAGGGCTATCTATTGCACAAGGGAGGTTAGGTTAGAAATTTGATGTTCAAGGTTAGAAACACTTACCTCATTTACCTTCCTTGAAGATGTATCATGCCTATACCCAAATTGTTGCGAATTAGCAGCCATAATGGAGATCAATTCCCTAGCTTGACCAGGGGTTTTATTCACTATGGCACCTCCACTAGCAGCATCCATCATCTTCCTCTCCATCGGGAGCAGGCCTTCATAGAAGTATTGGATGAGAAGTTGTTCAGATATCCCATGTTGTGGATAGCTTGCACAAAGTTGCTTGAACCTCTCCCAATACTCATGAAGAGTCTCGGTGTCCCTCTGTTTGATACCACAAATCTCTCTTCTTATACCAGCAGCTCTAGATGCTGGGAAAAATTTGTCTAAGAAGAGTCTCACCATATCTGTCCAAGTAGTTATAGAACCTGGAGGCAAATAAAACAACCAATCTTTAGCTTTAGTACTTAAAGAGAATGGAAAAGCACGTAACTTGATTTGATCGTCGGTTACTCCTTGCGGCCTCATACTAGAACACACTATATGAAATTCTTTCAAATGTTTGTGAGGATCTTCATTCTCAAGACCATGAAAGGTGGGTAGCAGATGTATCAACCCAGATTTCAACTCGAATTCAACAGCTAGTTCGGGATAGTGAATACAAAGTGGTTGTTGATTCACATCCGGTGCAGCCAATTCTCGCAATGTTCTTTCGGGATTTGCCATATCGTCTTCTTTTTCAGAATCAATGGATGAATCAGACAAATCTGATGCCAAGTTCAGTCCAGGGGATGATCTAGCTTCTCTTCGCAACCTCTTAAGAGCCTTCTCGATCTCTGGATTATAAGTGAGTTCACCTATCTGAGAAGAATGAGTCATACAAGAATAGAAATAAATTTGACACCAATCCCCAGCAACGGCGACAAAATTTGATGGGTGTCGAATCCAACAAAAATAAAAACCTACTCCTAGACAATGATATGATTTGCGTATAGTAGTGAGTAGGGTCGTATCCACAGGGATTGGTTAAATATATTTCTATTCAAAGAGAATAAAGATGAAAAGAAAAATGGGGTTTTTGTTTGTGAATCAAAATAATATTGAAACAAGATAATAAAATCGAATATTGATAAAAGCCTAGCCAAAGGAATCAAGATAGTTTAATTCGAGGAATTGATCATCGATGAAAATGCTTCCTATTCCTATTTCTAGATAAACTGGTTATGGTTATTAATAAGCTCTAACAACCTATCTCTCCTTACTTCTTCGATAATCAAAACAAGCTCTTTGATTACTTCTTTTATCGATTAGACAACCCTAAACAAGCTCTTAGGATTTAATCTATCAATAGCATTAAAAACTAGAGAGACCACCAATTCATGCCAGTAAATTATAAAATAACCTATTTAAACAAGATCATACATCTCCATAACATGAATTCGATCATCTATTTTATAATCAAACATGTTATCGTGTCACCGAGACTAGAACTATCAAACAATTACGGATTTGACGTGTTAGTTGACAATATATTAACTTGCTAATTGAGTAGAAGAGCTCTAATTCATACCAATCAACAAAGATAATAATGATAAGACGTTCAGAAGATATATGAATATCCAAAAACAAAGAATAGATTAAATACAATTCAATTAGATCTCACAATTCGTGGAGAATCAAACTTCTATGACCCTTTGGCTAGAAAATCTGCTTAGCTACACATGTTCATCATAAAAACGAAAATTAAAAGTAAAAACATAACAAGCCTCAGTTCCCGGTTTTCTTGCTCTGCCTCCTTCCTTCCTTCTTGTCTCCAAGATGATCCAAGCTTCTCCTAACCCTCAAGGTTAGTTCTATTTATATTGTTAAAGGAATGGCAGGTGATCTTTTGCTAGCAAGATACGAAAATATCTTTCCTTTTTCAAGTAAATCTCGAGAAGTAAATAATCGTCCGCCTGGCACGCCCTACAACACGGCCATGGGTCAAGTCGTGCCTTTTTCTGTAGGTAATCTACAATTCTTCATTCGTGTTCAGTGTGTACCATGGCTTCAACCATGGCCAGATCCCAAGCCGTGTCATCCTTTGAGCGAAGTTCCACAATTTCTCCTCCTTATTTAGTATATGGCACGGCTTCATCAAGCTTCCACCACGATTTCCACCATGGCTTCCACCACGGCCATGTCACAAGACGTGTCTCTCTCCTTCTCATGCAGTGTGTAGCACGGTTTGCTCCATGGCCATGCCTCAAAACGTGCCTCCTTCTAGACAGATACATGGTCGTGTACTTCAACCGTGTATTTTCCCGTGGCTTCAAAACTAAGTACACGGCCGTATACTTCAACTACACACCCATTTACTTTCCTCCAACGGTGTAAATCCTTGTCCTTGATCCAAGTTGTAGATGACTTCTCTAATTTACTTGAATTAGTACCCTTGACTCCATTTAACCTGATTTATCACCATAATAGAATTAAGTACCATTTCCTTATGATTTCTATAAAATCTATAATAAATTAACACACTTCATACTATAAAGATTGAGTGTAAAATGGCTTTATCACGTGATAAAGGTTGTTTTAGTTTTATCTTCTTTAGCCATTTTTATTTAATTATATCCTGAGAAACCATCCATAAATTAAAAGAGATGGTTTCCTGTGGTATTATCTACTAGGACATCGATGTGAGGTAGAGGGAAGTTATCTTTTAGCGTAGCTTGATTTAAATCTCGAAAGTCTACGCACACTCGCACTTTCCCATTCTTTTTTAGAATGGGGACTATATTTGTTACCCATTCAGGTAGTCTAACACTTCAATGAATCACACTTCTAGTAGCTTTTTGACTTCTTCTTTAATTTTTAGTAAGATGTTAGGCTTAAATCTTCTCAATTTCTATTTTTCAAGTTTGATATCTTCCCTCATGGGAAGCTTGTGAACTACTATTGACTGGTCGAGTCCTGACATGTCACTATATGACCAAGTGAATACATCTGCATATTCAATTAACAACTTGGTTATCTTACGCTTCTGCTCGTCACTCAAGTTAGCCCCAACCTTGAGGTTTTTGGGTTCCTCGGCGCTTCTTAGATTTACTATCTCCATCGGCTCATCAATTGAAATTTTACTTTGTTCATGTTTTTGTCAATTTTCTTGTATTATTTTGTGGTCAAGGACATCGCCTCCAACGACTGACCTAGTAGTGTTAGGAATGATATAAATGTTTTCATTACTTACCTGCACGAAATGTCCTTGACGTTCGACAGTAGGGAATCTGTGGGTAAAGTGAAGTGAGAACATGTATGTATAAGCAAAAGAAATAAGCTGCAATTTATTAAATCTGAAAAATAATCATAATAGAAATTTGTTTAATAATTGTTCCCTATCCTTGAGCTGACCTAGTGCTATTAATAGGATAACAAAACCAATTGCTAAGAGCTGGATGCTGATCAGACGTGCGAGAGGCCGAGCCTTCATTGCTGAAGTTGGTTTCGCTTATCCTTAGCTCTTGAACGGTAGTTGCTTACCTGAATGATTGTTGGAGGGGTGGAAAATGCATTCGAGTATCTCTAAGCTTCTCTTTTTTTTTTTTTTTCTGCCTCTGATAACTCTTGCTTGTGCCTCTTTTTAGGATGTAGGAATGTACCCTAATCCAAACGTCCTTTGATGTCCCTCTTTGAACTGATGGCCCTCCTTGCTGGTTACCATGCTGACGTTTTTTAATATTTAGAGCCCAAAATCTTTGGAACCGTCCTCCCCGATTTAAGGTATAGTGGTCTCTTTATAGATGGCATAGTCCTGCTCTCCCAATACAGTGATAATCTGTCCATTTGCTATCCTTCTGATGTAGACTTGAGGGTATTGCTCCAGCGGTATGTGTCCACGACCTTCCTAATAGTAGATTGAAGGACCTTAGAATGTCGAGAACTTGGAAAGAGACGTGGAACATCTATAAACCAATCTCTACTGGCAAGCTGATCTGCCCCACTATTTCTCTCTTGGACCCGTCGAAGGCCCTAACTACTATCGAGCTTGGCTTGATGTTGCTTGCATCGACCCCCAGTAGGTCAAAGGTGGCTAAAGGGCATACATTGAGAGAAGATCCATTGTTAATGAGTACTCTGGAGATAATTGTGTTATTGCATTTCACCACTATGAACAGTGGTTTTGTATGTTGGTCTCCATCTTCTCCTAACTCTTCAAGAGAGAAAGATATCTAATCTATAATGAAGATTGAATCTGCCACATGGCTCAATTTCTCTGTTGCGATGCCCTCTGGTACCTTGATCTGTTTGAGTATTTTGAAGAGTGTTTCTTTGTAAGGCTTAAACGTTGTGAGGAGGCCCATAAGTGATATCTAGGCTGGAACCTCATTGAGTTGTTCCATGATCTTGTATTCGCTTGCCTTAACCATCTTTGTGAATGTAGAGAGCCCCTCTTCTTCCTCTTTCTCTACCGTAGTGTTAGGCTCTTCAGTTGAGATCCTATATTTAGGATCCTATATTCTCCTAGAGCGGGTGATTCCTCTTATGATGGGAGGTATTTCCTGACTGAGAGCCTGATAGTTAAATGGTGCCGCCTTATACCTTTCTGAGGGTATTGGGACATTGAATACATATCTCTTCTTTGGAATCTGCACCTCAATAAATTATCCCTCATAGCACTTTATGACTATCAGTTTTTGGTCTAATTTAATCATATTTACAGACTCCTCTCTTTCTTTTGGCAAGTTGTCTTCTTTTTCAAACTTGGGCCCCCATCCATTAGGTGGCCCATACTCGGTTAGGGTGAAAGAGTAATTCACTAGATACTCAAATCTCCCATGTGATTCACTTAGGGTACCGACTGTTGGGTCTCCAGCTAACCATCTCCTCTTGATCTGTGATTTAGGAGTTTTATCTAAGATTTAGCGGGAGTGACTTTCTTACTGTGCTATTGTTTTTTTCTTGTTTTTGGGATTCTTTTGATTTGGAGTCCGGCTCTTCGGATGTGATCATATTCAAAGTGGGCTTATGGTTGGGCAGTGGATTAGTGTTGACATTGCGTCTCGGTGTGTTGATAAAGTCCAACTGTACTATTCCGATGTCAATCAGATCTTGAATCTTATTTTGTAGCCTTCAGCATCTATCTGTGGAATGCCCCTCTTAGCCCATATAGTAATCACACTTGAGCTATGGGTCAAAATTCCTTAGCTTATACCGATCACTTGGGATCTCAAAGCTGATTAAATTATCAGCTCGTAGCCAAGCAAAAACCTGGCTGAGCGGAATCAGTATCGAAGTGAATTGTCTTGTAACCTTAGGAGCTTGGGTGTGATTAATTGGTGATTGTTGGATTGGGGCATTCGTGGTCTAAAATGTCATACGGGACCTAACCCTGTCTACTTTGCTGGAGTTAACCATGCTGACGGTAGATTCCTTGGCTTTGCTACCTCCTACAGGCCTCTGCGATGATGTGATTCTAGGAGGGTCTACTGTTTGGAGTCTCCCTGACGTGATGGCATTCTTGATTTGGCACCTTGCTGCCACTACTTCTGTGAAACTAGATGACGTCTGGCCTACCAAATGTGAGAAGTAAGTCTTCTCTAGAGTGTTGACAAAGATGAATGTCAACTCTTTTTCAGAGATCGGGGTTGTCACCTTAGCAGCCTGAGCTCTCCAGGGTTAGGCATACTCCTTGAAAGACTCAGTGTGTTTCTTTTGGAGACTTCCTAAATCCATCATCGAAGGGGTAACTTCAATGTTAAATTTGTATTAGTCATAAAATGCCTGAGCGAGTCTTTCACAGGTGTTGACTTGGCTGAAGTCCAAGTGTGTATACCAGACGAGGGCAGGGCCTATGAGGCTATCTTGGAAGGTTTGGATCATGAGTTGGTCATATTGTGCATATTTGCTCATCTTTCGTACATACAGCCTTGTATGCATCTTGGGGCATCCGATGTCATCATATTTTTCAAACTCTGAGGTCTTAAACTTCTCTAGGTATACCTCCTCCCCATATATTGCTAGGTTGGTGATTCCTGCCTGCTTAAAACCGTCAGCCCCCTCTAGTGTCTTCATCTTGTCAGCCAGTTGTTGGAATAACTTTCTCTTCATCTCCTTTTGCATATCTTCCATTTCGCTCTTGATATCGTCCGAAGTTGGACTAAGGTTGACTCTCGGTTCATACTCGAATGTTGGGTTAAGGTGGAAATTGATCTCCTCATACTCTAGAGGTTGACCCTCTACTACCCTCCCTTTTCTAGCCTTTGAATGTTCTTCTTGAGTTGGTTAGGTGGTGTGAAGGAGGCTAATACTCTCAGTCAAGAGGTGGAATTGTGCAACCAATTGCTAGACCATTTGTTTTAGGGATACGATCCTAGGGTCTGAGGCGGTATCAGTGCTCGTGTTGTTGCAGTTGTCACTGTTGTTGCCATTGTTTGCCATTTTGGTCTTTAAGCGGGTGTGGATTGGGCTCCTTGGAGGGTTCGGTTGTTTGGAAGCTATCTTTGATACCTGGTATGCATCTTTCTCAATTTAATGCATATATGTAAATATGATGCATGTATCACGCAGATGCTTAAAATAAAAGGGCCAACGATTGGTTAGTGACATAATAATGAAACTTTATTTTTATTAATATTAGAAACCTAGAGTTCGATACTTGAAACATGAAAAAAGAAAAGTACAATGCTAATCTAGTTGCTAGTCCTCTTCTTCTTTTACTACGTAGGTGCCGGTTTTCCGCTAATGATGGCTTTCAACTCTTTAACTCTAGCTTGGGTCTTCTCCAGCTGAGCTTCCAAGGCAAGGCTTTGTTTCTTTGATCAGACTCTTTGAATCTACCCTTCTAGACATCCTTTTTGTAGTCTGCAGCTTCAAAGTATACTTCCATTCGGGCCTTGACTTGTTCCAAGTAGGTTCTCAGTTCTAGACCTACCTTGTTTGGCTCGGGTTGGGTGACATCTGGGACTTGGTATGCCCTTTCTCCTGTCTAATATAGCTGGTGGATCACAAAATCCCTGGTGGCTCGATGTTTACCTACTTCTCCATCTAGATCTTCGAGGTCTATGTTGGGGCTCTCAATCCGAGCTTCCCATACGGCTTTGACCTTTGCCAGTTTAGTAAACTTCTTAGCTACTAGCAGACTTGGATCTCGATATTCAAATGTGATACCTCCTAGCGATGGCCTGTAAACTATATCTTATATGGTACCGAACTGACGGACCACCGAGTTTGGATGATATCCTATGTACCAGTTGATACCAATTAGAAAAAAACAGCTTGAAGATTTCTACAGGTTAGGATGACTTTGTTGCAGCGACTCCATCTAGCGATCCAGAAGATGTCATTGGAACTGAAACTCTTGAGTGCCTTTACCCAACTATGGTTAGTAAGGTTGTCGGGTAACTTCATCTTCTCTATGCAGGAAGCCACAAGGTCTACTTGTTGAGCTAGTGATTTTCGGACCATGTTCAATCCGAAACATTTAAGATGGCTCACAAACCAGATCAGGATGAGGTTGATGTTTGAGCGGAGGATCCCGTAGCCTTTCTTCTTAATAAAGTTTAGGTTCCGGATCTGTTTAGCCAATAGAGCCGGGATATAAGATTTCCCTTCTAGGAATTGGGCTACCAACTCTACGACTCTGTAATGGATATAAAAGGTTCCAGTAGGGAAGAGTATGGTGGCGAAGGCTGTCAAGATGAAAGCGTACGCCCTTCTTTGTTTGTAGCTCTTGGGATCCCCGCACAATATATCCTTTTTGTTCCCATCATCATTCTGGGCTATGAATCAAGATTCTAACTCGTCCATCCGTATGCAATACCCGTTGCAGTTTGCTAAACCCCGGTTGATTGCTGTCTTGCGAATACTTAGAAGTCTGCTGAAAATACCAGTTGGCTTAGCCTAGCACATATACCTCGCTGGTTAGTGATGGGGCTTGCAAAAGTTGGGTGTATTCTTCCAAAGTAGGAGTAATCTCATGTGGCCCAATAAAGAAAGTCACGGGCTCGATTTCCCATAGATGGAGGATAGCTCGAATCAAGGGTAAATTCATTTCCATCTTCATTAGTAATATGATGGGCCTTATCTTTTACTAGATGAAGGCCTGTTCTTCAGGGTCGTATAAAGTAAACCAATGGTCCAGTACCAATTTTGGATCCAAAGGTTTGCAAACCCGAATTTCCTTACGGAGGAGGCAGTTGACTATGGGACTAACCATCTATAACAATTTCTAATTACACAAAATTCTTACAAAGTACAAATGATGCTATTACAGGTAAATGTATTTGAACTGTAGAAAAGGAATGAAAGAATTACATCATTAACCAATTGCTAACCTATGACTTCATGTATGCAGATAGGTGAGTTCTAACAAGTCCCCAAGCTTTATGGCCTCCCGCATTCACAAAAAAATGGATCTTAGGCCATATCGAAGCATTGGGTGGGGTAGCCTAATTGGCCCCGAACGGTGATTACATCACTTCGCTCGAAACCTACACAATGGCGCTCCGTCTTAGGGTCTTAAGACGACTTGGGTTTAACTGTATCTAATCACACAATTACATGCATGTAGACTCAACGGTAGTAAATAAACAAACCCTAAATTTCAATAAATCCCTGAAAGGTTAGCACTAGTAATATAACAATCAAAAGACATTTAGGAAATGGTGATTTCAGAAGGTTTAGATGGCTAGCCTACTAGGGTCCCCAATGGAGTCGCCATCCTATCGAGTCTAATTTTTTTATTTTTTCATTTATATTCCTAATCCGATTTATATTGGACCCTATGCTTATCTAATATAAATCCCCGATTTGAACTAGGAATTTTATTTTATTTGAAGTCGCCACCCAACTAACATTGGAAAAAATTATTAAATTAGAACTAACTGAGCGGATTAATCCTAATTTGGACAACTTGTCAGCGATATCTCCTCTTTTCATTTTTGTAAAAGAGGAAAGGAAAATTAGAGTCTCTAGAATCGATGGCTAACCTATTAAAACATTAAAGTTATTACCTTATCCTTCTGAAATCTAAACCATATTCTAATATCTTTTTTTTTTCTTATTTTATTGCTATTTATTCTATTTTATTTTTTTATTTTTTTATCTTATTTTATTTATTGATTAAAACAAACTTATTCTAATTTAGAAAATGATTTTTTTTTATTCTTTTTAGAGTTGCCCCATAAAGGTACCTACGTACCTACTATTCAGGATCATATAAGCCATAGTTCGCTTTTTATAAAAAGCTTTAGACCTCAAATTTATGTTTTTTTACCATTTTTAAGACTTTTGGAAAAAAACCTAAGCTTTAGCTTTATTATTATTTTTTTTAAATTTAATTTAAGGAAAAACCAATTTCGAATTATTTAAGAAAATTTTTCTAAGTAATAAAAATGACTCATTATTTTTTTATTAGGAAGTTTCCTCTATTTAATCCTACTTTTTATTATTTTTTATTTTATTAATTAATTAATTTATTTATTTTTATTTTTTATCATTTTATTGTTTATTATCTATCTATTTTTATTTTTTTCTTTATTTTTTTATATTTTTTGACATTTTTATTATTTTATTATTTTCATTATTTTATCTATTATAAACTAAACATAAAAAAAAAACTAATATAAATTCTACCATTTTTCCTAATATTTTTTTTCATTTTTGAATCATAAATAAATAAATAAATAAAATGAATAAAATAAAAAACGGAAAAATCTGACTTACCTCGGTATGGGCACAGTTCGCGAGTTGGGTCGGATCGGATCGAGTTAAATTAGGTCAAATCAGGTCACAGTGGCTGGAGGGTTTTCAACGACAGTGTTCCGGCGGCTTTCGAGGGCGTTTGAAGGCTGCTTCCGAGCTTTCTGATGGTGGGTAATCCAATGGTATTAGTGGATTTCTTCAGAAACGCCTCTTAGTGGTGGTTTGATGCTCGATCGGCGGTCGCGGCTTGGACGAACTCTGGCGAAGTTTCGATCTCTCTTATTTTCTCTCCTTTCTCTCTTCTGATCCATGTTTTAGCTTCCCTACATCGTGATCTATTTATAAGCTCTCAAAACCAATCTTGATAAGCTTAGATCTTCCTCGCCATTGAGACCCATCCTCATCCGTCTTGTTTTTTGTTTTTGATTTGTGTTTATCTTTGATTTTTGTTAAGATTAATGTTAATTTGATGGTGCTTATCTTATTTTAGTTAAAAATCTATTGGATTTGTGCAAAAATTTGAATCAAAATGGTCGGATTTGATTTTTCCACTATTGGTAATGATCCCGGACAGAGGTAGGAGATGAACACGAGCCCAACGCGTGCGTTTACGTTGTCCAATCAGCTATTGACACATGTTTTGGGGAGAGAAAAAAAATTGCAAAATGTGGATTTGCCTCCCCCATGATTTGATCCCCTGACCTCGCACCCCTCGCGCACACACGAGTTTGTGGTTCGAACTAGTTGGGCTAGCCCACTTTCTCGTTTTTTTTTTTAAACACAATTTATATATATGTGTTACATTTTTTACTATTTTTATATTATTTTGAAATTCTATACATTTGTAAAAATTATTTAACTCCTTTTCTTATTATTTCTATTATTATTTTCCAAAATTAATATATTTTTCCTATTTATTTTATTTTTTGAATATTTTTCCTTTATTTTTGCTAAATTAGAAAAAAAAAATAAAAAATTATAAATTAATTATTAGAAAAAAAAAATGGAGTGTTTACCGATTATATTACCAATTTTTATTAAATTGTGATATTGTTTAATATTCTCAGTCATATAAATATTTGTTTATATTACTAACTTTTTTTTTATTTAGATATAATTTATCAAAATGCGGGAACTTATAATTGTTTTTGGTATATGTACATAATTATCTATTTTACCAACTTTTCTTCATATTATGGTATAATTTCTCACTTTGTGGTAGTAGAATTTAGATTTTGGTATGCTTACATTTTTTTCCTTTGTATTCAAGTTTGAATTTTCAATTTGTAGTCTAGTACGTTAATATTATTGCCTATATTACTAATTTTCATCTTTCTCATCATAGAAGATTTTGATACTGACTTTTCAACAGATTATCATGCATCTTTTGCAAGTTGCCATTAGGGGACTTACACTAATAAACTCGCCCGTTTAGTCTCTGGATGAGAAAACCAAACCTTAAACAATGTCTTTCGTAATAATGACATCTCGAAAGCCGATGAAGTGGTAGTCGTGGTTGGCGATATATATAGGGATTCATATTCATTTCATAAGCATAAGCATAACCATAAGATACACGCCCCATGCTTGCGCGTAGGCTAATGCCAACCCGCGGATCTAACTTCGGAGATACTTCTACGGTTCTACCCAATTGGCAATTTCCAAAGGACATATTGCTCTCTCTCTCTCTCTCTGGCCTGGTTGTGCGTTTTCTTTCTCAGAGGTCCCTAACTCCCAACCAAGTAAATGAGCCGTCTTACTCCACTGTGTGAAGAACCAGTTGACGAAGATGACCTGATAAACTCCTCTAAGAAAAACCATTCATGGAAACATTGGCTTAAGACCCAGTTCTTCTCCTTCGCATGTAACAAGAAGACTTATCTCAAGACCCTCTTGAGCGTTTTGGGTTGTCCTCTTTTTCCTATCTCTATCAATCCCAAACTCACCACAAATGAGGTACGTGACTTTATAAACATCCCTCATAACATCTGATATGCAATGGGATCGTGTATGTTATGTTTGGAACATCAACCCATGCAATCCAATGTTTTTACCTATTCTTCTTCTGGGCAAATTTACCATGTCATTCTTTGAAGAGGAATAATTACTGTTTCCTAAAAATTGCATTTTAACTAATTACCTATCATTATGTTTTGATTGTGAAGTGGTGTTTGCTTCTATAAAGCGAACATTCTACGTGGGTCCTCCTATGGCTTAAAGACATTTATTTGTCACCGAAAAGGGCCAAATAATTTCACAAGCTTAAATTTCTCTCTCTTTGCTTCTTGTCTCTTAAGGAAAATGCAAAAAAGCTACTAGTTTTCCTAAAAATATGAAGCAAATAATATTCTACAGTAAGCAATTTTTGTTTTTGTGGGAAATTAAAAGAAGATAGAGACGATCTTTCAAGTTAGGTGACCACATTCAATTATATTTAGGGTTTGGATTCCTTTGTCTTTAATAATACTTCATGGAAAAGAAAAGCAGAGGTACGGCCGATTGTGATGTGACGTTAATGGCATCACCGACTAGTTCCGTTTTACGCATGTTACTGCCCAGAAGAAAAGAAACAAAAAGGAAAACTAACTAACTAACTAATTCCAAATATAATGTGACGTAATTTAAAGAAATATATTAATTTTATTTAAAATTAAATTAAATCAATGACTGATGATTATGCATTATCGATGTCTGTTTTGTAATTAGGTATCATCCTCCGCACAATACATTGTACACCATTTCACGGCAGCCACCGGTTGCCGGAAACTAGAAGGGAGAGTGAAGAACTATTTCGCTACGGGGAAAGTGGTGATGGCAATGATGGATGAGGTAGGGCCAGGCGGCACAGCTGCCAGTACCAGTGCCACCGGGGTTTCGCAGCAGCAGAAGGGTTGCTTTGTCATGTGGCAAATGGTCCCTAACAACTGGCTAATCGAGCTGGCCGTGGCTGGTCAAAAGGTTGTTGCTGGTAGTGATGGCCATGTGGCTTGGCGGCACACCCCCTGGCTTGGTGCTCATGCCGCCAAAGGGGGTATCCGCCCACTCCGCCGGGCTGTTCAGGTAAAAAGTCCTTTCATCTCATTATTATTCCAACCACCCCTAACCAAAAAAACAAAAAAAGAAAGAAAGAGAGAGTTGGCCTTTATCTACTGATTTTGATGTAATGTTTCATGTTAATAAATACTTTTATTAAGGGTAAAACGTCTTATATGGGTCTAAAGACTGGCCGCATATGAAGCCCAGAAACAATATATTTATAATTTACCCATAAAGTTCTTGTTAATGAGGAATATTCTTCTGTATGTGAGGGACCATAAACAAAAAACAAAGGTCAGTCACTCAAGATCTGCACGTTCCTTTCAAGTACTTACCCACATAGGTTCCCATTCTTACTGGTGGAATCGGGCGGACAACATGGAAACCGAACAACTTTGCATGCGCATAAGCTAAGGCTGCATAAAGTCAACACTTTACGCCAAAGATTCCTATTTTGCGGGCAGTGAATGTCGTGTCTTGATCAGCATGTTCTTTCGGTTAAGATATGCTTATAAATGTGGGGGAAAAAAAAATTTAATTAGATGTATTATGATACATTCGTAGTTATTACTCAGAGAAACCTTTTCATCAAATGGGAGTTAAAGTTTGAGACTGATACTGATGACGCCACACTAGCACAATAGCAAGAGGGGTCATTCTTGTTGGCTTTAAACGTAAAAGAAAATATTCTCATTCCTCATGGTTATTAATTTAAGATCCACTGGACTTCAGTCTTCACGTTGGGGGTATGTATCTTCCATTGTCTAGAAAACACCAACTTGGGGGACTGATTGTTTATGTTAATATATTGTTGTAGTCGTGTTTTATTTCGTGTTAGATTCAGGTAAGTGATGAATTTATGAAATTGATAAACCAGTTTCAATTAATCGACAAGGTTGTGCTGTGATGTGCGAAGAAATTAAATAGATCAATGGGGGAACATTTGGATTGAAACTTGTAAAACAAGAAAAATTGAGGGAAGAAGCTGAAATTGGATGAGAAGTCATACCCAATCCAATGATGTGAATGCCCCTTTCTAGTGGTCCATGTATGCACTTCATACCTAATCCTAACAAGGACTACCCACTCAGTTTCCCTGCAGCCTAGAAACCGGATCATGTTTCCCCCCATTTCAGTTCAACATAAATTCCAAACGTGGACTCCAAAACTTTATGACATTTTTCATAATCCTTGTGTTAATCGACTGCAATTATGATCACGGAATCGCATGTTTCACATTTTTTATTCCAGAATTGCCATACTCTCTCTCTCTCTCTCTGTTTTTTTTTTTTTTTTTTTTTTGTGGGGGGTATTGATCACCAAACATGTGAGGGGTTAGATCATTTTAAGGCATTTTATATCAAATAGGCCTTTCATATACTTATTCTACATATTCAAACTCCTGACAATTTATTGGATGCCAACAACATCTTTGGACTTGTGATGCTGATTTCAAGTGGCAATACCACCGCATTATAGGGTCTAGATCCTCAGGCAATAGCAGCATTATTCTCTGCAGCTCAGTATACGGGAGAGAAGAATATCATGGACACGAATTGTTTCGTGCTGAAATTGTCAGCAGATCAGGCGGAGTTGGCTGATCGTAGCGATACCACTGCAGAGATGATCAAGCATACGGTATATGGTTATTTCAGCCAGAGAAGTGGCCTATTAGTGTACCTTGAGGACTCGTACTTGACAAGGATTCAATCTCCTGGAACGCATCCTATGTACTGGGAAACCACAATGGGGTCTAAGATTGAAGATTACCGTTCCGTGGATGGCGTGATGATTGCTCATTCTGGTCAATCAAGTGTGATGATCACAAGATTTGGCGATGATCTTAAGGCAGGACCGGCGATCACACGGTTGGAAGAGACGTGGGTTATCGATGATTTCGCGTTTAATGTTCCGGGGTTATGCACGGACAGTTTCATTCCTCCGAATGATGTACGTGAGGATCACTCGTCTGGTGGTCTTGGGAGGGAAACGTCATCACGCTGATCATCAGGAAAAGAGGGTCTTCTCTTCTGGCTCTCTGGTCGTTTTAAGTCCTTTTCTCAATTTTTATTTTTGTATATAATAATATGTACGTAAACTTTTTTTTCTCTTGCTTTCTTAAAAACTGTAAGTAGGCGACTGATTTCTAATATCAACAACAAACTTCGGTAACGATGCATAATCATTCAATAAAGAGAATTGAAGTTTTTAGTAGAGTTGAGTTTGATTTGGTTCAAAAGTTTATAGGGTCCTCTAGCTCGAGGTTTTAATCTTTTCAGAGCATGACTCTCATTGATTTCAGCTTTAAGAATAACTGAACTTCTTTCATCGAAACCCAGATTATGATGAGCATTTGCTGCTGCAGAATAAACCGATTTTTAAATTGGGTTAGTTTGAGTAGCATAAGTGTTTTCTCATAGGAACGTCCACGAATCTCATCAATTACCCTTGTGAGCAGACATAAATATATGTTAAATTTTGTTGTTTCATCCAATTACTTTTCCATTTTGTTGGCAGATATTATCCATTTTTAAGCATATCTTCAGCCCACAAAATTTCAGCGAGACATGTCTTACGTCAAATAAAGATTCTTTAATGGTTAAATCTTAATAGAGATGTGGTTTGTTTTTGGGTTCGCTAAGTTTGCTCTTTCTTCAGAAAAATTATAGTAAGTGAGGGTTTAGAAAAACCAAACGGAAGTCAAAGACATCATAGTCAAGAGATTGGAATGTCTCAAGTTCGATTGCAATGGTTGGAGGTATGCTTTCTTCATCCTATTTGCTTCCTTTATTAGATTCGAAAGTTGTTTATTTAATATCCTAAACATGTTTAAATTGATTAACATTTGGTATCAGAGCTCTATCTTGCATTTAGTTTCCAATTTTGAAAATTGGATGGTTGAATCATTATTCTGTAGCCAATTGCCTATGCCTCTTTCCTCTGTTTATCTTGGTTCCACTGTCAAATCCACTTAAGGTCAAAGATGGCTAGATTGGGTCAATTGGACCCTTCTCTTTAATTCAAAGTTGCACGTGTCAAATGAACCGTTTTTGTCCAATGCTACAAATATAATAGTTAGGATTACTTTGTGAACTGCATCATGTCATCCGTATCCTGGAGCTTCCCCTAGACTCCACTCTTCCAATAAGAGAGTAATGTGTGTTGGAATTTATTTGAGCATAAAATATTATATTGAATAATTATATACATATATGTTTATTTTGAAATTTGTATGTATAAATTTACGATTATTATACATGTAAAATTATGTTAAATAATATTTATGTATAGTTATTCAATTTATTTTGCAACATTCACAAAATTATGCAACTGTTTAGCTCTTCATTAAGAATTAATGTTAGGTGATCAACATAATTTTTAATTAATTGGGAGTAGCCATAACATCTTTAATTAATCAGGATAATGTATTTAGCTTTAAGATCATGTTAAAAATGTTAATTGTAATTAACCATATGTGATATAGTAAAATCTACTCACATGAATTTTATTGCATTTGTATGAATAATTAGGATAAAATATCATATAATATTTCTTATTCTACCCATTGGAATTAAGGAAAGGAACATAATTTAATAGTTTTGTCATAAGGCTATAAATGAATTAAATTGAGTAAAACTTTAGCTTACAGGCAAGTTTTATATTACTAAATTCATGGATTAAAGCATGATTTACATTGGTAAAGCATGGATTTTCTTTTATTTATTGGTTTCAAATTATAAATAATAAGCATGTATGTTTGAACTTTGTAGTTATTCAAACTAAAAACATTTCTAATATCTCCCAAATTGAGGGGTGACAACTACAAGGGGTGGAAGGAGAGAGTTCTCCTCCATTTAGGGTGGACGGATATAGATTATGCTATTAGGAAAGATAAACCATTAGTTATTATTGAAATCAACACGTCGCACAATGTTGGTCTTTATGAAAAATGGGAGAGATCTAATTGCCTGTCCATGATGTTCATAAAGACCAAAATATTTGCTAGTATCTGTGGTTCTATCAAAAAACATGATATGGTGAAGGATCTTTTGAAAACTATTGATGAACAATTCGCTACATCTGACAAGGCCCTTGCTAGCACCTTGATTATTTAGTTCTTATCTATGAAGCTCACCGAGATAAAGGGTGTGTGTGATCATATCATGCACATGAGGGAGCTAGTGGCTCAGTTGGAAGCCTTAGAGGTTACCATGTCATAATCTTTCCTAGTGTACTACATTTTGTGTAGTTTGCCTTATCAATATGGTCCTTTAAAAATCTCTTATAACACACATAAGGACAAGTGGCTAATTAATGAATTGTTGATCATGTTTGTGCAAGAAGAGGAAAGGTTGATAATGGAAGAGGGTGAGAGGGTAATCTTAATTGTTTCTAGAAAGAAATGGAAGGACGATGCCAAGAATAAGGGAAAAGGCAAGATTCCTCCTTAACTAGTCATAAAAAAAGGAATAAAAGTGTTTCTTTTGTAAAAAGAAGGAGCACATGAAGAAAGATTACTCTAAGTTTAAGAACTAGCTTGACAAGAAAGGGTATGCAAAACCCAAGGAAGCTAATGGGAACTGAACAATACATCTAATTAGGAACCAAAATGAGTTCACATGTGGAAGCCATTGGGACTTGCAATTTAATTTTAAGCAGCAGTTTTATTTTGCATTTGGAAAGGACCTTTTATGTTTCAAGTTTCTCTAGGAATTTGATTTCTATTTTAAGACTTGTACCTTTAGGTTTTTCCTTTAATTTTTTTTATTCTGATTTTAGTTTATCTAATAAATATGAAGTTATTGGTTTTTGTACGTTGTCTGATGGTCTTTGCATCATTCAATTACAAAATAATGCTACTTATAATTCTATGCATGTTACTGTTGGGTTAAAATGATGTATTATGAATGAGGAATCCTCTATGTTATGGCATCGAAGATTTGGACACATCTCCATTGAAAGAATGAAAAGATTAGTAAATGAAGGAGTACTTAGTACTTTGAATTTTGCTGATTTTGAGACTTGTGTGGATTGCATTAAGGGTAAGCAAACTAACAAGTCTAAAAAGGGTGTAAAGAGAAGCATAAACCTATTAAAGATCATATATATAGATGTTCGTTATCCAGACATGGACGTAAATGGTCCAAAATACTATGTCACCTTCATAGATGATTATTCACAATATATGTATCTCTACTTACTTAATTTCAAGGATGAAGCCTTAGATGCCTTTAAAGCTTTTAAGGCTAAAGTAGAGAATCAATGTGAAAGCAAATTAAGATCTTAAGAGGTGGAAAGTACTATGATAGATACATAGAGAGTGAACAAGCGCTTGGTCCATTTGCAAAGTTTCTTCAGGAACATTGGATTGTTGCCCAATATACTATACCCTGTTCTTCGGATTAGAATGGTGTAGCAAAAAGAAGAAACCGAACCTTAATGGACACGGTGAGAAGTATGAGGAGTAACACAAAACTTCCTTAGTTCTTGTAGATTGAAGCGCTAAAGACGGTTGTATATATATTAAACTGAGTTCTAACAAAGGTTGTCCTAAAGACACCTTTTGAGTTATTTAAGGGTTGGAAACCAAGTTTGAGGCATATGCACACTTGGGGATGCCCATTTGAAGTAAGGATTTACAACCCACAAGAGAAGAAGTTTGACTCAAGGACCATTAGTGGGTATTTCATTAGATAAGCTAAAAGGTCTAAAGGGTATAGATTCTATTATCTATCTCATAGCACTAGGAATGTGGAATCAAGAAATGCAAAATTTATTGAGAATGACTTGATTTGTGGGAGTGGTCAATTTTAAGACATAGTTTTTGAAAAGGACCATTATAAAGCTCAACCCTATGATTCAAATGATAGATTGATTGTCATTCACACCCCGCAAGTTGAAATCGATATTAAACAACCAACTGTTGAAGTTCCATAAGCTACTTATATTGATTCAGTAAATTAAGTTAAAAATGAGGAACAACAAGAAATTGTTGAGCAACTAGTTGAACAATAGGATAAGCAAAAAGTTCCTTGAGAGGATGATAGTAAAATGTTGAGAAGATCTACTAAAATTGGAAGATCAGCAATTCCTAGGGATTATGAAGTGTATCTACAAGAATTGAATTATAACATTAGAGTTGAGAATGATCCTGAAACATTTTCACAGGCCATGAGTTCTAAGGAATCGAACTTGTGGTATAATTCCATGAAGGATAAGATGGACTCTATGGCATCTAACTGAGTTTGGGATCTTGTTGAGTTGCCCAATGGTGTAAAAGTCATTGGATGTAAATGGGTCTTTAAGACAAAGAAAGACTTACAAGGCAACATTAAGAAACATAAGGCAAGACTCATTGCCAAAGGAATCATTCAAAGGGAAGGAATTGACTACATAGAGACATTTTCTCCTATATCTAAGAAAGATTCACTTCCTGTAATTATGGCATCGATAGCCCATTTTGATTTTGAGTTACATCAAATGGATGTGAGAACAACTTTCCTCAATGGTGATCTAGAGGAAGAGGTTTACATGAAACAACCTGAAGGATTCTCCTTTAATGATGGTGAGCATTTCATTTGCAAGCTTAATAAATCCATATATAGATTGAAACAAGCCTCCTGGCAATGGTATTTAAAATTCCATGAGGTCATCACTTCATTCAACTTTGAAGAGAACATCATGGATTAATGTATATACTAGAAGGTCAGTGGGAGTAAAACTTGTTTTCTTGTGTTATACGTGGATGATATTTTGCTTGTGACTAATGATAAGAGTTTGCTATATGAGATGAAACAATTTCTCTCAAAGAACTTTGATATGAAAGATATGGGTGAGGCATCTTATGTCATTAGCATTGAGATCCATAGAAAAAGTTCTCAAGGAATTTTGGGTTTGTCTTAAGAGACCTATATCAACAAGGTTTTAAAGAGATTTCACATGAAGGATTATTCATCGAGTGTAGCACCTATTGTCAAGGGTAATAGATTCAATTTGAGCTAGTGCCTAAAAAATGATTTCAAATAGGAAAAAATGAAGAACATTTCATAGGCTTCAGTTGTTGGAAGCCTTATGTATGCTTAGGTCTGCATTAAACCTAACATCGCATATGCTGTTTGAAAGTTAGGCAGATATCAAAGTAACCTAGGTATTGACTACTAAAAAATTGCAAAGAAGGTTATGAGATATCTTCAAGGGACAGAAGACTACATACTCAAGTATAGATGGATTGATAATTTGGAAGTGATTAGCTACTTCGATTCAGACTACGTTGGTTGCATTGATTTATAGAAATCAACATCTAGTTATGTTTTCATATTAGCTGGTGGAGCTATATCTTGAAGAAGTGCAAAGCAGACCTTGACTACTACTTCCACTATGAAAGCTAAGTTCATTTCTTGTTTTGAGGCTACCTCGCATGGTGTATGGTTGAAGAGTTTCATTTTTGGGCTTAGAGTTGTGGATTCTATTTCTAGGCCATTAAGATTGTACTATGATAACTCAGTTGTGATATTTATGGCTGAAAACAACAAAAGTGAGAATTAAAGTAAGCATATCGACATAAAATATTTAGCCATAAGAAAATGTGTTAAGGAAAAGAAAGTGCTCATTGAGCACGTTAGCATTAAGTTGATGATTGATGATCCTTTGACTAAAGGAATGCTGCTAAAGAATTTTAAGGATCATGTAATGCGAGTGGGACTTTGTTTTGTGATGTGATTTTCGTTGTACGTACATTTATTGTTTCAATGGAACTCTTATTTAGTTTGATGTTTTCTCATATGGTTTTATGTACATATTTATTTGTTTTGAGAAATATCATTTAGTTTGAACCTAAAATAAACTTATGGTTTATTGATAAGTTTAAGGGTTGGTATTGAGAGGCTTGATATATTGTAATACATAGAAGATAATACTTGCTATGAGATGACCTATTGCCATTATTCATATATTTTGTTTCTTGTTATGTTTGATGTTAGGTTGAATGGACCAAGTGGGAGAATGTTAGAATTTCCTTTCAGTTAAGATCCTTGTTGATTTTTAAGGAAATTTATTTCCAGATATGGTCCACTTTTAAGTTATCGAGTCTAATTTTTTATTTTTCTCATTTATATTCTTGATTCGATTTATATTGGACCCTATGCTCATCTAATATAAATCCTCGACTTGAACTAGAAATTTAATTTTATTTGGAGTCGCCATCTAACTGAGGTTGGGAAAAATTATTGAATTAAAACTAATTGAGCAAATTAATTCTAATTTGGACAACTAGTCGACGAAATCTCCTCTTTTTATTTTTATAAATGAAAAAGAAGAAATGAAAACCAGAAATTCTCGACTTAGGAGCTAACCTATTAAAACATTAGAATTACCACCCTATCCTTCTGAAACGTGAACCATATTCTGATATCTTTTTTATTATTTTTTATTTCATTATTATTATTTTTTATTATTATTGTTGTTATTATTATTATTTTTATTTTTTTCTTTTATTTTGGATACATATTAAAAGAAGGGATATTAAAACAACTCATACTAATTTGAAAAATAATTTTTTATTTCTTTTTAGAGTTGTCCCATAAGAGTGCCTACGTACCTGCTATTTAGGATCAAATAAACCGTAGTTCGCATTTTATAAAAAGCTTTAGTGAGTTCGTTAATTTTAATTATGAAAATACATCGGTTTTAAATTCATTATCATTTTCAAAACTTTATAAAAAATCTAAGCCTAAGCTTTATTATTTTATTTTCTAAAAGAAATTTTGATTTAAGAAAAACCAATTTTGGATTTATTTTGAAAAGAGGATTTTTCTAAGTCATAAAACAATTAATTATTAATTCATGTTATTATCCCAATTAATTATTTAATTTTAAAAAATTTATTTATTTTTTCTCATTATTTATTATTTATTTTATTTATTATTTGTCATTACGATTTTTTATTATTTTTATATTAAACTAAACATATCTATTCTAAAAAAAAAACTAATTAAAACTCTAACATTATTATTTTATTATTTCTATTTTCAAGATTAGAAATTTCTAATGAAATAAATATCTAAACAAAATAGATAAATAAATACGGATAAATAATAAATAAATAAATAAAATAAAGAATAAGAAAATAAAATAAAAATAAAAATTTGAAAAAACCGACTTACTTGGGTATGGGTCGTAGATCACGGGTCGGGTCGGATTGGTTCGGGTTGGGTCGAATTAGGTAGCGGTCATGGGGTTTTCGATGGCGGTGTTCCGGCGGTTTTTGTGGGCATTTGAATGCAGCTTCCGAGCTTTTAAGGGGTGGGGAATCTAACCATGGTGGTGGATTTCTTCAAAAATGCCTCCTAGTGGTGGTTCTTGGCTTGGTTGGTGGTCGTGGTGTGGGCGGGTCAAATCTTTAGTTAAAAACCCATCTCCGATTTGCTTATATTCGTGTAAATCTTGGATTTTGTTACGATTTTATTCTAATTGAATGATGTTTATCTCTTTTTAGTTAAAGATTTAGTGGATTTGTGCAAAAAATCGCATCAAAATGGTTGGATTTCATTTTTCCCGCGGCCGGCGAGCATTTCGAATGGAGGTTGAAGACGATCATGTGCCCGGCGCGTGCGCTCCCTCTGTCCAATCACAAGCTGACACGTGTCCTAGGTAAAAAAAGAAAAATAGGCAAAACGCGGATCTGCTTCCCCCACGTTTCGAACCCTCGACCTTGCACCCCCATGCGTGTGCCAGGTTATGGTCTAGACCAGCTAGGCTAGCCCACTTCTCAGTTTTTTTATTTAACGCAAATTGCATGTATGTGATGCAATTTTTATTATTTTTATTTTGAAATTCTAAAAATTTGTAAAAATTATTTAATTCCTTTTATTATTATTTCTAATATTATTTTTCAAAATTGGGATATTTTTCCTATTTGTTTTATTTTTTCTTTTATTTTTCCTAAATAGAAAAAAAATGAAAAAATTTGTAAAAATGAAAAAAATTATAAATTAAACATTATTAATGATTAGGGACAAAAATTGGGTGTTTACAACTGCCACTCTTTGTAGTAAAGTTTGAAAAACTTAACTACAAAGACAAAAAAGACGTCATTTTTTGCCAATAGACTGAGTGGATAACGCCATAGTTGGCTAGTTATCTAAACTCGATTCTAGTATGAAAATGCCCCATGGGCTAATAATCCCACGAATGCCTTGTGATGATTAAGACTGCTTAGGGAATGATCTCAAACAACCTAACAACCTGAAGTAAGATATCATCTAGAAAAGTGTTCTATGAGCTAACTAATCGACGATAGGAAACATCTAAGGGATTATTTAGGAGTGTGTTATTGTAAGTGGACTAACTGACAACAGGAAGTGTCCTATCGGACTAGCGACCGTAAAGAAGAGATTGTCTAAGGAAGCGCTCCTATAAGATGGTCACCTGCTAACAGAAGGAGTCTAAATAGACTAGCAATTGTTAGAGAAGAAATGTTCTGGAGGAGTGCTCTCATGAGTTAACTCATCAATATTAGGAAGTGCCTTATAGGACTAACAACCTTAAAAGAGATAATTTGGAGAAGTACTCCTATGAGCTGACTAATCGTTAGATTATCTTAGAAAAGTGCTCTCATGTGCTGACTAATCAATTATCTAGAAAAGTGCTCTTATGAGCCGACTAATCAATTATCTGAAGAAGTGCTCCTATGAGCTAACTAATCGATAAATTATCTAGAAAAGTGCCCTTATGAGCTGACTAATCTGTTATCTTAGAAAAGTACTCTTATAAGCTGACTAATTGATAATTAGGAAGTGTCTTATTTAGACTTGCTACCATAAGAGAGGATATCTTAAGAAAGTGCCCCATTGTGGGCTGACTAACCGATAGCGGGAAGTGTCTCCTTAGACTTGCAACCCTGAAGAATAGGTGTCTTGGAAGGTGCCCCTATAGGCTAACCCTGAGAGAGGATTTCTAGGAAAGTGCCTAGGAAAGTGCCCTATTGTGGGCTGACTTTAAGAAAGTATAACCGAGAAAGTTTGTATCTGGAAAAGTGCCCTGTAGTGGGTTGACTTTAGAAGAGCATCTCTAGGAAAGTGCCCCATTACGAGCTGACTTACCTAATACTTCTGAAAACTCTTCTAGCGAACTGGTTAAATAATTGATAAAAGATGTCTCTTAGACTGCTTATCTTAGAATATGTGATTCATGATGAAGTGATGGTTATTTCCTCTAAAATGCTTACCAGCTTATCGCGGATAGCAACCAAACAACCGAACCTTCGTGCTGGTTTGCTCCTTTTTTGCTTACTCTTACTTCAAAGCAAGGCTGAGGGCCTTAATGTACTTTCTTTCTTATGAATGTGACTCTTGTGATTGTGGTGTTATTCTATTAATACACCAGGTTTAATACTCAAAAAATAGGTAGAATTATATCACAAAATCTATTGAGATTTGTTATCACTTCAATGTTCATTATTCATTATGAGGCAATAGGTAATGTGTGTTTATGAAAGTTTGTTTAATGGGAATTAGGCGAAGTAATCGACCATTCAGAGACATTAACTTTGCTTGTAGAAGGAATGAAAACTAAACTCAACAAGATTTATACTAAATATTGGCATTTGTGAACCTTGGCAAAATTTCAATTTTCTTGCTTAAGAATAGTACATCTTAACAGCATCCATGTCAATGGGGTCTCTCAATTCTAAACCATCCATTTGAGTTAATATTAAAGCTCCTCATGACAACACCTTTTTTACAACATATAAGCCTTCATAGTTCGGGATAAACTTCCCTCTTGAATCTTAAGCATTTAGGAGAGCCTTCTTTAGCACCAAATCCCCCTCTTTAAAACATCAAGGTTTCATTTTCTTGTTGAACACTCGGGTCATTCTTTGTTGGTAGCATTAGCTGTGACATAACGCAGCGAGTCTTTTTTTGTTGACTAAATTCAACTGATCAAGTCTCTTCTTTAACCAATTTAATTCACCTAATTGCACTTCTGATTGGATCTTGAAAGATGGTATTTCAACTTCGACTGGTAGAACTGCTTCAGTAACATATACTAGAGAATATGGAGTAACTCCCATAGATGTTTGAATTGAGGTTCTGTAAGCCATGAGGGTGAATGGTAGCATCTCGTGTCAATCCTTGTAAGTAATTGTCATCTTTTCAATGATTCTTTTGATATTCTTGTTGGCTGCTTCTACTGCGCCATTCATCTGAGGTCGGTAGGGAGTTGAATTTTTGTGGTTTATATAGAATTGTTAACACAAATTTGTCATCAACTTCTTGTTGAGGTTGGTGTCGTTGTCGGAGATAATTGATTTAGGAACTCTATAGAGGGCTATTATGTCCCTCTTCAAGAATCAGATTATTACCCCTTTTGTAACACTGGCATATGATGAAGCTTTTACCTACTTGGTAAAGTAATCCATAGTTACCAGTATAAATCTGTGACCATTGGATGCTTTGGGAGTGATTAGCCTAATGATATCAATTCCCCACATTGAGAAAGGCTATAGTGTAGACAACGAATGAAGCTCTTTAGGTGGGGAGTTTATTCAGTTTGCATAAACTTGACACAAGTGACAATGCTTGACGTATTTGATGCAGTCTGATTCCATTGTTAACCAGTAATAGCATATTCTCATGATTTTCCAAGCGGGCATGTATCCGTTCATGTGAGGTTCACATACTCCTTCATGCACTTCTTTCATCAGTTCACATCTTAACAAGGTGGTATCAAGTGATCTTCTATAAAGCACAGGCCTGTTTAGTAAGAAGTGACTTGCTAACCTTCTGAGTGTTCTTTAGTCATTTTTGCTAGTCATTTCAGGGTATTTACCTTCTTGGAGGAAAGTATTGATATCGTAATACCAAGGCTTATCATCTTATGCTTTCTCGATTACTAGACAGTAAGCAGGCCGATTTTCAATTTCTATTTTCAGTGGTTGGACTTCGACTCCCCCTATTATCTGAATCATAGATGCTAATGTAGCAAGGGCATTTGCAAACTGATTTTAAGTCCTCGGGACATATGTGAAGGTGACTGCTTCGAATTCGTCGATCAACTCTGTTAAATGTTGATGGTATGGTACCAATTTGGGGTCATTAGTTTTGTATTCCCCTCGTGTCTGTAATATGATGAGTGAAGAATCTTCGTATACTGCTAATTTATGGATTTCCATGTGGCACACCATTTTGAGGTCAAGGATGCATGCCTCATATTCTGCGATATTATTAGTATATGGAAATGTGAGTCTCGTCGCTAAGGGGAATTGTGTTCCTTCTAGTGATATTAGTATTGCTCCGATCCCACAACCGAATACATTGGCAACTCCATCAAAGAACATTTTCCATTTAAGGCTTTGTTCTGTTCCATAATCCTTTGTTAGCTCACCCTCCGCTGTTAATATATTTTCATTAGGGAATTGGGCTCGTGATTCTTAGGGATCTCCCTCAATTGAGTGTTTTGCCAACTGATCGGCTAAAAATTGCCCTTTTATCGAATTTTGATTTATATATGTGATGTCAAATTCTGATAAGAACATTTGCCATTTGGAGATTCTCCTTAACAAAATGGGTTTCTCTACCAAGTATTTTAGAGGATTGTGTCTTGTTAGCAACTCAATAGGGTAGTAAAGAGTGTATTGTCTCAATTGGTGCATGACCCAAATCAAAGCACAACAAGTCCTTTCTATTTTATAGTACCTCTTCTCCGTCTATAAACTTCTTGCTTAGATAGTATATGGAACGTTCTCTTCCCTCTTCATCTTTCTACCCTAGCACACACCCTATGGATTCAGGGAGTATCGTGAGGTATAAGAATAAGAGCTTTCCTTATTTTGGAACTATTAAGACTTGAGGATTTATGAGATAGTCTTTGATCATTTTGAATGCTTCTTCGCATTTATCGTCTCATTCTACCGTGACATTCTTTTTTAGTAGACGGAATAGTAGGCGACATTTGTCTATGAGTTGTGAGATGAAATGAGCTATGTAATTCAATCTTCCTAGCAGACCTCTCACCTCTTTGATAGTGCGTGGAGAGGGTAGTTCCAGTATGGTCTTTACTTTGTCAGGGTCGATTTTGATACCATCTCGACTTATGACAAACCCTAACAGCTTGCCTGTTGTGACCTAAAAAGTACACTTTTCATGATTCAACTTAAGTTGAAACTTTCTCAATCGCTTGAACAATTTCTTTAGCCGCATGGCTTTCTTCTCCCTTAGACTTAGCTATCATATCGTCAATGTATACTTCAATTTCTCGATGCATCATGTCATGAAGTATCACGACCATGGCTCTCTGATACATTGCCTCAACATTTTTCAAACCAAAGGGCATAACTTTGTAATAAAAAGTTCTCCATGTTGTAATAAAGGTTGTTTTAGTTTTATCTTCTTCAGCCATTTTTATCTAATTACATCCTGAGAAACCATCCATAAATGAAAAGAGATGATTCCCTACGGTATTATCTACCAAGAAGTCGATGTGAGGTAAAGGGAAATTATCTTTAGGCGTAGCTTAATTTAAGTCTCAAAAGTCTACGCACACCCGTACTTTCCCATTCCTCTTTAGAACGAGGACTATATTTGCTACCCATTCTGGGTAGTCTGATACCTCAATAAACCCCACCTCTAGTAGTTTTTTTACTTCCTCTTTGATCTTTAGTAAGATGTCGGGCTTAAACCTTCTCAATTTTTGTTTTTTAGGGTTGACATCTTCTCTCATGGGAAGTTTGTGAACTACTATTGACTAGTCGAGTCCTGACATGTCGTCATATGACCAGGCGAACACATCTGCATATTCAGTCAACAATTCGGTTATCTCACGCCTTTGTTCGTCACTCGAATTGGCCCCAATCTTGAGGTTTTTAGGTTCCTATGTGCTTCTTAGATTTACTGTCTCCATCAGCTCATCAATTGAGATTTTACTTTGTTCATGTTTTTGCTAACTTTCTTGTATTATTTCGTGATCAAAGACATCGTTTCCAACGGCTGACCCAGCGGTGTTAGAAATGATATCGACATTTTCATTACTTACTTGTGCGAAATGTCCCTAATGTTCGATAGTAGGGAATCTGTGGGTGAAGTGAAGTGAGAACAGATATGTATAAGCAAAAGAAATAAGCTACAATTTATTGAATCTGAAGAATAATAATCACAATAGAAACTTGTTTAATAATTGTTTCCTATTCTTGAGCTGACCTAGTTCTATCAATAGGATAACAGAACCAATTGTTAAGAGCTGGATGCTAATTAGACATGCGAGAGGTTGAGCCTTCATTGCTGAGATCAGTTTCGCTTATCCTTGGCTCTTAAACTGTAGTTGCTCGCATGAATGATCATTGGAGGGGTGGAAAATACATCTAGGTATCGCTTAGCTTCTCTTTCTTTCTGCTTTTGATACCTCTTACTTGTGCCTCTTCCTGGGATGTAGGAACGTACCCTAGTCCAAATGTCCCTTGCTATCCCTTCTTCAATTGATAGCCCTCCTTACTTGTTACCACACTCACTTCATTGAATATTTGGAGCCCAAAATCTTCAGAACCGTCTTCCCCGATGTAAGGTATGGCAGTCTCTTTATAGATAGCATAGTCCTACTCTCCCAGTACAGTGATGATCTGTCCATTCGCTAGGAACTTGACCTTTTGATGTAGACTCAAAGGTATAGCTCTAGTAGTATGTATTTACGGCCTTTCCAATAGTAGATTGAAGGATCTTGGAATGTCGAAGACTTGGAAAGAGATGTGGAATACTTGTGGACCAATTTCCACTGGAAAGTTGAGTTCCCCCACTATCTCTCTCTTGGACCCATCGAAGGCCCTAACCACTATCGAGCTTGGCTTGATGTTGCTTGCGTCGACCCCCAATAGGTCAAAGGTGGCCAAAGGGCATACATTGAGAGAAAATCCGTTGACTATGAGTACTCTAAAGACAATTGTGTCATTGCATTTCACCACTATAAACAATGGTTTGTATGTTGGTCTCCATCTTCTCCTAGCTCTTCGAGAGAGAAAGATATCTGATCTATGGTGAAGATTGAATCTACCACATGGCTCAATTTCTCTGTTGCGATACCCTCTGGTACCTTGATCTATTTGAGTACTTTGAAGAGTGCTTCTCTATGGGGCTCGAACGTTGTGAGGAGGCCCATGAGTGATATCTAGGCTGGAACCTTGTTAAGCTGTTCCATGATTTTATATTTGCTTGCCTTGACCATCTTTGTGAATGTAGAGAGCCCCTCTTCTTCCTCTCTCTCCACCGTAGTGTTAGGCTCTTCAGTTTAGATCTTGTACTCAGGGTCATAAATTCTCCTAAAGCGGGTGATTCCTCCTATGATGGGAGGTCTCTCCTGCTCGAAGGCCTGATAGTTGAAAGGCATCGCCTTATACCTCTCTAAAGGTATTGGGATATTGAATACATATCTCTTTTTTGGGATTTGCACCCCAGTAGCTTGTCCCTCGTCGCACTTTATGACTATCGGCTTTTGGTTCAATTTGATAATGTTTATGGACTCCTCATTTTCCTTTGGTGGGTTGTCTTCTTTCTCAAACTTGGGCCCCCACCCACTAGGTGGCCTATACTTAGTTGGGGTGAAAGAGTAATTCACTAGATGCTCAAACTTCCCATGTGATTCGCCTAAGGTACCGACTGTTGGGTCTTCAGCTAACCACCTCCTCTTAATCTGTGATTTAGGAGTTTTATCTGAGACTTGGCATGAGCGACTTTCTTGCTACGCTACTATCTTCTCTTGTTTTGGGGACTCTTTTGGTTTGAAGTCTAACTCTTCGAATGTAATCATATTGACGGTACCAGTGCATTGACAAAGTCTAACTGCACTATTCCAATGTCAATTAGATCTTGGATCTTGTTTCGGAGCCTCTAGCATCTGTTTGTGGAATGCCCTTCTTGGCCCATATGATAATCGCACTTAAGGCTTGGGTCAAAATTCCTTGGCTTGTACCAGTTACTTAGAATCTCAAAGCTGATCAAATTATCTGCTTGCAGCCAAGCAAAGACCTGGCTGAGCGGGATCAGTATTGGAGTGAATTGTCTTGTGACTCTGGTAGCCTGGGTGTGATTCATTGATGATTGCTGGATTGGGGCATTCGCGGTCTGAAATGTCACGCGGGACCTAACCCTGTCGACTCTGTTGGAGTTAACCGTGCTAATAGTGGATTCCTTGGCTTTGTTACCTCCTATAGGCCTCTGAGATGATGTGATTTTGGGAGAGTCAACTGTTTTGAGTCTCCTTAACGTGATGGCATTCTCAATTCGGCACCCCGCTGCCATTACTCCTGCGAAACTGGATGATGTCCGGCCTACTAGATGTGAGAAGTAAGTCTTCTCCAGAGTGTTGACGAAGATAAATGTTAACTCTTTTTCAAAGATTGGGGTTATTACCCTAGTGGCTTAAGCTCTCCAGTGCTGGGCATACTCCTTAAAGGATTTAGTGTGTTTCATTTAGAGGCTTCCTAAATCCATTATCGAAGGGCCAAACTCGATGTTGAATTTGTATTGGTCGTAAAATGCCCGAGTGAGTATTTCCTAGGTGTTGACTTGGCTGACGTCCAAGTGTGCATACTAGACCAGGGCAGGGCCTATAAGGCTGTCTTGGAAGGTCTAGACCATGAGTTGGTCATATTAGGCATATTTACTCATCTTGCGCACGTACAACCTTGTATGCATCTTGGGGCATCCAGTGCCATCATATTTTTCAAACTCTGGGGTCTTGAACTTCTCTAGGTAAGCTTCTTCCCCATATACTGGTAGGCTAGTGATTCCTGCCTGCTTAAAGCTATTAGGCCCTTGTAACGTCTTCCTCTTGTCAACCAGTTGTTGGAAAAGCTTTCTCTCCATCTCCTTTTACCTATCTTCCATTTCCCTTTTTATATCGTCCGAGGTTGACTCTCAGTTCATACTCAAATGTTGGGTTGAGGTGGGAATTGATCTCCTCATACTCTAGAGGTTGACCTTCTATTGCCTTCCCTTTTCTGGCCCCTGAATCTTCTTCCTGAGTTGGTTGGGTAGTACAAAGGAGGCCGATACTCTTAGTCGGGAGGTAGACTTGTGCAGCCAATTGTTAGACCTTGTGTTCTAGGGATATGATCCTTGAGTCCGAGGCGCTATCAATGCTAGCATTGTTGCGGTTGTCGCTGTTGTTGCCACTATTTGCCATTTTGATCTTAAAGCGGGTATAGATTGGGCTCCTTGGAGGGTTCAGTTGTTTGGGAGCTATCTTTGACACCTGGATTCACATTTTTTTTAGTTTGATGAGTGCATGTAAATATGATGCATGTATCATACGGATGCTTAAAAGAAAAAAGGGTCAACAATTGATTAATGATATAATACTGAAACTTTATTTTTATTAATATTGGAAACTTGGAATTCGATACTTAAAATAGGAAAAAGAAATAATACAATGCTAATCTAGTTCCTAGCCTTCTTCCTCTTTGGCTACATAGGTGTCGGTTATCCGCTAATGATGGCTTCCAGTTCTTTAACTTTAGCCTGGGTTTTCTTTAGCTAAGCTTCCAAAGCTTTGTTCCTTTAGTCAGACTCCTTAAACCTACCCTTCCAAACATCCCTTTTGTAGTCTGCAGCTTCAAAGTATACTTCCATCTGGGCCCTCACTTATTCCAAGTAAGTTCTCAGTTTTAGACCCACATTGTCTAGCGCGGGTTGAGTGACATTTGGGACTCGGTATGCCCTTTCTCCCATCTGGTATAGTTGGTCGATCACGAAATCTATGGTAGCTTAATGCTTGCCTACTTCACCATCTAGGTCTCCAAGGTCTATGTTGGGGCTCTCAATTCGAGCTTTCTAGAGGGCTTTGACCTCTGCCAGCTTAGCAAACTTCTCAGCTATCAGCAAGCTTGGATCTTGGTATTTAAATGTGATTCCCTCTAACAACGGCTTGTAAATTATATCTTGGATGGTACCGAACTGGTGGACCACCGAGTTTAGATGATAACCTGCATACCCACTAATACCAATTAGAGGAACAACTTTGAGGTTTTTACAGGTTAAGATGACTTTATTGTAGTAACTCCATCTCACAGTCTAAATGATGTCAATGGCATTGAAGCTTTTGAGTACTTTTACCCAACTGTAGCTGGTGAGATCGTCAAGTAACTTTATCCTCTCTATACAGGAATCCACGAGATCTACTTGTTGAGCTAAGGATTTCCAGACCATGTTCAACTCAAAACATTTGAGATGGCTTACAAACCATATTAGGATGAGGTTAATGTTTGAGCGAAGAATTCCATGACCCTTCTTTTTGACGAAATTCAGGTTCTGAATCTGTTAAGCTAGTAAGGCCGAGATATAAGACTTCCCTTTTAGAAATTAAGCTACCAGTTCTCCAACCCTATAGTGGATGTGAAAGATCCCGGTAGGGAAGAGTATGGTTGCAAATGTTGTCAGGATGAAAGCATACATCCTTCTCTATTTGTAACTCTTGGAATCCCCACATAATATATCCTTCCTATTCCCATCATCATTCCGGACTATGAACCATGCTTCTAATTTATCCATTCGGAGGTAGTATCTGTTGCAGTTTGCCAAGGCCTGGTTGATTACTGTCTTGTGAATACTCAGAAGTCTACTGAAAATACCAGCCGACCCAGCCTCAAGATCTAGCACATATATCCCGTTGGTAAGCGATGGAGCCTGCAAAAGTTGGGTATGTTCTTCAAGGGTTGGTGTAATCTCATGCGGCCTAATAAAGAAAGCTACGGGCTTGATTTCCTAGAGGTATAAGATAGCCCAAATCAGAGGTAGGTTGATTTTCATCTTCATTAATGACAGAATGGGCCTTATCTTTCCCTAAACGAAAGCTTGTTCCTCAGGGTTGTACAAAGTAAACCAATGGTCTAGTATCGGTTTTAGATCCAAAGTTTTGCAAACTTGGATTTCCTTGCGGAGGAGATAGTAGATTGTGGAACTAGCCATGTATTACAATAGAAATTTCTAATTACACAAAATTTTTACAAAGTACAAATGGTGCTATTATAGGTAAATGTATCTAATTTCTAGAAAAGGAACAAAAGAATTACATCATTAATCAATTGTCGGCTCATGTCTTCATGTATACATAGGTAAGTTCTAATAAGTCCCCAAGCTCTATAGCCTCCCACATTCTCAAAGAAATAGATCTCGGGCCATAACGAAGCATTGGATAGGGTAGCCTAATCAGCCTCAAACGGTGATCATATCACTTCGCCTGGAACCTATACAATAGCCCCCCATCCTAGGGTCCTAAGACGGCTTGGGTCTGACCGTATCTAATCATACGATATGCATGCATGCAAACTCAACAGTAAAAGAAATAAACCGTAAATTTCATTAGATCTTTGAAAGGTTAGTATCAGTAATATTTCACAATATAACAGTTAAAAGATGTCTACAAATGGTGATTTCAGAAGGTTCAAGTAGCTAGCATACTGTAGATCCCTAGTAAAGTCGTCATCCTATCGAGTCTAATTTTTTATTTTTCTCATTTATATTCCTAATCCGATTTATATTGGACCCTATGCTCATCTAATATAAATGATCGACTTGAACTAGGAATTTTATTTTATTTGGAGTCGTAACCCAATTGAGGTTGGGAAAAATTATTGAATTAGAACCAATTGAGCACAACTAGTCGACAAAAATCTCCTCTTTTTATTTTCTTTAAATGAAAAAGAAAGGAAAAGCAGAGATTCTCGACTCGGGAGGGCCAACCTATTAAAACCCTAGAGTTACCACATTTTCCTTTTGAAACTTAAACCATATTTTGATATCTTTTCTTTATTATTATTTTAGTTCATTATTATTATTATTATTTTTCCTTTTATTAAAAGAAGAGATATTAAAACAACTCATACTAATTTGGAAAATGATTTTTTATTTCTTTTTAGAGTTGCCCCATAAGGGTGTCTACGTACCTACTATTCAAGATCAAACAAACCGTAGTTCGCTTTTTATAAAAAGTTTTAGTGGGTTCGTTAATTTTAATTATGAAAATGCTTCGGGTTTAAATTCATTATCATTTTCAAAACTTTGGAAAAAAAATCTAAGCCTAAGCTTTATTGTTTTGTTTTCTAAAAGAAATTTTTATTTAAGAAAAACCAATTTTGGATTTATTGTGGAAAGAGGATTTTTCTAAGTGATAAAACAATTAATTATTAATTTATGTTATTATCCCAACTAATTATTTAATTTTAAAATATTTATTTATTTTTTCTCATTATTTATTTTTTATTTATTATTTTTATATTAAACTAAACATATCTATTCTAAAAAAAAAACTAATTAAAACCCAAAAATTATTATTTTATTATTTCTATTTTCAAGATTAGAAATTTCTAATGAAATAAATATCTAAACAAAATAAATAAATAAATACAGATAAATAATAAATAAATAAATAATTGGAAAAACCGACTTACCTAGTTACAGGTCATGGATCACTGGTCGGGTCAAGTCGAATTAGGCGGTGGTCAGGGGGTTTTCGATGGCAATGTTCCAGCAATTTTTGTGGGCGTTTGAAGGCGGCTTTTGAGCTTTTAAGGGGTAGGGAATCTAACTGTGGTGATGGATTTCTTCATAAACGCTTCTTGGTGATGGTTCTTGGCTTGGTCGGCGGTCGCAATGTGGGCGAAACTCCAGTGAGCTTCAAAACCTCTGATTTTTCACTCTTTTCTCACTTTTGATCCCTCCTTTAGCTTCCCCACGTCGTGCTCTATTTATAGACACCAGAAATCGAGCTGGATAAGCTCAGATTCCCTCCAATTGAGACGAATCAAATCTTCGATTAAAAAAGTATCTCCGATTTGCTTAGATTCATGTAAATCTTAGATTTTATTACGATTTTATTTTAATTAGATGATGTTTATCTCTTTTTAGTTAAAGATTTAGTGGATTTGTGTAAAAAATCACATCAAAATGATCGGATTTCATTTTTCCCACAGCCAATGAGCATTTTGGACGAAGGTTGAAGACGATCACGCGCCCGGGGTGTGCGCTCCCTCCATCCAATCACAAGCTGACACGTGTCAAAAAGAAAAACTGGAAAAACTCGAATTTGCTTCCCTCGCGCTTCAAACCCTTGACCTTGCACACCCCCCCACCCCGCCCCCCCCCCCCCCCCCCCCCCCCCCCCCCCCCCCCCCGGTGCGTGCCAAGCTATGGTTTAGACTAGCTGGGCTAGCCCACTTCTCAGTTTTTTTATTTAACACAAATTGCATATATGCGATGTAATTTTTATTATTTTTATATTATTTTGAAATTCTAAAAATTTGTAAAAATTATTTAATTTCTTTTAATATTATTGCTAATATTATTTTTCAAAATTAGGATATTTTTCCTATTTATTTTATTTTTTCTTTTATTTTTCCTAAATAGAAAAAAATGAAAAAAATTATAAATTAAACATTATTAATGATTAGGGGCAAAAATGGGGTGTTTACATAAGCATAGCTTCAACCTATGAAATTTTAGTGAGATACATCTTTATCACATCAAATAAAGATTCTATAATTGTTAAAGCTTAATAAAGATGTGGTATTTTTTCCTTTGGGTTCACTAAGCCTGCTCCTCCAAAAAAATTACACCATCAAGTTAAGAGTGAGTGAGGGTTTAAAAAAAAACAAATGGAAACCAAAGACGCCATAGTCAAGATATTGGAATGTCCCAATTTCGATTGCAATTGCTGGAGGTATGCTTTCTTGATCTAATTTGCTTATGCTATTTGAGTTGAAAGATGTTTATTTAGTTTCCCAAACATGTTTAGATTGATTAACTTAAACGGTAATCAAAATTTCATGAATGTTAAAATAAAGGGCAAACAATTATTGCATTAAAACCAAAATTAAAAACATTGGTATATTCTTTTTAGTAAGGTATCTTTTTATATTCATTAAAATTTAATACTTTGTCATATTCTCTTCAGCAATATATTTTTGTATATTCATTACAATTAAAGGCATTGTTATATTCTTTTTTGCTGTGTATTTTCACATATTTATTCATTTTCCACTAATTCCTTCTTTCTATTTATTTAGAAGACCTATTCTATATTGGATTATTGAATAAATCTTTAAGAACATTGCATATAGGCATGACTTGGGTTTTGTCTTAATGAATTTATAATCTTAAGGATTTGTGGATCCAAATGATGCTTCTAATACCACTAATGCTTCCAGTTTCACTACAACTTACAGTATTCCTAATAACACTCACCAACATCAATAATTCCATACCTATTATTGTCACATTTGCAAAGCCATTTTTTTATATATCAAAGATTGAAGTCTTTAATTGTCAAAATTTCAAAAGGTAGCAAGAAAGAATTTCTTTAATTCTTGATATTCTTTTCGTTGTTAGGGTTCTTATAGATTCTAAAATTGAAACCAATTCAGATAGATGGATTCATGCCAACAAAATATGCAGACACACAATTATTAGTACATTATCTAATATATTGTTTGATATTTACTACTCCTATAAAGAAGCTAAAGAAATATGAAACTCAAAGGTTGCAAAATATACTCAAAGGCAAACTAAAATTTGTGATTGGAAATTTCTATAGGTGGGAAATGATTAATGAAAAGGACATCATGGTGTAGATTAATAAATATCACAAGTTGATTGAGGATCTAAAGGCAAAAAATATTCCCTTACTAGAAGAGTTTTCTTGCGGGTTTGCTTATTAAAAAGTTACCAAATTCTTGGAGTGACTATAGTAAATAATTGAAGCATAAACATAAGCAACTTTCACTTCAAGATTTAATCACTCATATTATAATTGAAGATACCAACTACAAGGAGTTGCAAGCTACTAAGACAAAAGAAATGATTTCAAAAGCAAATTTGGTCTAAACTAAGACTCACAACGAAAGGTATGATAATGAAACTTAATCTCATAATTATAATTACAAACCTAAGGTTACTAACTCCAACACCTTCAAGAAAAAAGGAAATTGTTTTGTTTGTGGAAAGTTAGGTCACCATGCAGCTCAATGAAAGAAGAGAGTGAGAAATGACATTTCTTTTCAGTCAAGGGAAAATTTGGTAGAAGGAGATGATATTATTGCTACTAATATTTCTCAAGTTTATCTAATGGCCAATGTGAAAGAATGGGTGGTATGGTGCTACTAGGCATATTTATGCAAATAAAGATGGTTTTGCCTCCCACAAACTAGTAGGGGATGGAGAAGAATGTTTATCTTGGTGACTCTCAAATTGTAAATGTTTTAGGTGAAGGAAAAGTTCTTCTTAAGCTCATATCTAGCAAGACCTTGGCTCTGAATGATGTACTTTGTGTACCAAATATTGGAGCAAATTTAATTTCTATGGCTAGAGTTAAAGTGTCATTCACTTTGATAAAATTATAATAACAAAAAATAATGTGTTTATAGGTAAGGGTTATTGTAATCAAGGATTATTTGTACTTAATGTTTCTAATGTTGTTAATGAAAATGCATCTTCTTTTGCTTACTTGATTGACTCTATTGATTTGTGGTTATTGTGTTGTGTTTCTTGAAGGAGGTTAAATTGTTTGCTAAGTGGAAACAAATTAAGCCATGGAGAGTGCCAGAGTTTATTCTAGCGTAACCACTCCAATACCTATGCCAATACAAGAAAAGAGTAAAATGAATATATGAGTATCAAGAATAAGAGGTTTCAAAAGTTCTTTACTCAGTTGTCTTTATCCTCTATTTATAGGCATTATGGATGATCTTAACTTGGAAAGTGCATTAATTCTCATAATCCTCTCCTAATATGGTAAGAGTGTATCTTTAACCAACCCTTTTTCTTATCAGTTTCATTTTCTCGCATTTGCCATTATGAGGATAGGCATAGAGATCCAATCTGGAGGAGGTCGAGAACTTTAGACTTGAAGCTAGATCATGCAATTTTAGGTCGAAAGAGGTGGATGAGAATCTGAGTAGGTTGAAATGGGGTGGGGTTAGGGGAGGGTAGTGGGGGCAAGCCCAAAATGCTCTATCAACACTTGCTCCCTCCACTCTCTCAGGTGATTAGTTGGTAAGGAGAGTTGATAGGTATACAAGCTCCGAAGGTCTTGAAGACAAGATAAATTACTTACGACGAGCTTTATGTCATGAGCCTTGATCTCTTAATGACAAAGGCATTGTTAGGTGATCAAGCAGTAGGTAGCTCACCCTAAGTCTCCCTGAGCTGAATTGTTGCATTCTCAAGCAAGCAGGAGACCCTATATGGATTGACTCATACAGAGTCTTGTGGTAAGTGAGCTAGGTGCCGAGGAGGATTGAATAGTCATCTTTGAGGTGATTGCTCATTGTGGGGAATTAATAATCATAAAATTTTATTGCTAGAAGTAGGAATGCAAGCCAAACAGGTCACCCTACCTCGACCTACACTAGCCCACGGGTTGAAGTACCTTACCCCTCGGGTCAACATAGGCTAGCTCGCCAACCCACACATAACGATTTTTTTTTCATATTACAAAATTACAAAGTCATTTTCATCGACTCTTTTTCCATTTGTTATGTCTCATTTTCTTTTTGCAACCATTTAATTTCTTTGACTCTAAGGTAATGTCAACTCATTTCTTTCTTTTGTAAGAGTAAGATTTTAAATATCTATCATCATTCATTTATCTAATATCGATTTAGGTTATCTTATTCTTAAGTTAGTTTTAGTTTCTTTTCTCTGATTTCAATTTTCAACTTGCCTTGTGTACTTTTTCTTTTTGTTTGGTTTCTTTTCTTCTTCTTCTTCTTCTTCTTCTTCTTCTTAATAATTTAGGTAAGCTATGCTGGCCAACCCACTTTTGTAGTGAGTGGCCTGCTCTAACTCGCGGGCTACATGGGGTAGGCTAAAACAGCCTACACATCTTGCGGGCCAAATTTTTTTTTGCCTGCCCCGTAAAAATTTGCAGGTTAGGTAGGCCAACTTGCTTAGCTTACCCCACATTCTTAGCTCTATTTATTTCGCTGATTTAAGGTAGTGAGTATCGTTATGAGGAATGACATCGTTAAGGGCCTGATTCGTTGGTGTAGAATTCAAGGGGTCATGATCTTTCTTGAATTAGTATTAATTTGAGTTGTCTTCTAGCTTATAAATGTATGTGCATTAAATGTGTTAAATAATTGTAAGTGCCCCGTTAATCAAGGCATGGTTGAGAAACACACATGAGGTAATCATAGTCATTGATTTGAATTGTGGGTCACATGTCGAGATTAAAATTGAGAACATCGCATGATGTCCTTCCACTAGCCATTACTTCATTCTTTGTACTTTCCTTTATATATATCTTTAGTCTTAGCCTTTTTCACACTCTTTCCATTTTAAGTTTATGCTATAATTGGAAAAAAAATCTTTGGCTTGTAAATCTAGGAAATCCTCTTACTTCAAACTCAGTCAAAACTCTTCGTAACTCCTATTTGCCAAGTAAGTATGGCATCTTCTTCTTCCTCCCATATCTAAACCAACAAGAGGCCACTAAGAGAGGTATTTCCCCCCAAATGACAGTAGAAGAGGTTCTTTAGTGTAGTTTTAGTATGGTTGAAGAATCAATTGGGAGTTTTGACAAAGATATTAACGTTGTGATAGCCATTACATAAATCCCAAGAGATGTATACCTTGACAATGGTGAGGAGAAACAGCCAGTGCAACCGTTTTATTCATCAGTCGAGGAGGGAAATACTCCTAACCGCATCTATAGCCTTATTTTGTATAAAGAATTAATGGAGGTGAGAAAATACTTTCAATCGTGACCTTGTGGTTGGAAGATTGAGAAGCTATAAGCTAATGACTATGTTGCCCTTATGGTTGGTCACCGGTTTTGGCTATATATAAAGAACATGGAGTTCAGGTTATAGGCTCCCTTTAGTGACTTCTAAAAAGAATTTTTCACCTACCATCAGGTGTCTCCAACCTAACTCGTACCAAATGCATGAAGCTACTAATTGCATTCAAAGCATTATGCGAGCACTTTCTCGTTCGAGCTACGCTGTAGTTGCTTTAGTATTTCTATGGTTTGAAAAGATCGAATGATGGTTAGTATTACCTTACCAACCGTCTTGGTAGGAAATTGCCACTCATATTAGAGTCTTTTGTGCATGGTTGGAAGAATAAGTTCCTTGTCATGACATATGAGGTCGATCTAAACTTTTAGACACAGTGGACTAAGCTTATCCATACCTTAGGCATTCGTTTGCTAGAATTTAAAGATAGGGCTATTATAGACTGAATATTAGTCAAGCTTTGTAGGAGGACAAACAGTCCATAAAACTCCTTGAAGGTGGTCGATGGACACCTTTACAATGGGAACTTGATAATGGAGAGTCATATTCAGCTAAGTCTATTGGTTAGGGGGGAGTGGAATGAGTGTCCTTATAAGCTATTAACTTGGCATGGTATCTCTAATTCCTCATTTAATTTTTTGTTTTTAGTGTGCTTATTATATTTCTTTTATCATACATGCAACTTAAAGAATATAGCCCAGTGGAAATGCTTGTACGCGAAGGGCAGCCTAAGTTACTAAGAAGGGTAGGAAAGACCCCTCGAGACAATTGAGCCCTAAGGGCGCTTATGTATATACAACACAAGGTTCTCCTTATGATTAAGGGTAAAGAAAGATAGGTGCTACTTTCTTGACTTGTCAAGAATTCAACAACTAGAAAGAAAGTGAAGGGAAAGGTCAAGGAAAGACTATCTCAACAAGCCAAGAAAAAGCCACATGTTGAAGCTTTTAGGGAGAGGCCTCCAATAGCTGCCCCAGACATCATAGTCCAACTCAATGTAGAGTCAAATAGTGGGAGTAGGTAGCTCGCCATCATGGCATGGGACCTCCACTTCTTTCTCTAGAGAAGTAAAAGGAGCAGGACTAATCTGTAGCTAGGTTTTCGTCTCCTCCCCTAAGTGGTCACATTTTTTTTACCACAATGGGAAGTTTATAGTTGTAACACGGGTATTAGATGCTAGATGGAGTAAGGAGCAGCTAAGGGGATGTATCATGTTAAAGGATGCTACTAACTTTGAAAGAAGCTTATAGGGCATGCCTAAGGATACATTCAAGGTGATGCTTTACTCAAAGCTTCATGATATAAGTCTTTTAACGATATAGATTGGCTTTGACCTTTTCAAAATGCAATCACCGACTAATCTTTTTTTTTTTTCAATTCTCATCCCATCTCATCAAGACGTTTGAGTTGTGGGGTGCTAAGATTAAACAGGTAAGGGACATAAGATCTAAGCACTAGCTCCTTATCTCCAAACATCGAAGGTTGTATGACGGGTATCTCAAGTTATCTATATCACAAAAAGTCAAGGATGTAGAAGTTAAAGCCCTCATGGCTTAAAGGGAATCCCTACATTGAGTTACAGAATTTCAAGATTTGAAGCTATAGACAGAAGTAAAGCTAAGGACCTTGAGAACTCGGGTGGAGCTTAAGGCAAAAACAAACGTCAAGCTCTCCTTAAGGTTAGAGGAGGTAAATGAATCTAGTAAGAGCATGCATGAAGAAAATAAGAAACTTACTACCTAACTTGTGGAAGCATGCAAGGTACATAAGTAGAAGGAAGATAAGTTGGCCAAAGTTAAACAAGGCCTCTAGAAGGAGATAAAATAATTTTGACTCGAAGCTAATCATGATTAGGCCCACTTGTTAGACTTGGAGGCTCATGCTATTGGGGTGTGGCTTATACTCCCCTATGACGGGAAAGTACGTGGGTCCGGCTTGTAATTGTGTAATAAGAATGAGAAAGTGAGGTGCTAAATATAGTGGAATCCTCTACTGGACGTAGCCTTAGTTAACGGGTGAACCAGGATAAATCTTGTGCCTTTATTTTTCTTTCTCTTTTAACTTAACTTCCTTTTGTGCACCGGCCCTAACACATGCTACTAATTAGATAAATTGGGTTATAGCAGAGAAGGAGGTCTTCAACAAAATCATGGATAATGAAGAGTGAGAGGACCTCCAAGAGTGAAAATTTATTAAAGGCATTTGGATTGCTTAGTCATAAGTCCTCAAGGTGTACCTAGAATACGATCTTAGCTATCTCTCTTTCTATGACAAACTTGAAGAAGGTGTCGAAGAGGAGGTAACTGATGAGATCAAACAAGGTGATAAGGGATGCCTAAGGATCCTCCTCATGAGCAACTCCTACAAAGTGAGCTAGAACAAGACCAAAGTCAAGTATCAAGTTAGGAATGACCTAAGGATACTACTTTTCCACCCCCTCCAAGCTTAGACCCTTCAAAAGATCCGCCTCTACCTTTTGAGTCGCTGAGGTAGATGAGATCATTTAAGCTTTGATAATCCCTTACCCTAAGCGTTGATAGAAAATTTTTACTTTTCCATTAAATATTTTCCAAGTCAATATGCTAACTTTTAAAAATGTGAGAGGCCTTGATGATTTTAATTTTCAGTAAGAGATACTCATGTTTACTGCCTTTATGTTTTGTTTAACTTGGATGCTTCTTTTACTCATTGCATGATTTTGGTTCCTTATCCATTTAATGATCGTAATTTTCAATCTACCTATTTTGCAAGTCATGCTTGTGGGGTATTCTCGGATGTGTGGACTTTAGGTCCTATCGACAAGTTACCCATAAATTTTCCTAGGAAGACTTGAAAAGGTTGGATGCTTTGACTGTTAAATAGTATTCTAGGAGCTGAAAAGTCCATCCACCTGATGAGAGCCATGATGGGAGCCAAGCCAGAAGATGGAATGTGGATCCTCTTGAAGTGCCACCTGGACCAATCACAAGAAATCGAGCGAAACGATTCAAGGAAGCACTTAACGGGTTGATAAAGGATGTCCACGAAGGTGAAAAGGATTGGAGCAATCATGAAGCTAGAATGGATTGGAACAACCATGGGAATGCCTTTGCTCTTGTACAAGTCATAATGGATACGGGTTGAAGAGGGCGTGTCTTTACAAGGCACGACCATGTAGGAGTTTGGAGGTTACACAGAATCATACACGGTCGTATACACGGTTCAAAGGTACGGCCGTGTATGGTGTCAAGAATTTCCACAGAAAGATATATGACTAGAAGTACACGGTCGTGTATATTGTCAAGAAGTTCCACAGAATTATACACGGCTAAAGTATACGGCCGTGTATCTCCCCGACGCCGGCCTTCATGTCTTGTTTTGTTATTTTTACGCACTTATTGAAGTGATGTCGTTTTGGGCCTTTATTGTTACGAATTGTAAACCCTAATATAAAGCTCTTAGGGTTTAGAACATTTAGAATATAGAACATACAACATTGAAAGTTTGAAAACGCTTTTGAGAGAATTCCACTCTTGGTTCTTTAAAGAACTAACCTAGAACTTATCGGATTTTATTTCCGTGGCGTTCATCCCGACTTATCAATCGGTCTTTCATCCCGATTGTGGCATCTTCATATTATACCAAGGTTCTTGTCTCGCTTATAGACAACGGGTCGCGGTTTCCACTTGAGGGTGTTTGGCATCTTAGGTAACGAATTCCGAACGTATTGGTATTGGGTTTCGTCACACGTTGGCGTGGTTCATATCAGTTAGGAATCCGATCAAATCGATTTCGTATTAGTTTGGTATCAGAGCTAATCGATTCGTATCAGTTTGGTATCAGAGCCTAGGTTTGTTAACACATCAGTTCGGTTTGAGGAAGGTAATATCAAAACCCTAACTCCAATCATTCATATCAATTGTTCATATTCAATTTCATAGTGTTAATTATCTATTGAAGTGTAGTGCCTTCTATTCAATTTTTGTTAAAAAAAAAGGAAGAATTACGACAAAAAAAAAAAGGGAACGTGATCAAGAGCAGCACACAAAGGCGAAAAAAAAAATCTAAACAAAAAAAAAAGAGGAAAATTTTCGATCCCTAGAGTTGTTTTGAATTCTACGGAAGGGAATTGGTGTAGTTTGGGTTAGTTCCAAGAGAATTGAGAAGAGGAATTGGCGAATTGATATCATTATTTCTTGTGAGAATACACGAGTGACTATGTGATATCATCATTTGAGCGAAACACGTAAGGGAGTGTATCGTGAGGCTTAATCATATCTATATTTGTGTTCGTGCTAACCTTTTTCTACAGAAACTATGTCGAGGCAACATTCTCCTGAAGGTGAGAGGGGAAGGTTTGATGCTAGGTTAGTGATTGAGGAGTTGAGGGGTGAGATGAAGAGAATGTTTTAGGAGGGAATGGAACAAATTCATGAGACGGTAGAGCAAAGACTACAGCAATCTACAAACGTCTTCCAAGGGCGTAAGAGGGAGAGTCGTTCTAGGAGAGTACAAAGGGGTGGAGATGAAATGTCGGGTGATGACTTTGATGAGCCTTCTGTCGGGAGTTATAGAGGTTATAGTAGTAGAAATAGAGGAACTAGGGATTGGGAAGATAGAGGAGATAGGAATAGAGAGGATAATCAATTAAGTAGTATAAAGATGAAGATTCCTCCTTTTCAAGGGAAGAATGATCCTGAGGCGTACTTAGAGTGGGAGAAGAAGGTAGAGATGGTATTTGATTGTCATAACTATAGTGGGAGAAAGAAAGTAAAACTTGCTGCCATTGAATTTTCGGATTATGCTATAGTGTGGTGGGATCAACTAATGTTGAATAGAAGAAGGAATGGCGAACCACCTATTGAGTCGTAGGAAGAGATGAAAAGGGTGATGAAGAAGCGGTTTGTGCCTGCGTATTACTATCATGAATTGCACAACAAATTGCAAACTCTTAGGCAAGGAAGTCGAAGTGTGGATGAGTATTTCAAGGAGATGGAAGTTACGATGATCAAGGCGAATGTAGAGGAGGATAGAGAGGCTACCATGGCTAGATTTCTTACTGGATTGAATAGAGAAATTCAAAATGTTGTTAAATTGCAGCATTATGTAGAATTAGAGGATATGGTTCATATGGCTATAAAGGTTGAGAACCAACACAGGCGGAAAGGTAGTAGTAATGCACGGTTTCAACAGGGTACTAGTTCATCCACCTGGAAGACTAACCAATGGAAGAAGGAAGAAAAGCCTTTACCCACCAAACCAAAAGGAGAGCTGAGACAAGCGGGTTCTACTCCTAGTAACCAAGGTAACTCTGATTCTTCTACTTCTAGAAATCGTGACATTAGATGTTTTAAATGCCAAGGTAGAGGCCATATGGTTAGTCAATGTCCGAATAGGCGTGTTATGATTTTGCGTGATGATGGTAAGTATGAGACTGAGGGGGATAGTGAGGAGGATGATATGCCTCCATTAGAGGACGCTAGTGATGATGAGGAGCCTGTAATAGGGAGGTTAGTGGCAGTAGTGAAGCGAGCTTTGAATGTGCAGGTGAAGAAAGAAGAGGAGGTGCAAAGAGAGAATATATTTCATACCAGATGTTATCTAGGAGATCATATTTGCAGTTTGATCATTGATGGAGGAAATTGCACCAATGTGGTGAGTAATTTTTTTGTCGAGAGGTTGGGACTCAAGACTATTAAACACCCTAGTCCATATAAATTGCAGTGGTTGAATGATAGTGGCGAGACTAAGGTGAGTAAGCAAGCCTTGATTGCTTTTCGCATTGGTAGGTATGAGGATGAGGTGTTATGCGATGTAGTGCCAATGCAGGCGTGTCATGTGTTGTTGGGGAGGCCATAGCAATTTGATAGGAAGGTTGTTCATGATGGCTTTTCTAACAAGTATACGCTTGTTCACCAGGGAAAAAGCTTTAATCTTAAACCTTTAACACCTAAACAGGTGTATGAGGATCAGTTGCAGCTACAACAGTCTTTTGCAAGACATAAGGTGAGTGAAAAACAGAGGGAGAGTGAGAGAGCAAAAGACAATGAGAAAGAAAAGGAATACAAAAGTCGAACTCACAAGGAAAAAGAGAGGAAGGCTGGAAAGAGTGTGAGAGACCAAGTTGAAGGGGGATCAACTTTGGTGGTGAGTGAAAAGGAGAGTGCAGCCTTGTAAAAGGAGAGTTGTGTGGCAAGAGCGAGTGTAGTGAGGAGAGCGTTAGTGATGAAGCAACCTATGTTGTTGCTGGTTTTTAAGGAAACATGTCTGAATACTAACGAACTATCTAACTCTTTGCCTAGTGTGGTTGTGTCTATTGTGCAGGACTTTGAAGATGTCTTCCCTGAGGAGATTCCAAAGGGATTACCACCTATTCGTGGTATTGAGCACCAAATTGACCTTATACCCAGAGCATCAATTCCAAACAAGCCAGCTTATAGGAGCAATCTAGAGGAGACAAAGGAACTCCAAAGGCAGGTCGATGAATTAATGGAGAAGGGGTACATGAGGGAAAGCATGAGCCCATGCGCAATGCCTGTGATTTTGGTGCCTAAGAAGGATGGGTCATGGAGAATGTGTGTTGACTGCCGTGCCATCAACAACATCACGGTAAAGTATCGTCATCCCATTCCTCGCTTAGATGACATGTTAGATGAGTTACATGGGTCTAGTGTCTTTTCCAAAATTGATCTGAAAAGTGGATATCACCAAATTAGAATGAAAGAAGGTGATGAATGGAAAATCGCATTCAAAACGAAATATGGATTGTATGAGTGGTTAGTAATGCCTTTCGGTTTAACTAACGCACCTAGTACTTTTATGAGACTTATGAACCATGTTTTGAGGACTTTTATTGGCAAATTTGTGGTTGTCTATTTTGATGATATTCTCATTTACAGCAAGAGTTTAGAAGATCATATATCTCACTTGAGGGATGTTTTAAGAGTACTTCGAAAGAAGCAATTATATGTTAACCTCAAGAAGTGCACTTTTTGCACAAACAAACTTATGTTTCTTGGTTTTGTTGTTAGTGCACAGGGAATACATGTTGATGAAGAAAAGATTCGTGCGATCCAAGAATGGCCTAGTCCAACTACTGTAAGTAATGTGCGGAGTTTCCATGGACTAGAGAGTTTTTACAGGAGATTTGTGAAGGATTTCAGTACCATTGCAACACCACTTACTGAGGTAATTAAGAAGAACGTGGGGTTCAGATGGGGAGAGCAACAAGAGAAGGCCTTTCAGACGCATAAAAATAAGCTGACTCAGGCGTCATTACTTGCTTTACCTGACTTTGCTAAAACGTTTGAAATTGAGTGTAATGCTTCAGGATTAGGTATTGGAGTAGTGCTCATGCAAGAGAGAAGACCAATTGCATTCTTTAGCGAGAAGCTAAGTGGGGCAACCTTGAACTACCCTACTCATGACAAGGAGTTATATGCCTTAGTTCGAGCACTGGAGACTTGGCAACACTATCTTTGGCCAAAAGAGTTCGTGATCCACACTGACCATGAATCGTTGAAGTACTTGAAGGGAAAACATAAGTTAAACAAAAGGCATGCTCGTTGGGTGGAGTTCATTGAAACATTTCCCTGTGTCATCCACTACAAGCAAGGTAAAGAGAATGTCGTTGCTGATGCACTTTCTAGAAGGTATGCTCTTATCTCTACTCTTAGTTCTAGACTGCTTGGTTTTGAGCACATTAAGGAATTGTATGCTACTGATCGAGACTTTTGTGAGGAGTATGTGCATTGTGAGAAGAGTGGTCATGGTAAGTTTTATAAATATGAAGGATTCTTGTTTAGGGAGAGTAGACTATGCATTCCAATTTGTTCTTTAAGGGAATTACTAGTGAGGGAGTCTCATGGAGGAGGTTTAATGGGACATTTTGGAGTAGCTAAAACCTTAGGGGTATTGCAGGTACACTTCTATTGGCCTCACATGAAACGAGATGTTGAGAGGATTTGTGAGCGATGTGTCACATGTAAGCAAGCAAAATCTAGAGTCCAACCTCAAGGGCTTTATACCCCACTTCCCATTCCTCATGAGCCTTGGGTAGATATTTCTATGGATTTTGTGTTAGGATTACCCAGGTCTAGACATGGTCGAGATTCTATTTTTGTAGTTGTGGATAGATTTTCTAAGATGGCACATTTCATTCCTTGTCACAAAACGGATGATGCTTGCAATATTGCCAATTTGTTCTTTAGGGATGTTGTGAGATTACATGGTATGCCTAGAACAATCGTATCGGATAGAGATGCTAAGTTCTTGAGCTACTTCTGGAAGACATTGTGGGCTAAGTTAGGAACTAAGTTATTGTTCTCTACTACTTGTCATCCACAGACTGATGGTCAAACTGAGGTAATAAATCGAACTTTATCTACTTTGTTGAGGGCTGTAATTAAAAAGAATATTAAAAGTTGGGAGGATTGTTTGCCGCATGTTAAATTTACCTATAACCGTACAGTGCATTCTGCTACTAAATTTACTCCTTTTGAAATTGTGTATGGTTTTAATCCACCAACTCCTTTGGATTTATCACCTTTGCCTATTTCTGAGTATGTTAATCTAGATGGCAAGAAGAAAGCAGAATTTGTTAAACAGATCCATGAGAAGGCAAGGCTAAACATTGAGCGAAGAATAGAGCAGTATGTGAAACAAGCCAACAAACGTCACCGACAAGCTGTTTTTAAACCTGGAGACTGGGTTGGGGTTCACATGCGTAAAGAGCGATTTCCTGTGCAGCGTCAATCTAAACTACTTCCTAGAGGTGATGGACCATTTCAAATTCTTGAGCGCATCAATGATAATGCATACAAGATAGATTTACCTGGTGAGTATCAAGTAAGTGCTACATTTAATGTTACTGATTTGAGTCCTTTTGATGTAGGCGATGATTTGAGGACAAATCCTTTTCAAGAGGAGGGGAATGATGAGAGCCATGATGGGAGCCAAGCCAGAAGATGGAATGTGGATCCTCTTGAAGTGCCACCTGGACCAATCACAAGAAATCGAGCGAAACGATTCAAGGAAGCACTTAACGGGTTGATAAAGGATGTCCACGAAGGCGGAAAGGATTGGAGCAATCATGAAGCTGGAATGGATTGGAACAACCATGGGAATGCCCTTGCTCTTGTACAAGTCATAATGATACGGGTTGAAGAGGGCGTGTCTTTACAAGGCACGACCATGTAGGAGTCTGGAGGTTACACAGAATCATACACGGTCGTATACACGGTTCAAAGGCACGGCCGTGTATGGTGTCAAGAATTTCCACAGAAAGATATACGACTAGAAGTACAGGGTCGTGTATATTGTCGAGAAGTTCCACAGAATTATACACGGCCAAAGTACACGGCCGTGTATCTCCCCGACGCCGGCCTTCATGTCTTGTTTTGTTATTTTTACGTACTTATTGAAGTGATGTCGTTTTGGGCCTTTATTGTTACGAATTGTAAACCCTAATATAAAGCTCTTAGGGTTTAGAACATTTAGAATATAGAACATACAACATTGAAAGTTTGAAAACGCTTTTGAGAGAATTCCTCTCTTGGTTCTTTAAAGAACTAACCTAGAATTTATCGAATTTTATTTCCGTGGCGTTCATCCCGACTTATCAATCGGTCTTTCATCCCGATTGTGGCGTCTTCATATTATACCAAGGTTCTTGTCTCGCTTATAAATAACGGGTCGCGGTTTCCACTTGAGGGTGTTTAGCATCTTAGGTAACGAATTCCGAACGTATTGGTATTGGGTTTCATCACACGTTAGCGTGGTTCGTATCAGTTAGGAATCCGATCAAATCGATTTCGTATCAGTTTGGTATCAGAGCTAATCGATTCGTATCACCACCTCTAGAGGGGTAGGGATGTTAGGCCATTAGGAGTCCATTTGCTTATCGACTTTAAAGTATGGACTTGATGTTGCTAGTAGTCCATTAACTATGGTAAGGTTGGGACGAATCATGATCAAAGGTCCTTTCACCCTAAATAAGTTAGTACTTGATGAGTTCACTAGGTCCGTTCACCTCAAGGTTGGTAAGGACATGGCATAGGAACATAATTAAAAATAATCTAATGTAGAATATACAATAATTTCATTCATTGTTGAAGTGGTCAAATATATAAACAAATAAGAAAAAACTTAATCGAAGTATGGCCTAAGTTGTTGGAATTCCATGTGTAGGGAATAGGTTAGTACTAGAAGAACTTTTCAAATTTTCTTGCAAGAAACAAAAAGTTAGTGCTAAAAAATAAATGAATTGAAAAAGAAAGTAAAGAAAGCACTATAATTAGATTAACTAAAAAAAATCCTTTTTTTTTAAATATAATTTCTTGCAAAAGAAGAGAAATTAGTAATATGACAATATATATATATATATATATATATATTAATTTTTACTTTTTTTATTTTTTACTGGTTTTGGGGGAAAATAATATTTTTATTTTTATGGTTGTCTTGAAGTTGCCTATGTATCTGCTAGCCGAAATCAAACCATCATAGTTCCTCTTTTTCCTATAAAACTTCAATTTGTTGGTTATTTTTATTTTTGAAAAAGTGTCAACCTTAAGTTCTTAGGTAATTTATTTTTTTATGAAAAATTCAAAACTCTAATTTTTTGTCTATTTCTTGGAAAACTTTAAGAAAATATCCTAAACTTTAAGAAAAATGCCTATTAAGAGATTTTATTTGTGAAAACAGTTACCTAAGTGTCAAAAAAAATTAAGAAAAAAATTGTTTGAATGGAAAAGAAAAGATTTTACTCATTTTATTTTATTACATATTTATTTTTATTTAAAGAAATAACATAATAAAACCCAAAAAAAAAAAAAAATTGCCTTGCATCAGACCATTCCAAGCTAACTTGGGTGGTTGCACACATCTTTAATCAATTGGAGTTCGCTAGAATGACATCTTTGGAGGTAAGTAAGTGAACCTCTCAAACAATTTTGCAATTAGATAAGTGGAACTCATCTAATCAAGCTTAAACTGTAGTGCTAGAACTCAAGAACTATAACTTTTCTTTTGATTTGAATTGGAGCAATCCAAGCATTATTGAAGGCAATTAAACACTGGGATTCGATACTCTAGCGATGAGGGATGACCTAGTGTAAATGGTTTGTTTTGATTTTCTCTTGTTCAAGAGAATTTCGTAAAGAGAGAAAGTGGGAAGTGTGGTCACGTGGGTAGAGAGAGAGTGGAGTGATTTAGGGGAGATTCTTGTGTTATTGGTCTGTAATCTCAATTTAAATTGACACCTAAGACTCCTATTTATGCTAATGTGTGATCAATTGTATTTAAGGAAACTAAATATTGCATAAAGATCAAATCTTTCTGATAAATGGGTATTTACGGCTCAATAATATTTCAATCCCAATATTAACATGATTTATCAAATATTAAATGAGCTTGAAGATTCAATCATGTTACCTAAGCCTTCCTTACTCTAAATATGTGATTTAGTTGAAGAAACTTGTTATGTTAACAAGACTTGAACCTACCACCTAAACCTTACATTACCTCACCTTACCAACTATGTTGCACTACTTTCTTGAAAATTAATTGCACCATAATTATATTTAAGATTTTATAATCTGGAGCACTAAAAAAAATCACTCCCACCTCAAATAGGCTAAATCAACCACTGCATTCCATGTGAAAAAAGAAAAGAAAAGAAAAGAAAAGAAAAGAAAAGAAAAGAAAAACCAAGGAAGTAAAAATGGGGTATCTATAATATAGAAGAAAGACCTTGGTCACTAATGGAAAGACATAAGAATAATTCTTCACCTATAACTAGTTTAGAGAGTACAAGTGGACTTGTCAAGAATTACTTCAACTTCTCAAATGTAGTTTGACATTGTTCGGTCCATTGAAAATTTGCCAAGTTCTTCAGGACCTTGAAAAACTCAAAAAGCATATCTTTGCTTTTGGGGACAAATTTATTTAGTGTGGCAACTCGTCTTGTAAGATGTTGCATCTCTTTTATTGACGTAAGGGGCTACATATAGCTTGTATCTTCTTTAGGTTAACCTTGATGTCGTGTTGTGTGAACATGCATCTAAGGAACTTACTTGAGGCAACTATAAAGACATACTTTTGAGGGTTCATCTTTATATTACACTACCTAAAGGTGTTTAATGTTTCTTACACGTCTTGGAGATGGTCTTTGGGCCTTGATATCGATCTATCCTATTATCTTAAACATGTAGGCAAGTGTACCTATCAATTCTATAGTGTAGTGGATATAGATATCAAGTATCAATCCTATAGGGATTACGATTACTAGTAATTACCCTTTTTCTTATTATCTAATCTGCAAAATTAAGTGATTGAATAAAATCAACAACTAATAAACTAAGGAAAACAATAATCATTAAAAGTGTACTCGGATATTGAATCTTCATAAAATTACTAATGTAATTAACTAATTATTATTCAATTTCCTTATTGTATTATTGGATTGTAGGAATTCTTAAATTAAACTAATAGCTCTCTCAAGTCTACTAATTCCTAATTCCAGGTAGATTAATTGAAATTTCTTCCTAATTAAAAACTCTAGAAATACATTACATTAAATCTATGAATTCCGCTATTGGGTTTGACCATAATCCAGAAGATTTACATCGTCCTATTTCTAAGATTACATGCAACTTTTTCCAATTATGCTAGAACTATTCTAATATAGAATTTGTCGATCTCTATATAAGAAATCAAACTCCAAATTAATACGTCAACAATATTAAATTGAAAGCAATAAAAAACACATAATTAGATCACAAGAATTATTGAATAATAAATTAGAAAAATTGCATATTCTGGGTTCATCATACCTTAAGTACTAAGGAAAGTTTAAGCTGGCAACATATTAAATCTAACAGTAGCAATAATAAAACGAGTGCATAAAGAAAAGCAATAAAAGGAAAAACGAAAAAAATCTCTAATACTCTATTCTAATATTGTACTATAATAATCTATTACAATCTTCTTTTCTGAAATTTCCTCAAATTGTAATGAATTCGTCCTTTATATAGACATCGGCTTAGCAGCACAATCACAACATGGGTGTGCTATTGCTCGTGTTCCATTTCATTCAATTTTTGCCTTCAACACGCCTACCAACACGAGCGCGTTTGTGTTCATGTCGATTTACATAGTTAATTAACACAATCCTTTGCACAACTCTTACATGGTTGCTTTATACCTTAGACATGACCATGTTCTCTACCATGTTAGTCTTCCCAAACTTGTAAAATTGATTTTTTTTCTTTAACTTTCACATAATTTTTCTATTGAATCATAAATTATATTTTAACGCTCTAAAATAAAAATAAAGATTGATTAAGTGCAATATCCATACAAAATGTAAAAGAATTAAATACAAGGTTATTATAATTGTTATAAATAATAAGTATTTTATAACCCTAATCAAATTCCCTTGCACTTGAACCTTTGCTTGTCCTCAAACAAACATAAAACTTTAAAGATCAAGGACAAATTTCTTAAATAACAATCACTACTTTCATACTTAAACAAATTATATTCATGATAAAGTTATTTATCATTAACATCCTTTTTACTCAATCATGTTTAGTATACTATAAATACTAAAATTAGAGTTCAAAAGTTAATCTATGCAATACCAAAGTTTATCATGCCAGTTAGATAAAAATTTACAAACCTAAAACTGTATTAAGCATTACTTGATCAAGAAGAAAGTTTTTTAAATTTTGTTCACTTAATCAAGGTATATACTTTCCCCTTCCCATCCCCTTAAGTACTATGATGTCCAATAAAAACTTTTTTCCATCTATCCCTTAAAAGTCTATCCTTAATTTTATTTTATAATTACTAGAAAAGTTTTTTCTTTTATGGTAGTATGAAGTAATTTCATTGGTCAATAAGTTTTAGACCAAACGATCTTAGGCTACTAGGTTATGCGATACCCCATCAAACCTCCATTAACTCCATTATTTATTTCAATTAGTTCAGTTTTCTCAAACTTTTCTCTTAACCCATAGAGTGAGCTTTAGGCTGATGATCCCGAGTTCGTCACTCAAGTGAGCAGGTGTTATCCCCTGAAGAGCACCCCACATATTTAACTGTTTGAGTCAACGAGGCTTGCTACTAAACTTTATTTATTTTATTTCCCTACTTTTACTTTATAGGAAAAGTCTTCAAAAAATAAATTTCATTAGTTCAATTATTAGAGATCATAATAATCATAAGGACTTCCAAGAGATAGGTATATATCAAAATAAGTTTAAAAAATCAAATTCTTTATCCTTGATTAGTAATATTCTTTCAATCTAAAGTTTCTAAATTATAAGTCTAAATAACATGTAACTTTGATTTACAAAGATTTCACAATTCAACTCTAATCAAATATTCTAAGTTCACTGATGAAAAAGTAAAAATATATTAAGGAAAAAAAATTAATAATCCACCAAATTATGAATGCAATTTATTTATTACTAATGATATTATGTTACTCCTCCCATACCCCACACCCCACCCACCCCCCCCCCCCCCCCCCCCCCTACACACACACTTTTAACAATTGTACATTGTCCTCAATGTATAAAATAAAATAGCAAAATAACTAATTGGGGAAAAATAACAAAATACTTCCTTGATATGGTTAGAGAGAACTTGAAACTTAATTCTTAGCTTTCTAACAGAGAGAGTTCTTGGCATGGTTGATGAACATGGGTGTGTAGATTCACGTATATCTTTCTTCTTTGTTTCTCTTGTCCTGCAATTATGATTTCATGATACAAAGATCAAGTGTATTTTTTTTTTTTAAATAACTAGGTGTAACTAACTAAAAAAAATTAAATTAAATGATAGAATTAAGTTAGTATTTAGGTTGCCTCCTAAGAAGTGCTGTTGTTTAACATCATTGGCTCAACAAGTGTTACCTCCTTTATTTAGTCAAGGGGATGGCGATTAAATTTCCGGTATTCAAGTTTCTTGAATTTTCCTAGACCCTATTGATTGCCACAAATGTGATATTGTTGTATTAGGTCTTCATAAATGCCATTCTGCACATAAGTATACTTTAACAAGTTAGATGTATTCAAGAAATATTAGGTATTGTTACTATTTGAAGGATGTAGGATTATGTCAAACATTTTTAAAGTTTTTTCTTCATCCCAATTTTCAGAGTTAATGTGCAATTGCCTATGTATATAATTGCCTTAGTAGTAGCTAGGAAAGGGCACCCTAAAATTAGTGGTGCCTTGATGTCCTCGTCTATATCTAATATTGTAAAATCTATTGGAAAGATGAATGTTCCTACCTTAACTAATACATCTTCAATGATACTGATGGAGCACTTAATGGACCTATCAGCTAATTGAATGCTCATATGTGTTGGTTTAGGTTTCTCAAATCCTAACTTTTTAAATATATGATGTGGCATTAGATTTATACTTGCACCTAAGTAAGCTTGAGCTTCATTTATGGATAAATTTCCAATAAAACAAAATAGAGTAAAACTCCCTGGATCTTTTAATTTCCTTGGTAGCGTGTTTTGTAAGTTAGTGGAGTATTCCTCATTGAGGGAGATTGTTGAGACTTCTTCTAATTTCATTTTGTTGGAAAGTAGGTCTTTCAAAAACTTTTCATACTTGGGCATCCGTGACAAAGCCTCAACAAAAGGTAAATTTATGTGAAGTTGTTTGAAAAGTTCCAAAAATTTACTATATTATTCCTTTGAGCATTCTTTCTTAAGTTGAGTCGGGTAAGGAACTTTTAGAACATACTCTTTGACCTTTGGGGGCTACTCCTTTTCCTCCGGCTTTTTACCTTTACCTTTAGTTTGCACTTTTCTTTCATTCATTAGGAAGATTGCCTTAATTTGTCCCCTAGGCTTGGGTTTTGTGTTTCCCGGCAGAGTTCCTTAGGGTCTTTCTGAAATCATCTTTATAATCTATCCAACTTGATTTTCAAGATTTTGAATTGAAGCTTCTTGATTCCTTAACAATGCTTCTGTAGCTTGGAAATGTGTTTCAGTGGTCTGGATGAACTTTATCGTCAAATCTTCCAAATTTCGCTTTTGTTTTGGTTGGTGATGTGCTTGTTGGAATCCATGTGGAACATTCTTTTATTAATTCCCCCAAGAAAAATTAGGATGATTTCTCTAACTTGGATTATAAGTGTTATTATAGGGATTTTTTTTTTCCTATTCAAGAGTCTTACAAAATTAGCATGTTCATTAAAATTAGAAACAAACTCTGACTAACCTAGTTGTTATTACATGGACATCTCATCAATCTTTTTGCTCAGTGCTTTGACTTGTGTTGCCAAGGCAGTAACAATGTCTACATCATTTGCTCCTACTACTTTTGGTTGTCTGGCTTTTGTTGCATTCCACTAGTAGCTATTCATGACCATATTTTCTATTAAGTTCTAGGCCTCTTTAGGAGTTTTATTATTCAAAGTTCCTCCGGTAGCTGCATCCGCCATATGCCTAGTAGTTTGATTTAATCCTCCATAGAAAGTCTGAATTTGCATCTATAATGGAAGACCATGATGTGGGCATCTCCTTAGCAGATCTTTAGATCTCTCCCATATATCATATAGCTTCTCAAACTCTATTTGAGCATAAAAAGAGATGTCATTCTATAATTTCACAATCTTTGTTAGTGGAAAATACTTAGCAAGGAATTTTTTCGTCATTTGATCCCATGTACTTATCAAACCCCTAAGAAGAGAATTTAACCATTGTTTAGATCTATCTCTTAAGGAGAAAGAGAAAATTCATAACCTAATGGTGTCATTTGTGGCCCCATTAATTTTGAAGGTGTCATAGATTTTCAAAAAGTTGGCAATGTGTGCATTTAGATCTTCATCCTGCAACCCGTCAAATTGAATGAATTGTTAAATCACCTAAATAATATTGGGTTTAATTTCAAAGTTATTGGCTACAATTGTAGGCCTGACACTTGAATTAGCTCTAGTAAGTGATGATCTTGCATAATCAAACACCGTTCTCTCCTCTTGTTCGTTGGTCATATTGATTGATTGGTTATCATCTAAGTCTTGAGCTAAAACTTGATATCTTTGACTTGCTCTACAATATCCCCTAAGCATAAACAATAAAAGAAAACCGAAAACTATGGAAAATAAAGATTAATGAGAAGTAAACAATAAAAGAAATAATGATTAGACTAACAAGATATAAGTGTTCCTAATATCCTAATCCCTAGCAAAAACCCTAAAAGCTTAATATTAGTCTATATGACTATCTTAGACTTATAAGCAAGTGCACCTATTAATTCTATAGTATATTGGATATAGATATCAAGTGTCAATCTCACAAGGATTACGATTACTAGTACTTACCCTTTTTCTTATTATCTAACATGCAAAATTAAGTGATTGAATAAAATCAACAACTAATAAACTAAGGAAAACGATAATCATTAAAAGTGTACTTGGATATTGAATCCCCTTATAATTACTAACGTAATTAACTAATTATTACGCAATTTCCTTATTGTATTCTTGGATAATGGGAATTCCTAAATTGAACTAATAGCTCTCTTAAGTCTACTAATTCCTAATTCCATGTTGATTAATTGGAATCCCTTCCTAATTAAAACTCTTAGAATTGCATTACATTCAATCTATGAACTCTGCTATTAAGTTAAACCCCAATTATGCTAGATCTATTATAATATAGAATCTCTCGATCTCTATATAAGAAATCAAACTCTAAATTAATACATCGACAATACTAAATTGAAAGCAATAAAAAACACATAATTAGATCACAAGAATGATTGAATAATAAATAAATAAATAATTGCATATTCATTCTAGAGTTCATCATACACAAGTACTAAGGAAAGTTTAAGCTATCAATATATTAAATCTAACAGTAGCAATAATAAAAAGAATGTATAAAGAAAAGCATTAAAACTAAAAACTAAAAATCTCTAATTCTATATTCTAATACTCTACTCTAATAATCTATTCTAATCTTCTATTCTTAAATCCCCTCAAATTGCAGTTACTTCATCTTTTGTATAGACATTTGCTTAGCAGCATGGTCATAATATGGCCATGCTATTGCCCATGTTCCTTTTTATCGAATTTTTGCTTTTAACATGCCCACCGGCATGGGCGTGTTCATGCCCGTGTCGATCTGCACGACTGATTAACATAGTCCTTTGCACAGCTCTTGCACATTAGACATGACTGTGTTTTCCACTGTGTTGGTCTTCCCACACTTGTAAAATTGATTTTTTTTTTCTTCAACTTACACATAATTCTTCTATTGAATCATAAATTATATTTCAAGGCTCTGAAACCAAAATAAATATTGATTGAGTGCAATATCCATACAAAATATAAAAGAATTAAATACAAGGTTATCATAATTGTTATAAATAATAAGTATTTTATAACCCTTATCAAGCCTTATGCTTTTGACGATCATATTGTCTATGTACATCTCAATATTCTGCTTGACGTAATATTTAAACATCTTTATCACTAACCTTGGTATGTGGCCCTGACTTTTTTTAGGCCAAAAGGGATGACTTTATAGCAATAAGTCTCAAAGTTAGTGATGAAGGAAGTGCGTATTTCATCAACTGGCTCTATCTTAATTTGGTTGTATCTAAAGAAAGCATTCATAAAATTAAGGAGTGCATGGCCGGAGGTAAAATTGATGAGTTGGTTAATTCTAAGGAAGGGAAAACATTCTTTTGGGTAGGTGAGGTTGATGTCTATATAGTTTAGACACATCCACTACTTTTCATTGAACTCCCTAACTTGTACACAATTAGCTAGCTACGTCAAGTACCATTCCTCCTCCTTAATGAATCCTACCTTCAACAGCTTTTTCACCTCTTTATTGATAGATGCTTGCCACTTTTGTTCAAAATGTCTTTTTGGCTTAACGACTTTAGTGTTGCTATTAATGTTAAGATGGTGTGTTATCACTTCAGAGGAAATGCCTAGCATGTCTAATGGGGACTAAGCAAACACATTGTTATTGGATTTAAGGAAGTCAACAAGCTATCATTTGAGTTCTATGGGAACTAACATTCTTACTTACATGATTTACTCAGCACTGCTATTGAGCTAGATTTCTTCTTTCTCCTTGCTCAATTCTCCCCTAGAACCTAGCTTCTCCTCAAGTCTAACTTCTATAGTGAAGACCTCCTTTCGCTTCAAGGCCTTCAAATATAAACTTCATGCTAGCTCTTGGTCTCCTTGGTACATACCCACTCCTTTAGGCATTGCGAATTTTACCTTTAAATGTGGTGTTGAGGAAATCATCTTAAATTTGTTATGCCTTGGTCATCCAAGGAATACATTATAAGGTGATCGACAACCCACCACTAAGAACTCTACATTATGTTAGGCCATAATGTCATCGTCTTCGAGCTCATGGGGAAGGAAACGATACCTACAACCAATTTGGGTTAGTTATTGAACCTATACAAGTCATGATCATATGGCTTTATATTGGTTTTAAGCTTAGGCTGCATTTAGTTAAAGGTATATTTAAAGAATATATCTATGGAGCTACCTATGTGAACTAGGATTTTTCTTACGTCCAATTTTGTGATCATTGCACTAATCACCAGGGCATAGTCATAAGGGGGGGTTGTAGGGTGGGTTTAAACCCCCTCAGGATCTTTATTAGAGAAGGATATAGATTTATCCACTCTTGGCTTCTTACCGTATAGGCTTAGTTGAACTCAAAGAGCTTAATTGGCTTTCTCATTAGGAGCTTAGTTAAGGTGGTTGTTATTATTGCCTTCTTTCTATGCATTGTAACCTTGCTTTACCCATCGTTGCTGAGTAAGTCATTTATGCGGTTGTTAGGGTCAGCAATATACTCTCATAGGTATCTACATTAGACAAGATTTGCAGGAGCATTTTTAAGCTGATAGCATTCCTTCGTCTTATGAACCCTATCATTGTGGAAGTCGTAATATTTGTTGGATTTTTTTCTGCTTGGATCACCCCATAGTTTAGTTGGTTTTGGTAGGACACCTATGTTGCATATTTCCATGAAGATATCCCCTATCGACCAGTTCAATGGGGTATATGTTGTGAAGCTTGAAATAGAGTGTTTCTAGTCTCTTGCACCATCATCCCATGATAACCCTTCACTTTGTTTTTTGGCCTATGCATCCTTGATGGATCCTTTACTATCTTTCTTTTTGTCCGACCTACTATGGTCAGACTTCCTCTTAGTTAGGATAAAGTCCTCCTATTAGATGTACTTCCTTGTTTTTTCCTTGAATTCTTCAAAGCTATTAGGCTTATTCTTCACTAGGGACTTGAAGAAATCCCCAGCAAGCTTGACACCTTAAATAGCTGCATTAAGGACAACACCTTTATTGACATTAGGGATTTCTAACATCGCAACATTGAACTAAGCAAAGTAATCCTCAATCGGTTCATCATGACCCTTTTTAGTTAAGTTTAGGGTTGATGAGTCGTTCATAGGGAGCTTGCTAGCTAAGAAGTGTTACTAGTACTTGTTAGCAAATTCAATGACTAAAGAGATGGAATTCTGTGGTATATTGTGATACTATGTACGAGTAACCTTGCATAGGGCATTTAGGAAAGCCCTGCAAGCGACCACATCACTAAAGCTATGCAAGTTCATCATTGTTCTAAAATGGCAAAGGCGATTGTGTGGGTCTATAGTCCCATTATATGTGTTAAGCTATGGGAGACGAACATTAAGTAGGAATTCCTGAGTGAAAGGGGTCTAATTTATAAAAAATCTAGCTAATGGATTAGCCTTCTCACTCTCTTTTAGATTAAAGAGCCTTTTCCATGTCATCGACCTGCTTGTTAGCTCATATACGGGTATCTGATGGCTCGAGTATGTTGTTCCAAGCTAAATTGGCATTATGGCTACATGATGTGGTTAGCAAGGTAATATGTGAACATGCTTTACCCTAAAATGCTGTCAACAAGATTGGGTTGGTAAGAGTAGGGTTGCGATTCTTCGTAAACTTAGCTTGCTAAGCTACCTATAGAACTAGTGTTAGTAGGGGTGGTGGAATGTTATTGAGAGGTGGTTTTGGAGAATGTATAGATACATTCTTCAGTTCTAGCATATTATTGAGTTGCTCCAATTTCACTACTTAGGCTTAAAGCTTGACATTATCATTCCTTATTATCTCGTCTTAAGCTGCTAGCGTTTTGTAAAGATTATCTAAATCTAGGAAACTTTGTGCATCAATTTTTTCGGAGCTTGTGTGTGTAGTTTAAGGGTAAGGTTGTTGCCGGGACACTATGGCTTGGACAATTTGATCCACCACTAGAGCGTCTATTGTTTCCTTCAATTTGGTAATTTTAGAGTGAGGTGCCATTTGTTTGGTCATGAGTAAGATCATAAAGATGGCACCAAATGTTGTGTTAGGTTTCTTGAAGGAGGTTAAATTGCCTATAAAGTGCAAACAAATTAAGCTATGGGGGGTGCTGAAGTTTGTTTTAGTGTAGTCACTTTGATGTCTAAGTCAATGCAAGAGAAAAGTAAAAAGAATATATGAGTATTGAGAATTAGAGGTTTCAAAAGTCCTTTATACAATTGTCTTTATCCTCTATTTATAGGTATTGTGGATGATCCTAACTTAGAAAGTGCATTAGTTCCTAGGATCCTTTCCTAATATAGCAAGAGTATATCTTTCACTAACCCATTTCCTCATTTGTTTCATTCTTTCATGTTTTCCATTATGAGGATAGATGTAGAGATCTGATCTAGAGGAGGTCAGGAGCTTTACACTTAAAGCCAAATCGTGCAATTTTTGGTCGAAAGAGGTCGGTATGGATGAGAGGAGCTCAGATGAGAGTCTAAGTAAAGTGAAATGGGCCATGAGGGATAGTGAGCCCAAAATGCTCTATCAACAATGGCATAACTAGATTAGACATGTAAATGCATGTTATATAAATAAAATGCAATCTATTGGTCTTATTTCTAGTATTAATAATGCATGTCTTGGTAAACTCTAAATATGTATTGAAACTAAATTAACGGAAAAAAAATAAAAATAAAAAACTTGTCATCCTATTCAAAGAGAAATTGAGTTATTAAAATTAATTCATACTAATTTAGATAAACATGACTATAGGTGGTAAGAAATATTATGTGACTTTTACTAATGATTTTTCTAGATATTGAAAAATATATTTGTTTTGAAATGAAGATAAAGCTTTTAATATGCTTTATATATATATATATATAAAGTTCAAGTAGAAAATCAATTAAATAAAAAAAATTAAATAAGTTAGATCAGTGTGTGGTGGTGAGTTTACTCTTTCCAATGATTTTTTTGAAAAAGAAGGAATAATTCATGAAATTACTCCTCTATATTCACTTGAATCAAATGATGTAGCAGAAAGGAAAAATAGAACTTTAAAAGAAATGATGAATACTTTGCTTTTTAGTTCTTGTTCTCCTAATAATCCTTAGGGTGAGGATATCTTGTTTGCATGTCACTTGCAAAATAGAATAGTATATAAGAAAACTCGTAAAAAACCTTATGAATTGTGGAAGGGCTATAAGCCTAACTGAAATATTTAAAAGTATGGAGGTGTCTTACTGAGGTTATGTTGTCTAACTTTAAGAAAAGAAAAAACATGGATTGCATGTTCATTGGCTATGTTGAGCATAGTGTTGCATATAAATTTCTTGTTTTGAAAAGTGATGTACTTGATTGTAATACAATTATTGAGAAAAAAAATGTTGAATTTTTTGAAAATATTTTTCCATTTAAATTTGATGTTATTTATCATATACTGATTGCAAATAATTTTGAAAATTCTTCTAAAAAAATTGAGAAGTAAAAGACAAAGAAAAGAAACTTCATTTGGAAATGATTTTTATACTTATTTTATTAACAATGATCCTTTATCTTACTCTAATGCTATTTATTCTTCAGGTTCCTTACTTTGGAAAGAAGCAATTAAAACTAAAATTGATTCTATTAGACAAAATAAAACTTGAACTTTGGTTGCTTTACCTATTGGATGCAAATGGATTTTTAAAAGAAAATACAATCTTGATGTATTGATTGAAAATTATAAAGCTAGCTTAATGGCAAAAGGTTTTCATAAATAACAAACATTTATTTTTTGACACTTTTGCCCCTATGATTAGAATTTCTTCTATTAAAGTTTTGATTGCCTTAGCTTCCATTCATTAGCCTTTTATTCATCAAATGGATGTTAAAATTACATTTTTTAAATGTTAATTTAAGAGTAGAGCTTTACATGGTACAACCTAAAGATTGCATTATTTCTAGGCAAGAAAGTGAAAATTACAAACTTCTTAAATCCTTATATGGTTTAAAACAAGTTCCTAAACAGTGGCATGAGATATTTGATCAAGTTTTGATGCATAATGGGTTTTCATTTGTTGAAGTTGACAAATGTGTATGTACTAAAGTTAGTGATGGTGAGTGTGTAATTATTTACTTATATGTGGATGACATGCTCATTTTTTGGCATTATTCTTGATATAATACACAAAACAATTTTTTTTTTTTGTTCAAGATTTGACATTAAAGGTAAAGGTGAAGTAAGCGTGATACTAAGTGTTAAAATTATAGGGAATGATGATAGTATAATGCTATCACAAGAACATTATGTTGAGAAACTTCTTTAAAAGTTTGGACATTTTGATGTCACATTAGTTAATACTCCTTAAAATGCTAACACTCTATTAAAGAAAAATAAAGGTGATCCTATTATACAATCTAAGTATGCATAGATTATTGGGAGTCAAATACATTTAATGAATTTCTCTCAACCTAACATAGTTTATGTTGTATATAGATGGAGTATGTATACACATAATCCTAAATGTGGTCATTTGGTTGCCATAGTCAAATTAATGAAATATTTGAGAGGAATCATAAACCATGATATCTTATATAGTGGATTTCTCATTGTGTTAGAAGGATATAGCAATGCTAATTGGATTTTGGATTTGGATGAGATAAAATCCACTAGTGGTTATGTATTCGCACTTAATGGTGGTGCAATCACTTGAAAGTTAGCTAAACAAACAATTATTGCAAATTCTACCATGGAGCTAGAGTTTATAGCTTTAGAATTGGTCGGTAATGAAACTAAATGGTTGAATAACTTCTTAACAAATATTCCATTAGGCATAAAATCAATACCTTCTATGTATATGCATTGTAATTACCAAGCGACAATGGCCATTACAAAAAAAAAAAAAAAAAGAGACTTGATATGGTAAAAATAGACACATTTGTCTAAGACATGATGTAACTAAGCAATTGCTAAAAGATGGAATTATATCTATTGATTAAGTTAGAAGTGAATTTAGTGGATATACAAACCAAACCATTGGTTAGAAGTTATTCTATGAAACATCGAGGGGAATGGGACTTTAGCTAACTTGAGAATTATCAGTGATTGTAAACTAACCTTTGTGATTGGAGATCCCATGAATAAGTCTCATATAGGTAATAACAAATCATGTGTTATTCCTACTAGCACTTTAAATGTTGTCCCTTCTTATGGTGTGAGTTGTGTTAGATTGCAATTAATGTGAGGATGAATCAATTATTCTTAATGATTTTCATTTCCCTTATGGGAGGTGTCTATAATTGCAATACACACTTGATGAAATCACCTATATGAGGGTGGAGTGGGGCTACTCATATTAGATTGTGGTGAAGTCTCTAGAGCACTCATGAAATATTAGGCATGTGCATGGCCTATTAGCGCGAAACTGCATTGAACAATAGAAATTATGGATGTGATTCATAAGAATCTTAATATGCAATAAAGAACTTTTGGTTCATAGAAATTGAGTGTCTCACCAAAATTTTGTGTATTATATTTTATTTTTCTAAATTTTGTTCATAGTTTAAAAGACACTTGATTTAAAAGCATTATACAGTTTATGTCTTTTTACCCAAAAAATTATTTTTCAAAAGCCTTTTGAAATATGTGGGGGATTATTGTATACAATAAATATTTCAAAAGCTTTTTTTAACATCCCATAAATATTTTTTTATCATGTAAATGATAACAAATTTTAAATTTCAATTTTGGTCAAACTGTATTTAATGTTTCATAAATGTTAGAGTAAAGGGTAAACAATTATTGCATTAAAATCAAAATTAAAAGCATCAGCATATTCTTTTTAGTAAAGTATCTTTCTATATTCATTAAAATTAAATATTTTATCATATTCTTTTTGGTAGTATATCTTTACATATTCATTACAATTAAAAGCATTGACATATTCTTTTTTAGCTGTGTAGCTTTATATGTTTGTTACTTTTCTATCAATTCTTATTTCCTATTTATTTAGAAGACCTATTCTATCATGGGGGCTTTTGTCTTAGAGATTTTGTCTTTATTTTTATAACTTTTACATAGCCATTGGTCAACTAATCCATAAGAATGTTTGTACCAAGAGCACTAGAAGAGCATGTTACATTTGGTAAGATCAACTTTTATACAAATTATTAAGTAAAATTATATTGTGATTGTAAATGCATGGATCCAATAGATGTTGACACATGCTTATGATGTAAATATCATGTTTCACATAACTTAGGAGCAACATAAAGATGACAATTATTAGTTGGGATGGCTTAAGGAGAACTTCAAAAGGAGAAATAATGAATCTCAATAAATGTATGCAATTGTGACAAGCAAAGTAGTTTTAGAGTGTCAACTTTGTTATTCTTGAGATTTGAGTATGAACGAATTGAGATATGATCTTCTAGACTTTGTTTAATTCTTGAGTATAGAAGCTTAGGTGTAGGATCTTACTTTATATATATATATATTTGAATTGTCTCAAATGAAGAAAAGTTGTTGAGTGTTTATAGAGTCTGACTCATTATGATTACCATCATATTGCCTTAGCAATTAAAGAATGAGATAAACCAACTCTTTTGTGGGCCCTTGAGTGTTTGAGCTCGATAATCTAGTCTTATAAAATCATGAATCTATTGAGAAAGATTAAGAGTGGTTTAGCCAGTCTTAATGGTCCCCATTTCAAACCTACCAAACTAAATCTCTAAAGTCATACCAATAACTGGCCTAATTACTTAAGCCTTATCACTCAACCTAAATTATCAATCTAATTGACCATTGAGCCTAGCACAATATATTATAAAACCATTTTAGCCATCTATATTTTTCCCCTTAACTAAATCCTTTAATTGAGGTCTAAGGATTTTAAACATCTTAAAAAATTCCATGGGTACTTAAGTCACTACTTAGCATATGTGCGCTATATAACTACTTTGTCACTACTTAAGTGTGCCTACATCTTTTAAATGCAAAGTTGAATGGAGGTTTATCTGTTCAACATCTTGTTTTATTTGGCACACAATTTTGTGACATCAACTTTTGAACTCATGAATGATAAAATGCTCTAAGGCATCATGTTCTCATTGCATTGAATTTCACTTTCCTTTCATCTTAATCTTACTTGTGCATGTAGGAAATTTGAACCACTCAAGAGTGAGCGAACAATGTAAGAGAGAAAACTCATCATACTTGGAGCATGACTTCATCTAGAGTACTCTTCAAATGAAGCTATAGGAAGAAGTAAGGTTTGGATCACCTTGGCGTGCTTTGGACATACCTTAATAAAGGGATTTCATCTAGAGACTGTGTAACTTGATATAGACGAAGTGGTGGTTTTTTGTAGAATTTATAGAACACCATTTACTTGATTGATTGTTCCATTCATCATTAAACCATAATCTATCTCGCAAATCACCCTTAATATAAATACCCCATCACCGCTAATGAATTTCCATCCATGGATTTTCATTAAAAGGTGCAACTTGTCACTTATCTATATTAGATTCAAGCTCCTACTATAAACTATATGTGTTCTTAGATTTTGTCATTAATTCATTAAAGTATGTTGTTATGTTCATATTAGTTAAATGAGAAATACAATCTTGACCTATGGAGTGCTATAGGAGAGAGGAAACATCTTTAAATCCTAGCAACAAGGTCTAGAGCTCAAGGGTTACAAAACTTAGTGTAGTAAGTAGTTAGTAATCAACCAAATGAGGATGAGAGGGCATTGGTAGATGGGCTTGATATACATTTCAAGGTGTTTGATGACATTGTCAAAACTTATCGTAGATGATGTAAGATTATTGGAGAGAGGAAAGTGAGAAGGAAGTGTTCAGTTAACCAAAGGAGCCACCACTTCTCTTTTACGAACACTTAGGTGCTCAAATTTGACCCAAAAGTAGCCTTGAGAAACAAAGTATACCATCTAAACATTACAATCTACATCCAGATACTAAGGGGTGAACTTTTAACTAGAAGTAAGACTCAACCTACCATTTAGATGCTGTGGAACCTACAATGTTATTACTAACATCGAAACTGCAAACTTTATTTCCATTTTTATTAATTAATTATGCATTAAAATTTATTTTTTATTTACATTTTTGTCCTTGTTTAGCACTAAGATGTCTTAATAAGCCTTGTAAATGTTATGATAATTATTATTGAAGCTTATTACCCTTCTCTATGAGAATTTCTCTCAAATATTTGTTCTTATCAATTCTTCTAGAGTTGTAGTGAACAACCTAGTCACTTGATTCATGTGTCATATAGAGTGAGGCAAATGTAGTGCAATTCCTATTGGGACATAGTATACTTCAAGATGTCATTCATTTCTTTAACATAAAACTATAAACACTAAAATATTATTTTTACTTAGTTTCATTATGTTTTAATCTCCATTGGATAGATTATAAAGTGGTGATTGTCAACCCTGGCACATCATCTTTTAATATCAAAGCTATGTTTTAATGTGGAAATGTATTAGATTGGTGTGTAGGTTATGTAAGGAGTGTGGTTTTTACTATGGTTTTGTGTGACATTTGTATGCAATAGCTAAGATAGGTATTACATGAAAGGTGTTCAATAAATTGTCTTAACAAGTAAGTTCTTGAAATTTCCTACTTTTTTTTAGTAAGTCATCAATATGTCAAATGGGAGTGCCCACGATGGTGTTGGAGATGGAGTGCCACAACTTAGTGGTAGCAACAGTTGTAAAGGAGTAGTTAATGAGACCAAGGTAGCTATTTATAATACCCTATGAGAGATTACAAAAATAGTTCATAATATGAATGCTAGGTTAGGAGCTCTTGAGATGAATAAAGGTGGTGTAAATAGGAATGTGTGGCATGTTGAAGAAGAGGATTTTGAAGAAGGTGAGAATGACAATTTTGATGAAGATAGGAACAGTTTAAGGGTATGGAAATGATAAAAATGAAAATACTACCCTTTAAAGGAGGTAGATTTGTCGATGCCTACGATCATTGGGAGCACAAAGTGGAGAAGGTCTTTAAATGTTACGATTATGATGAGTAGATCAAGGTTAGACTAGTGGCATTGGAATATTTTTTGTATGCTGCACTACAGTAGAAAAACCTCATAGCATAGAGGAGACGATGGTGTGAGATGGAAATTACGAATTGGGCAATATTGATGAGACTATTCTCATATCCTTGTACTAATAGCAAATTGAAAATTTTAAATCATTATCTTCACATTACCATTTTGACAACAATAATTGTGAAGGCTAGAAAGTTGAATAACGAAAGAACAGATAATTGTGTCTTTTTCATCCACAAAATGTAGCTAAAGAAAAGGTAACTATAATGTCCATCGAAAAAATTTACTATAATGTTATTATATAACGTCATAAGTTCCTATTAATAATTATTGTTATTTTTAATTCCTTTATCAAAGTCTTTATACTTTAGTGGTATAAATATTGATCTCTAGGTTCGATGGCATAAGTTCGAAATCCTCCTTTCTATTGTAATTAAAAGAGAGAGAGAGAAATGCAAATAACCCTCTAAACTTTAACCTAAGTATAGATATACTTTTTAAACTTTCAAATATTGTAAATCACCTCTCTAAACTTTGATAAATTAATAAATGATCCTTGAAGAGTTGTAAATAACCTCACAAACTTTAACATTAATGTAAAAATATCCCTCAAACTTATCAAAATATACTTTAATACCCCTTAAATATTGAACTTAGTGTATGTGTGTGTGTGTTTCATTATTTTAACAAAAGTATCTTTTATGTTACTAATTTATCAAAGTTTAAAGGGATTATTTACAATAATTATAAATGTAGAGAATAAATCCACACCTACACCAAAGTTTAAGAGGTTATTTTCAATTTAAAAAAAAAAGGAAAGAAAATTTTCTTTAATTGATTGTATATTAAAGTTCTAACAAATTATCATTAAATAAATCAATGATGTTAATACCATGGATAGTTTATTCTCTTATCGTTATTTCATATAAACTTAGAGGATTAACTTTGCAGTATCATAAGGTGAGAAGCAAGAACAATTTACTTAAATAATACTTTTTTAAAAAAATGAATGATAAAAAAATATTAAAAAAAAAACTTATTTTAAAAATAGATAATAAAAGTATATATCCAAAATAATTCTTTAGATGAGCCAATTTTGGTTTGAAGGTGTGTACTTGGAATATGCCTTTAGTATAGTATAAGTGAAGGTATATTCTAAATAACACTTTTATTATTTATTTTTAAAATAAGTTCTTTAAATTTTTTTTTGTATTTAATTTTTAAAAAATGCATTATTTAAGTGAATTTATATGAGAAACAGAGTTGACTTAGGTGATAAAGAACTGAGTCGACTTATCGGAATAGGGAAGAACTGAAGCAACATCACCGAAGAAGAAGATCAGAGTTGAGGTCGAAGATTCATGATAGCTTTTCCAACCTGTCACAGCTTCGACTCACCAGAAATCCTCACTTCCTTCTCTCGCTTGATCACCGGAAAATGAAAGGAAAAAGAAACATGTCTTCTTTGGTAATTCAAATTATCCTATCTGGGTGGAAATCAATTTAAGGATCAGAAGCGCTTACCTCAACCGAAAAGAAAGAACTCCAGCACAACATTTCCTGAATTTATTGTAAGAAAATCAAAGTCGGAAGCGATTGTGACCAGCTCTTAATGAAAATCTCGATCGCCGGAAAAATTAACTTGCCAGGACATTGATTCTCACCACGAGTGACAACACTGATCAAGACATCACCGCTGTGACTTGGACCAAAGCAGAGTAGCTGATCCTGTGAATGAGAGAGGGTTGTCGTGAGTGCACATGCGTGAGGAATTGGAAATTGAGAGTGGACGAGATGTGAGAGCTGTCAAAATGAGGAAAAACTAAGCAAGATCGGTGAGGGACAATGATTTAATTACAGAGATTGAGAGGCATCGAAGAGAAAATGAGTATATCACATGATTCAAGAATTAGAATCGAAGCAATTTATAATGCCGTTTCCCACTAAAAATATCTACGGATGGTCATTTACTGTAGTGCCCATTCCTAGGGTAATTTAGTAAAAACTTAAGTATTCCCTTAAGTTAATGCCTTATTAAATTGTATGATCAATTTATCTTTTATCTCTTGTTTAATGGCTTAAGGTCCTTTTATTAATCCAATCCTACTTAAATTAATTATAATCGTTAATTGTTGATCTTGTTATTAGGGAGTCTTGGGCTGAATCTCACTTCACTTGGTGGATGATTTGGCCCGAAAGAAAGAACATGTGAGCTATTAGCGTTGGAATTCTCTTTGGTGTTTACACTCCAATGCTCAAGTAAAAAAAAAAAAAAAAAAACTCTTCCAAAATGTGGAGAAAAGAAGGAGAGACAATGTCAATTTCAAATACCTTACATTGGTAGAGTGATCACCTACTTATAGTCAGGATATTATGAAATATTTATGACAAGTAAATCTTTCCTAAAAGATGTCAACACCTATCTAATAAAAATATGGTTGAATGTATTTTAGGGTTATATATACTTTCCATTTTATCCCAACTATCCATAAACATATCAATTTGGCAACTTGAGAGCCCAATTAAGTTGGCCCTTAAGGCCTAAAGCCGAAAGGCCTATCAACACTTGCTCCCTACTTTTGCTGGTGACTAGGTGGCAAAGAGAGTAGAGACTAAGGCAAGCTTTTGAGCATGTTAGACAAGCTACAACACATTAGGCAATCAATGCTTTGGTTAGTAGGTGTTTATTCGAGCTACAAAGCTATTGGATCAACCTTAGCATTTAGAGCATTGTAGTTTGTGCCTTTGGTGAGCTGCCTTGGAACTAAGACAACCCACATGGGTTTATCTAAGTAGGGGATCAAATCCTCTGATTTGTGCCTTTAACCTAGTGAGTTGAGCAAGGGGATCTGACCTGAACTTCACCATGAGGCGAGTTACTAACCTTATGGTGAGTAGGTAGAATCAAGAATTAACTAAGAGACTACCCCCTAAGCAACTTAGGTCAAGAAAACAGGCAAGATACAGTTCCAACTCTTGTACTTCTTATCAATCTTTCAATTTTAAATTTGATGTATGCACACGTAAATTAATGCATTAAATGCAACAGGACATGTATCATACTAGGGGAAGGCATGCATGTAGAGACCAAAATGATTGAAGCCCTCCATTCCAATAATGGGACACATAGTGAGATTAGGCGCATCGTAAGGATTCATCCATCCCTTTGATAACCATTGAGCATCACCTATAAAAGGCTACATAATACAAAAAAATTGACACTATTTGCTCCAACTTCTAAAACTCTAATATTCTTTATGTCTTTACATTATAAAATCCCCATTTCTTTGATTGTTACTTTCCACTTCTTCACTTTTTCTTTGAGAACTCTCATTCGAAGGTACATAATGGCATAATCTTCCTCTTCTTCTCACACCCTCACAGACTACCTCTAGTTCTTCTTCTCCATAACTACCCCCACCCTCCCAAGTTGCAACAGTGGAAGCGATGGGACCTTCAAGTTGACTCCACATCCAAGCGATGTAGGCTAAAGAAGACAATAGCAAGTTGTATAGGTCATTTTCTAAGGAGGAGAGTGAGCGCGGAGAATTGGCATTGGACATTTACCCTGACAATGGGGAAGATGCAAAGCCTACCAAGCCAAGTTTTAATAGGCCATCTACTTTAGACCAACCCTAGAAGTAGTTAAATATACGCTATCAGAGGCAAAGGCAAAGGTAGATTCTATGTGGCTATATTGCAGCTTACTTCTAAGTTAGGTCATTCGACCAATTGAAGAGAATGAGCAAGTTGCCTTAATGGAGGGTAACTTCTTTTGCATTTATCAAAAATACTTTGAGTTTGGGTTGTGGTCCCTTTATGGATTTCTAGAAGAGCTTCAACTACTATTACGTCAACCTATGCTAGCTTGTGCCAAATGCCTATATGCTATCGGTTGCATTTGAGTGCCTTAGTGAATCTTACAGACTTTAACCCATAGTCCAACTATTCCAATATTTTTATGGCATGAAGCACTTCGAGCCTTCCCCAAGATACTACTATCTAGTGAGCTAAGGTGGTGTGAAGCTCTTCAAGGCACTATTGTCTTCATTTTGTGACTAAAAAGAAAAATATGTTATGGTTAATTCTAGTGAAGAGTTAGACATTTAGGCGTGTTGGGTATACCCGATCAGGACTAAGGTCATCCCACTCCTACCTAATGATTGCCTTTGTGCCAAGGTATTAACCAAGGCTATTCGGGACAATAGCAAACACATCCATACCTCATGCTTGGTCTATAGTTTCCTTAAGATTGTAGAGGTTACCTTAGAGGGAAGTAGAGCAACAAAGGAATAAGGCAAAGATGCTAAAGGGCAGAGAGAAGGTAATATTGTTGGATATTCTCTAGATAAAAGTCAGAATATGGTTCTTATGAGAGGTTTAAAAAAGCATGTACCACTTACAAAAATTGCTTTTTTTAGTGGGTACACTTTCTCTTTGTGGTGTTCCACCTTTGGCTTGTTTTTCATCTAAAGATGAAATTTTTAATGATAGTTGGTTATATTCACCAAGTTTTGCAATAATAGCTTGTTGTATAGTAGGATTCACTGCATTTTATATGTTTTAGATCTATTTACTTACTTTTGAAGGACATTTAAATTTTCAAAATTATAGTGGTAAAAAAAGAAGCTCCTTCTATTCAATATCTCTACGAAGAAAAGAAGTCCCAAAAAAAAAAAAGAATTTTTGGTTATTAACTTTATTAATGATGAATAATAATGAAAGGACTTCTTTTTTTTTAGAATAAGACATATTATGAAATTGATAGTAATAGAAAAAATATGATACAACCTTTTATTACTATTCCTCATTTTGGTCCTCAAAAGACTTTTAGTTATCCTCATGAATCGAACGATACTACGTTATTTTCCATGTTTATGTTAGGGCTATTTGTACCTAGGGGGGTTAACTAAAGTGGAGTTGCTTATCCATCGTAACTAGGGGCCTTAGTCCCCTTATGGAGTTTATGCCCAATAAGACTTTGTGAAGTTTAAACTAATTGTATTCTTTTTTGTTGTAGAGATGCAATTTAACAAGGTTTGTATCTTCAACCTTGCTGCTCACCAAGCAACCCCTAGCTAGAAGGAGGTCTAAGGGGTAAAGAAAATGATTAAGGATGTTCCTCCTCCCATGAAGACCTTGGCTAAGGGAACTGTTATTAAGGCCCCCGAGCCATAGCAAATTGTGCCTCTAGCTTAACCAATGTAAGGAAGGGGAAAAGAGAAGGTCGTTAAGTCTATGAAGAGGCTTAGCCATGAGCTAGAAGTAGAAGTTACAACAAAGAGGGCTTAGTGGGAAGAAGTCATCCAAGTGTCAAGTAAGACCAAGGCAAAACCCGTTGCCTCAATCATGGAGGTTAGTTTCCTTATGTTGAAAGGTGTCATAAAAGGGGGGTTCAATCCCTAGTAAGGGAAAAAGGGAAGGAGGGTGAGGACTGTAAGCAAAAATTGGAGTCATCGTCATCGAAGGTCCCTCTCCTTTCTTCAACTTAGCACCTTGGGCAAGAGGCCATGGCTGGACATGTTAAGCTAATATCCAAGGGCTTTTCTCCCTAAGACCGATAATCACTTGAGGAAGTCATATCCAAGATGACACCAACATAAGTGTAGGAATTCTTTACAAAGAAATCTTTTGAGGTAAACTTCTTTATACTTGTCAACCCTTGCAGTTAATCCTATAAGCCCATATACCCTTCCTTAGTTATAGATGATAAGAGATGAGCACGACCTCCTCTATGCTCAAGGGGAAAAAGCATTATAGATGCAACAAGTTAGAGTTAATAATGATGAACTTTTCAAGTTATATTGTTGTATATATAACCATAACAAGGTTCGCATGTGGAAGACTAAGAAGGTCGAGGATAAGTTGAAGGCAACTTAGGAGGAGTTGAGGACAATCTATGAGGACTACAAAAAGAGGGTAGCCGAGGCAAACAAACGTGCAAAGAAAGCCTCAAATGAATTGAAGAAGGTGAAGAGGGAGCATGCAGTTGCTAATGAGCACATCTCTGAGTTCATGAGGGAGGTGACCTACTAACGAAGGGAGGAGGAGTTCAAGGTTATGGTCAAGAAGCTTGACTCCCTGTTGATTGATGTTAGAGGTAACATAACTGTCATGCAAGTAAGCTTAGATAAGTTCATTGTAGAAGAGAAGGTCATGAAGTAGAGCATCACTAGGTTGGAAGAGGATGCCAGGCACTAAGTGGCATACATTTAAGAGCCAGAGGAGTTGGAGAGGACTACTAAGCAAAGGCTCCAACCCAAGGTTATGGCCAAAATCTAAGCTAGTGACGCTAAGGTAGAGTTACTCATCGAAGTCATGGAGGAGGGGTTAGTGGAAAATGAGGTGTTAGATCTATAAGCGATCCCTCTAATGAAAGAAGAGGTGCCACCTCCTCATCTTAAAGGTAATCCGGTAAAAGACCCCTTAACTCCTTAAAGGTTGGAGCCAGCTCTTCCTTTAGCCTAATATGAGCCTAAGCGGACTTATGGGGTTGTTTTTGCTTCTAATCCAACCTAAGCTCCAGCTTCATAATTTTTATACTTAGACCTTCTGTAGTCCTTTTTCTTTTCTTTTCTTTTTTTTTTATATTTTTATTTCTTAGGTAGATATGCCAACCTTGTGAAGATGTATAGACATTTGATATGAATGAAATTAAACTTTCTCATTTTCTTTGTTCTCCTATTTTCATGTTTATTTTACTTCTTATTGTGTGCTTAGGACTTACATGTTCTTTTCATGTATATTAGATCATGTGTCGATCGAAAGTTATATGCAACTAAGGGAGTTATTCCATGTCATGAGCACCTTCAACATTCAAACTTAGGTTTAGTTGGTAAAGGTATCTCATTTTGCTAGTGTGAAATACAAGTCTGCCTTAGCTTCACCTCAAAAGGCTTAGGGGTCTCATTCACTGAATCATTAAGTGAAACGCATTCAGTGTCATGTTACCTTAATTAGGAAAGGACTTAACTCATTAATCACGTTTATATGATTGAGTTTTTTTTTTTAAGATTTGTAATCATATAAGACGACCATAAATCATAAATAAAGCATGACTTTAAGAAAAATTGAGGCAACTATAACTTTATTAGCAATAGACTTATCTACAATGAAATAACTCTGAGTCTAAACTATTCTTGATTCTAATTTGTATGCTTTGTGACCTACCATTTCTTGGACTTTAATCGGGTTTTTCCAATTAAAAGCTAACTTGTTGTGACCATCTCTTAACCTTATGGCTTTAAGCTTCCTATAGACCATGTTGCTAGGTTAGAAGACTTTATGCTTAACTAATGAACCATGTTGTTTGCTAATTCATTAGTAAGTTCATTGTCATATATTTTAATGATATCCTTATATACAATGTTGATTTAGATAGCCATGTTAATCATTTGAGGGATGTCCATCATGTGCTTTGAGAGGAGAAATTGTATGCAAATGTGAAGAAATGTACTTTCTACTGAAATAAAGTGATATTTTCTAAGATATGTTGTGTCTGGAGAGGGCATATAAGTTGATGAAGAGACAATTAAGGCTATTCAAGAGTGGCCTATATCACAACTTCCTTCTAATGTACAAAGTTTTCATGGCTAACATCCTTTTACAAGCAATTTGTAAAGAATTTTAGCACCATGGTAGCTCCCTTAGTTAAGTTGATTAGGAAAGGTAAGGAGTTTCAGTAGAGTGATAAGGTGTAACAAAGCTTGATATAATCAAGGAGAAGTTGACTTCAACACTTGTATTGGTCCTTCTTGACTTTGAAAAGATGTTTGAGTTGGCATGTGATGTCTTTAGAGTAGGTATTGAGGCTGTGTTGATGTAGGAGAGGCAACTCACTGCTTATTTTAGTGAAAAGCTGCAAGAAGCTACACTCAATTACTTAGTCTATGATAAGAAGCTATATGCTCTAATGCATGCTTTAAATGTATGGCAATATTATCTATTGCTAATGGAATTTTTTATTTTCATAGATTATGACTCTTTGAGGCATTTGAGTGGGAAAAATAATTTGTCCAAGCGGCATGCTAGGTGGGTGGAGTTTATGGAGCATTTTTGTTATGTCATTTGATACAAGAAGGGTAACAAAATTGTAGTCATAGATGCCCTCCGACATAAGTAAGAACTTATTTCTACTTTTTAATCTACATTGCTAGGTTTTGAATTGATGACTAAACAATATGCGAATGACTCTTCACTCCTGTTGTGAGTAAATGTTCTTCTAGTACTACTTGTAATGGTTATCACCTGGTTAATGGGTTCTTGTTTAGTAGTGAAGGAAGCCTACAATGGTGGGTTGGCTAGACATTTTAGTGAAAAGAAGATGGAGAAGTTATTAAAGAAACATTTTTACTCACCTAGATTAAGGCAAAATGTCCACAAGGTAGTCAAGCGATGTACTATATTTAAGAAGGCTAAAAGTAGGAGGGAGGCCTATGGGTTGTATATGCCATTGCTTGTTCCATCTAAACCATGATAGGATGTGCCGATAAATTTTATTTTAGGATTACCACAAACAGTGAGAGGCAAGGATTTGAATATGGTAATGGTGGATCAATTCAGTAAAATAGCTTATTTTATTCCATGTCATAAAATGAACAATGTTGTTTTTATTGCTAATATGTTTTTGCAAGAAATTGTGAAACTATATGGTGTGCCTAAAAGCATCGTATCAGACAAAAATGTCAAGGTCCTCTGTTTTTTATGGAAAACTCTATGCAAACGATTTGGAACCAAGTTTCTATTCATTACTTCTTATCATTTATAGACAAATGGACAAATTGAAGTGGTGAATAGGACACTAGGAGCTTTGATTAAGAGCTACTGTTGGTAGGAATTTGAGAGATTGGGACTTTTGTCTTCTTATAGTTGAATTTTCCTACAATAAGTTAATTCACAAATCTATAGGGAAATCATTATTTATAACTATCTATAGGTATAGCCCCATCATTCCCACAAACATACTACTAGTACCTATAGCTAAAGGCAAAAGTTTGGGGGGCATTGATAAGGCTACACAAATTCAGAGGCTCTAAGCAAAGTTGTTTAAGAATTTGTGTTAGCAAGTCATGGATCTTCCAATATTGTGAATTATTGTTATGGACCAATTGCAATTTTATATTATTCGCGTTTTTGCCATTATTTAACCTTAATAACATATTTAAGATTGTAATACGAAATTTTGAAAAGAAAAAAGATAACGAACGACATTATACCTTGATTAAGGTTTTCTCATCAATTCTAGTTTTTATCAAATCTTTTGATTTGTCGTGAACTATACCATCTATTTGAGTTATGCATCGTATCAAATTGAATAAGTGTAGTTTAGGTTCTAAACTATGCGTAATATTTGTTTAGAGTGTCGTTTATATCCTCATCACATCTCTTTATAAAAAAAACCCTAACAATACAATTTTTCCATAATCTCCTTACCAAATGCATAATTTAGTGAACAAATGGCTATCACATCACCTTCCTTGCCATTAACGATGTTTCCATAAGCATATAAAATAAATTTCATAAATCTAACCATTTTCAATCTATTAACATAATATTGTGTTAATGCTAGGGGAGAATGTTAAGTTCTCTAATTTAGTTTTGATGTTAACAAAAGAGGAATAATGTGTAACGAATGTTTAAGCTTGTCAGAAGCTGTTTCAGAAGATAGCAACGTAATTTTTCTAAAGTTGAACAAGGAGACAAAAGCTTGTTCAGAACCTTCAAAAGTGTTATATAAACTATTTTTGTTCTAACAGAAGGTGTTTCAGAAGTTGTGTAGTGTATCCGTAGTTATCGTGTTAACCTTTCAGAAGCACTTTCAGAACCTTTATAACAGGAGGACAGTTGACAAGTTTGTTTCAAAAGCACTTTCAGAACCTTCATAACAGGATGACAGTTAACAGGTTTGCTTCAAAAGCACTTTCAGAACCTTTCATGTCTGTTACGAATTTTTCCAGATTACGTTCTAAATTTTATATCGATAGTTTTAATAAATTTCAAGGCCTAGCTCACGTGTCAAGTATTTTTGGGTAACATACTTGATGTGTTTTACTAAAGTTGGATTTTATATCAAGGGTTTTTTTTTATTTACATAAAGTTTTACAAGATTTTATTCAAAGATTTCATTTTATGATAAAGTGAGATCATATAAGATTTACAAGTTTTATCCAGATTTTAAGTTGGATATTTGTACTATATTTTGGGAGATCCAGCAGTTACAAAGATAAGGATAAGAGATATAGTTGCTATATCAAGATATGGTTCCACAATGTGAGGGATATCTTCAACAAACTTGATCCGAGAGATATATCCAAAGAAGATCTCGGTCAAACTAATTATCCAAGCTTATCCTTATCAAGAATATCACGGAATGCAAATCTTCTCCAACAGATCCAACTTATTTTTGAATTGAAAATTCAAAAATAAATTCAAGATTATCACGTGGAAAGTAGCCGTTATGTTTTCTCCATATATAAAGTGTTTAATTCAAATGAAAAAAGTGTGTGGAGAACGTTGATTAACAACAGAAAAAGAGAGAACGTTGTTGAAAAGAAAAACGACACACGAGAAGAAAAGACTCATACATCTTCAAGCAAAAATCTTTACATATACATGTGATCTAGAGGAAATTTGATATTCCTCATTGATGTTGTTGAAATTCCTTTCGTGAATAAGGAATTGTTTGTTGTTTCATCACTGTAGTTGAGTGATTAGCTTAGTGAAGAAGCTAGAAAGACTCAACAGTGAGACTTTGCCTTGAAGAGGCTTATGTTGTATATCTTCAATTTGTTGATATAGTGAAACACAAACGGTATAGACAACCGGGACCCCGGCGTGGAGCTGGAAGAGAGGACTGACGCTCGAGGCAGAACCTCTATAAATATCTGAGCATTCTATTCTTCTCTACTTTTATTTACTACACATTATTGTTCTTCATTATTGTTATTCACGTGATTTTATTAGTCAAGAGTTTTAGTTGATTTGCGAAAAAGTGAAATTTTAAGTAATTAATCAATTCACCCCCTCTTGATTAATCTAATTGGGACTAACATATTGTAGTAAATTGGTTGCATACATGATTTTGTTACATGTCTATTTTTGTAAAAAAAAAATCTCCATTTATGTACAAAACAAGCCCTTTTTCCAAAAAAAAAATTCCTAATGGGTAATTTTCACAAATATATAGCATGCATGAACAATAACTTTTTAACAATTTCAATAAATTTACAACTCCCACTTTTTGCAACTTTCACAACAACTAATTATGCAACATTAGTAAGTACATAAACTTGCGAGTAATATGATCAAATTTGGATATTTAATACATATTTAAAAAAAATGATAGACACATGAAAATGCTTGTTTAATGGGAAAAAATGCATCTCCTTGTTAAAAATTGACACCTTAATTTGGATTGGAATTTAGGTTGTGAAGAGAGTGCATTTTTTGAAGAGAGAATGAGAAAAGAGAATGTTTTTGGGAGAGAGGACAAAAAGTGATGCATCATCTCTCTAGTTGTAGCTAGAGAAGAGTGTGGAGACCTTGCTCATGTATTATCTTGTTCTTCAATCTCATATTAATAATATTAAAAATAAATAAATAAAAGGCATTCTTCAAGTGTTCTTTAGTAAGAAATGTGTGAGTTAGTCCCTTTGGGATAAGCTTTTTTTTTTAAAAAAAAGGGTTCTGAAAAAAGTAATTCTCAGAATATCGTTAAAATCGCAAGTTGACATTGCGATTTTGGTTTAATGTAAATTGCAACTTGGCATTGTAATTTCACTGCCTCATACTGTAGCATACCCATCACTTAGAAGTTGTCTAAGGGGAGTAGGTATATGATTGGTTTCCACTTTCATTACATTGCATACTCATGAATCACATTACTCATACAATTTTTTTTCCATTTTTAGGAGGATGCTTGATTGGTATGCTATCAATGGGAGACCTCTCTTAAGACCTTAGATGAGAGATTGCACTTTGACCAATGCCTCATGCCTATCTACAGTAGGCTGGCTATCGTAGGATGTCCTAGCTTGCATTCATACAATTGGAATGGCATCTCATTGCAGCTCTGAGGTGGAGACTAAAGATGGACATGTTTCATATGCCACATGGAGAGCTTATGGTGACTTTAGAAAATGTGGTGATGCAGTTCAGTTTGCCCATTAATGGGCATATAGTCATCGGTATCACCAGCTTATATTGGACAAATGAGTGTGAGTGCCTAATTAGTGTTAAGCTTAGCCCTCGCGATATCTTTAGGGGATGGCTTAAGATGTCCTAATTAAAGAATTCTTTTAGGGGGCTACCAGAAGACAAACAATTTATCTATCATGCGGTATGCACATACATATACCCTCTAGTTAATTGATAGAATTGTCTTTGGAGATAAATCTTCTAGCTTAGTCCATTTGATGTTTCTCCCACTTTTGGGGGATTTTCAAGTGGTAAGGCACTACAATTAGGAGGCAACATGCTTAGCTTGGTTGTATAGATTTTTATGCCATGCTACTAATGTATCCACATAAAAGATTAGAGGAGCTATGATTCTTCTACAAATTTAAGTCTAGGATAGATTTTCACACATCTCTTCGATTTGGCACCAGGTTTAAATTCCCCATGATGCTCCTTTAGCATGTCGCTAGCATGCTGTGTTTGACATCATGCAACTCACCACTTACTTTCTTACGCAATATAGAGATGCTCTAAATTGACAAACACCCAAGCAAGTATAGTACATTAGTTAATTTAATATTGTTTACTTTACTTGTTTATTATTCACTAAATAACTTCATTTCTTACACATGGTATCTTAAAGAAACTTCCTCTTTCTTATCAGGAAGGGAGTGACATTCGGTGTGCCCGAGTGTCTCTAATTTGCTTTCACATTGTAGAGTAGCATTATCTTAATCGGATAATGCAGCTATTTAGTGAGGTCTAGAGAATATCACAGCAGTGTGATACGTCTCCTTCCCTCCATGGGCTTGATCTTAGAAGGAAAATTGATAAGAATTGAAGGAGGACACATGTGGTCTACATCCAACAATGGTAGGAGCAGTGATTCTCTATCATTTTTTTAGAATTTGACGACACATTGTCGAATGGGATAGATCCCAAGTACTACCATTGCTATCATTGTAAAGTCCTAAAAATTTTGAAAAGCTATATGAACATTTATAGAAAATAAATAGAATAATAAATACTTATAGGTCGGGATAGCGAGAGGAACAACTTCACAGTATTAAAAAACTTCAAGAAATATACGATAAAAATTCAAATTTTTTGACACATAAATATTATTTGAATATTTTGCGATAATAATAGGTTTTAAAAATTCAAACAATTAGAAGAATAAATTCTCCGAAACATAATTTTCGAACAATATTAGGTTAAATACTGAAATTACTTTAAATTATAGCTCTAGAATTTAGAGTAAATATTTATATTTCGAATAATTAGATTAGCTTAGACGTAAACTTTCATAAAAAAATGTTAAAAATATAAAAATTTAAAGATATCTTTATATATATGCGAAATACAAAAATAGAAAATTATAATATAAAATATAAATATATAATATAATATAATATAATATAAATATATATATAAATACACAGTTGTAAAAAAAAAATACAATACAAAACAAAACAAAAAGCAGATTTTTTTTAGATCTCCTGCAACGTCCCTCCTGTTTTCTAAACGCAACAGCAGCAGGTCTGATCCGCCGCTGCCCATCATGTCACCTGCAACCGGTCCATCATCATCCTAGCTGTCCCCATCCCTTATTTCCTCTTCCTTTCCTTCTTTCCCTTCTTCTTCTTCTTCTTCTTCTCCGGTTGCGTCGTCTTCCCCCCTCCTGTTTCCTCGCCATTCATTCTTTTCCCCTTCCTTTTCTTTTACTTGTCTTTCCCATCTTCTACTCCTCTTCTTCTGGTGGCACCATCCCTCCTCATCTCCCCAGACGCAACCTTGCTTTTCTTTCCTTCTTCTTCTTGTCGTCCCCCATCCTAAAGCAAACGACCACAAACGTCCTCTCGTTGCTTAATCTTCCCTTCCTCTTTTCGTTCCCGACCAGACCCCTACGCAATCCCCTTCCCTTCCATTTCCCTATAACATACATCGAGGGCATGACTCCTTGGAGATGTGACTGTCCTTGTATTTGTGTTTTCCACCATGATGTTTCGCAATTGGCACCAACCTGGCAGTGATAATTCTCCTCGCAATCTTGGTGTACATACGGAGATCAATGACGAAAGTTTGACGGTAACCTCTCAGTCTTCCTCATACGACCTTAAGAAAAAAAAAAAAAACTCGGCATCTCAGTGGATGCAGATTGTAGTTCTCTTAGGTAGCAAATGTTCATCAATTATCTGATGGATATCCTGCAGCTACTCGCGCATGTTCTCGAATCCCAGACCGCAAGCATGGAAACTTCACAAAATATGAGCCCTGGATCTGATTGTGGAGCTCTTCCTTCATTTTGACTAGAATTACGGTAGGGGATTTCTCTTCTTTCTTTTCAGATTTGCATGTGAAATCTCATCATGCAAATATATGTATGGATTACCATAGATTACTGATGTAGAACACTTTCCAATTGGTGCATGCATTAGTTCGACCAGAAAAGCAAGGAAAGTCCGATGAAAAAAAAAAAGGAGAAGATTCAGAAGATTTTCGTTGGTAAAGATCCAAAGCTAGATGGATATCAAAATGTTCCCTTATGAATAATTATCTAAATCATGTAGAAGAGAAGACAAATAGATTCTAGAAGGGCCGTAGGCATAGTACGTAATACTCTATTGGCAACCAATGATCTTGGCACCATGAGGACGGAGTTCTTGTTGTAAGCCTAAAAGAAATCCCACGAGATGATGGTGAATGTAGACAAAAGGCGTACATTGATCTAAACACAGATGTAAAAGAAATTGAGAATTATTGCTCAATGACTTTACTCAATGACTTTAGGTGAAGCATACGAAATCAGTGAAAGGATTTCTGGGCTGTCAAGATGCTAATTCAAGGGAACAAAGCTGAACTTAGGGACTTGAGAGGGGAATTTAACCATTGCTGGGGTAGAAGGAGCAAGACATATGTGTGTATGTGTAGGATGATATGTGGTGTATACGAAAGGGGCGTATGCATATGGACAATGTGTGGTGTGTGTGGGTAGATTGCCGTGAGGCGTGTAAGGGTGTGTGTATATATGTATGGAAGGTGTGGGGTATGCGGTACATGTGTGTATATGGATGGTATGTGGAGTATGTGATATGTGTGTATATGTATGAAAGACATGTGGTGTGTGGGTATGTGATATATATATGGAAGGAGTGGTGTGCGTGGTAATGTATGAATGTGTATGAAATGGTGTATGGTGTCTGGATATGTGTGTGTGAGTATGGAAGTTGAGTATGGTTTATATGGAATATATGTATAAGTGTATGAGATAATGTGTGGTGTGTGTATGTGTGCGTGTATATGGGAGGTGTGTAGAATATGTAGGTAAGTATGTATTGGCGGTGTGAGGGACATGCGAAGCATGCGTGTATGTGTACGTAATTGGGGTGCGAGATGTAAGTGGGGTATGAGATGTACATGTGTGTTGGTTGTATGAGACGTGAATGGAGTATGTGTGTATGTATGTGTTTGTGGTGTGTGTATGGGGACTTGAGGGGAAAGGAGGACAACAAGGTATAGTTGTGTGTGCGTGTAATTAGGGGTATGGTATGGTTGTGTGTATGTATGTGTAGGTGCGTGCGTGGTGTGCAGAGTGTGTATGAATATGAATAAGAATATGTGGGTGTGTGTGGGAAAGGATGGTGTGTGTAGGATGGAAGCGTGAGTGAAGATGAAAACCAGTAGAAAGGATGGGGAACCCCGTAGGTGGAAATATCAACAAAGGAGAGAAGCAAGAAGGTGATACAAAACCTTTAAGGATCGCTAAATCCTACGGGTTGTCTTAAAAGTAGATCATTGGAAGATATTAGAGACAAATTGATAAGCAAAAGGTTTAAAGATGCTTCAAGGAAAGGAGAAGCGTTTATGGCGGTGTAGATAGTGAAGGGAATGATTCAAGCAACATCCAAGATGATGGCCTGGGGGATATTTAGAATGAAACAGATTTTGTAATAGAATGTTCAAAGGATATTGAAGAAGATTATTCTTGGCTAAATACTCTAATGCAAGACCTTTAGTTATTCTTTCCAAAGGCATCTTGCATATACGGAAGAAGGAATTCTAAATTTGGTAAGTCAAAGATGTTTCATTGCCCAACTTCTATACAAGAAAAGCAAACAGTCAATCATAACAATTTGGAGGTGTTGGAAGCGATGATTTGTAGGAAGGTCTTTCCTCTAGAACCCTGTATCAGAATTACGTTGAAGAAGTGTTCAACGTTCGAATCTTGTTAGCCTAAAGTTCCTTAAGGAGGAGACTTCACGCCTTGCCATCAAACGCAAGATGAGTAGAGTACACATATCAAGCGTTAGAAAACTACCAAAGTTGAGTGGAGATGTTGCCTTCTATGGTTTGGTTGAGGAAGCATTGCAGAAGGACACTGATTTTAAGAGGAAAGCAAAGGGGTTACTCGTTGGAATCGCTCGACTCCGGCTAGGACTATGACGACTTTAAATAATTGAGTGGGAACTTAATGATATGCTACCATGTTGTGTTGTATGTTGATATGCTATGTATGTGAAATTGTCGTTTGTTGTGTTTGTAATTGAATGTGATTCTTGTTAAGCTGAGTTATATAGTGGGGATTAATGAGATTAGGAAAGAAGTCATAAAGAGTGTAGATGATAGAATGGTTCGAAGGTTAGATGTCATTACCTTAACGATAGTACTTAGGACCATATTGCTAGTGCTATTGCTATAAGCTTAACCCATGATTCAAAATTGTTTTCTTTAAACTAAATAAAAGTATAGAAACCTAACTTTTCCTCCTATAGCTATCGAGTAGGTTTACATAGTTGGAATAAGGTATAAAGATGTCATTATGTATACATATCAAAGTTACTTCTGAATATGTACATATACTTAGGCAAGCATGTTTTTCTATTATATCTATATAATACACTCATGAACCCAACCATACAAATCATGAGTGAAATCTTGATTTTTATAACTCAACAGTCCTATTTTCTTACCCTCTTAAGTACATAAGGAAAGGTGTCTAGTAAATTGTCTTTAATTAAAGATATGTCGCGTATATACCTATATGTGTAGATATATATATATATATTACACACTAATGTCTTAAGGACTCAAAAAGGAATATACGGGATGACCTTGTTGGCTCTCGGAAGTGCGAATGACAGAGCACTTGAGAAGTGCAATGGCATAAAGGTATCGGATATGATGATTGTAAAGCAACCTCGAGTGGTTGGTTTGACATTTAAGAGAAATGGCACAGAGGTGCTGAGTTAATTTAACTTATTGCAAAGCTGGATAAGTCTACATCTATGGGGTCTAGGTTCAGTGTCTGTTTTATGTGATAAGAAAGGCATGTTCTTTGCGTGTTGTGGTAAGTGTGAAATGAAATGCTTGGTAGTTACTTCATTGGCTTAAATGAGAATTGATTGTGATTGTATATGTTATTTGGTCACTTTAAATCATTTAATTAAGGGAGTGGATATGATTAAAACCCGACATGCATTTTCACGAGATATTGCATGAGATTGAAGGCTGTAAATGAGAATTGATTGTGATTGTATATGTTGTTTGATCACTTTAAATCATTTAATTAAGGGAGTGGATATGATTAAAATCCGACATGCATTTTCACGAGATATTGCATGAGATTGAAGGCTATCACTGCTATAGGGCTCGCCGGGGTAATCAAGAGGATTGTTGTTCCGCCAAGTGCGAACTAAGTGATTAGGGGATTGTCGTGCCTTGATGGTTCCGAGCCGGTCGATCCTTGAGGGTTTTGCTCTGTTTGATGTAGAGACACGAGAGAATTCACTATTGAGTTAAAAAGATATCATAATTATTAAAGTGATAAGATAAATAAACTGAGTAATGACCTGGGAATTGATGGTGGCTTCGGAATCTCCAACCCAAGGTTAAGGGGAGCGTAAACTCTAAACTTCACGTCGGTTATCGGAAGACCACGTGAGATGCTGTATTCATATGGTTATTCATGCATAGCATATGTTTAGAAAACTTGATTTGAATTTGCTTATGTGTACGTAGCATTGAAAGTATTATCATCCCATTCACTAAGCCATAGTGTGCTCACCCCTCTACAAACCCTTTTTGTAGATGGCGATTACGAAAGCTCGGGATGAGAAAAGATGTGAAGTGTTAAGAGTTTTGGAAGACCAGAACGACAAAATAAAAATTGTGAATGATAGATTTACTTAGATGAAATGTTAGGACCTTATGTAAATAAAATTGAATTTGAGAAACTTAGGATTTATCCTATTTTACTAGTTGGTAGGGGATATTAATTCTCTGCGATCATGGTTGACTGTAGGATACAGGATCCATAGTTGTATTTTATTATCCAATTATATTTATTATGATTAGTCATAAATGCAATTATTTACTTAGAGTCTTACGATCTCTGACTCGTAAAGCAATTATCATGTAATGGGTACACACGTGCTATGATGATTTTAGTGAAAATTTCTAAGCCCTCTTTTGGGGCGTGACAATCACAGTATCACATGACAGTATATTGGCTACACTAGAGTGATATTCGGTGCCTTGGTAAGTCACCTTAACCATATCATTATACGTTTATATTTTCTACATTGTATTATTAACATACTTAACTTTCCATATAGTTACTTGCGTTAAGGTGGTGGATTCCTTAAATGAAACACAAGTTGTAGTAGTTGCTAGGAGGCATCTCCTCTAGGGCCACAGTGGTGTTATATTATTTCCTCTGGATCATCAGGAGCATCATCAAAAGATGCATCCACCTCATGCCTCTTGAGGGAGAGGATAGACTCATGGTAAGGATCGTCATTAGCAAATAGTGTAAGATTGATCCCCTATTCCTCCTACAAATTCTCTACCCTCTCACTACTTACCAGTAACTCATCTTTCCCCATTTTATGATGCTCCAATATTTACTGTCAATTCGATGGAGTTTTATACACCCAATATCGATATACCATATATATCTACGATTACTCCACCCACTCAGAAGGAAAGACATTCGAGTGCACTAGATACGAGGGAGGAACTTACGCAAATAGATCTTCAATATATTTCGTAGGAGGAGCCACCATTCTATGCCTAGACTTATTTCGATGTTAAAAGACTTGACAAATCTTTCCAAATTAGAAAGAGTTCGGCATAATATAGATGTGGACATTATGAGAGACAACGTCGAAGAAAGGATTAGGACACATATTTAGTTATATAATTATACACTATTTTTTTTCATTTTCCTTAGATGTATATATATTTCTAACTTCATTTGCTTTAACTATGTAGTTATACTTGTACGGTTTGAACAAATTGATGAGATCATTTTTTCTCCAATTAATTTATGTTATGAATTTTAGAATTGTCAAAAGTTTATTTTCTTAACAAGTTAGTTATGTTATATAAATTGTTAAGGATTTTTTTTTTTTTATGACTGCATGATGTCGTGAGTTTGGACTATTTTTAGAGTTAGATCATTCATTTTCGTAGAAACTCGTTTCACAAAATCCCAACTCTAAATAATAGAAAATACATTTTACCCATATTGAATATGTGACCTCTTTTATGAAAATTATTTGGAAACCGCATATTTAACATATCACTTCTAACATGTGATTTTTGAAAAAGTTACCTATTCAATATACCATTTTCTTTGTATTAAGAATTTACAATACCAACTTGCAATTTCGCAATTTTTATTTTATTTTTTAAAAAAGTTTAACCCACACATAACTCGTTCTTTAGCCGGATCCTAGGTAATAGGTGGTACATTTGTATTCTCCTAATAGCTATGGTCGTAGCCAGTAGCTCAGCGTATAGCGGCGACTCAAGATACGAAAACATGTTCCATTTAGCTAATCGGCGACTCCAAACCTCGACTCTTCTCCACCGCCTCTCCTCAGTCCTCTCCACCTTGTCACCTTACTCAAGCGACACCAAAAATGTGGGGAAACCTGGCCCACCTCCGATTGAGGTGTCGCTCACTGAGTCAGCAGGTCGAGGCGTGTTCGCGACTCGGCCAATCACGGCAGGAGATCTCATTCACACCGCAAAGCCCCTAGTATCTCATCCTTCGCTCTCATCGATCCACTCCGTCTGCTATTTTTGCCTCAGAAAGCTTAAAAATGTCGACACCACTTCACTTGCTAAAACTGTGTCGTTTTGCAGCGACGTATGCAGGGAGCAATCCAAGGTTTTTTATTTAATTTCTCGCGTTTTCTTTAATCTAGTGATTGGTTCGTTTTTATTCTGTAAAATCATTTTGGGTTGCTAAAATTTTGCCCACCACCTATTTGATTGCTTTGTCCATTCCAGCTGCGTATACCAGTTGTTGCTGCTTAGTTAGAGTGAAAAATGTCCAAAATTTTGTAAGTGTAGCTGAAGTATGTAGAGAAAGAATATAGAGCACAAAAAAGAGCAAATAATATTCCTCATGCCAAGCAATTTGCTGTTTTTGAACATATAAGCTGACATCTGAAAGCAATTTGGAAGAGCAATAAGCTGCTTAGAGGTTGAAATCAATTAGTTGAAGGAAATCTTGCATTTTTACTTTATCATTTCTTATTCACTTATGTATGCTTATGATATTTGGATTGAACCATGGTGGTGTCTCAATCACTATTGCATTTCTTCGCTTGACATTGGCGATGGTATGGTTACGTTGTTTGATAGATGTAAATTATACACAGTTGTCTATTGGCTAATATGAAAGATACTAAGAAAAATCTAATGGGAAAAGCAACAAAGCTAATAATGCAACTTTAATTGATAGGCAGGGTGCAAGCTAGATAACCTTTTTCTTGGGCTAGCTTGTGACACAAGATATCGTCACTCCATTCCTTGAACTTTTTACTTTTGTTTGTAATATATTATTCAATTAACCTTAATCATATCAATTGAGTTATTCCTACAGAAAGTATGAAGTAGAAAATTTAATGAAGTAATGTAGAAATTAATTTAATGTTAAAATAAACAAGAAATAATATGTTGAAGAAAAAATTGTGATCAGGCATGTAATGGTTAATCTGACAACATTGGGAAGGTTTTGCCCCTTGCAGATCGCTTTTACATAATGTATTTTTATGTGTCAATGAGCAAAACAGTTTTCTTTGACAGTGAAACACTATTATTTTCAATTTGTATGTTTGCTTTATGTTGACATGCATATCAATGGATTTGGTGTGGTATAGGCCTTTGATGAAGTGGAGAAAAAAGCAGATTGGTCTTTACACTATGAATACTGCCGGTATGGAACACTCAGATCATTCTAAGATTCTTGCTTCTGTGATGGTTCTTGTTTCTATACATCCATACAATTTCCTATAGGTATCAACGCATTTATTATTGTTCCAACATGGGACCAAAAAATTGGTAATTGATCATTTGTAGCAGAAGGTTGAATAGAAGATTTTCGTTTGGATAAATACCTATATGGTGAAATTTGTTATCCAAAAAAAGTTTTCAGTTGCAATATAGAGCAGATGTTTTAGTGTTAACTTCATCTTATTTACCAGTAACTAATTATTCTCAGTGAGCTGGGAAAGGCAAAATTATAATACTTTCTATTTTCTTTATAATATCTTGTGTAACATTTACTGTTTCCTTCTTGTTCAGATCTTAGCTTCTGACATTTTGATTTTCCTTGAAAAGGATCAATGGTTTGAAATACCCACTCCTTGTCAAACGGGTGGCATGCATGATAATATCAGGAGCAGTCTCTGCAGATTGTCTTGACATACTTCAACCTGCTTATTTAGCTGCTGATGTGATCTCTAAGGTAGGTACCTTGTGGGTTTAAAAGCATCTTAATGCTGATGTTCTCCAATGAATACAACTCTCTCTTGCTGGATTACTTGGCTGCAAGCTTCATAGATAGATTTTAGAAGTGAGTCGATGGATTTCATTGATATTCTCATTTTGCAACCAAATCTTTAACTTGTCTATTATCAGCTATAGCCATGCAATTCATTTTTCTTCTCTCTATGACAAAAGCTAGAGTTTGACTTCTTTGCTTGTAGTTGTAGTTGGTAAGGGCAATATCAAATATGAAGATGGTGGTTCATTGATAGGGGCTATATTTAGAGAAACAAAATATCTATATTGCTAATTGATTTCCAAATATTCATCATGCGTAACTTTGGAGATATTTTAGGCGACATTGTTTGGATTATTTGTATCGTAGGTTATGTTGTCAACTATCTCTACTATCATGAGTAATATTGTTAAGATTGTTCATATCATAGGGGATATTGCTAGGACCTTATTTTAAGAATTTCACCCAAAAGAAAATCTTTATTTTAAGAAAGTGTTGGAGGCTTGTATAAATACACTATTCCTATGAGGAATGAAGCAAGATAAAAGTACTGAGTTGTTTTATTTTATTCTTCTATTTTCATATGAGATTGGAGGATTCTTTTTAATGAGTCCTCTAAATTAAAGATTAGAGTGCTCTCTCTAACATGTCCTCAACCATTTCTTTGACATATTTCACCCCAACTAGAGCATCTAGACAGGCTTATAACATTCACTTAGACTCTTCTCTGGAAACCTTCTTTTATTGAATTGTGTCCTTATCTCAATTGATACACACATTGCAACATATCCTAAAGTCCATAAACCTTTGCTTAGGGTTTATAAGAGGCGTTTGCCTCGTTAACATGTGAATCTGTTTGGAGATTTGTGTTGTGTCTGTGTATGGGTAGTGAGTGTTGTGTTTTGTGGTGTTTTGTCTGTGAATATGCGAGTCTGTGTAATGTGTAGTAGTTGCTTTGTTTGTGGTTTTATGACTGTATTATGTGTAGCAGTGGTTGTAAGTGTGTATGTGTAGCTGACTGCTGTAAATGTGTTGTGGTATGTGCTGTGCCATGGTGTTTGGGGAATTTTTGTAATTTTTGTAGTTGTAAGAATTGTGTGTGGGTGGTATAAGTAATAGAGGGCAGGAAATTAGAAGTTAGAGAAAAGTTGTTACACACACTTTGGGAAGAGAGAGACAGAGAGAGATTAAGCTCTGCTATGCTTTCTTCAAGCTATGGAACCCTAAGTGAGAAGTGCCAATTGGCGAGTTTCTTCTCAGCTGATCATGATACTAGTCCAGGTACGTCCCAGACTTCCTAGTGGTTATCCTAGTTGTTTTACATGCATTCACGAGAAACTTCCAGAAATAAGGAAGAAGAGTACCTGAGAAGTTATCTTTAGGATTCACTAAGAGCAGGATGCTCATTTCTGGACTATCTCAGAAAACATCTCAGCTGCCTCCTACTATTATCTACAACTCCTAATTATATGAGACTCTTCCCTAACTCTTAACTAACTGTGACACATGTACACTACACACAAACACCAATCACAAGTGTATACAGAAAACACAATACCAACTACACATACACCACTACTCACACAACAAAACACCCAACACCACACAAAATTGCCCCACAATAACACTACAACTTGTCCTTATCCCTTTGTCTATAAACATAAAGAATAGGACAAGACACCCTTGGACTTATCATCAATCATCACAAGAAAAATCATTTCTTTTGATTTGTGACCAGGCAGCTTTTGCTGGGAAAAGTGCTTCAGCTGGAACTTGATTGATAGTTGCTTATATATTTCCATTTTTTTAATCCATGAAATGCTTCATTCTTTCTAGTTGGTTCAGCAAAGCTTCCAAACCTTTTAACAAAAGAACTAGTTGATGAACAAGCAATTCTACTTTGGTATTCTTGGATTTTCCTGAAGATTGTGACAAATTTGCAGATGGAGGAGGGGTTTAACTTGCTGAGGAATGCTTTTGCCACGGCTGATGTGGCAGGTGAGCAGATAGCTTGTATCCATCTTGCAGCATTAGTGGCTTTTTTTGGAGTTCTTATCCTTCTTTCACCTTTCCTTTTCTTTTGAGAGAAAGATACCTTGACATATTTATAGTCTTAACAAAAAAATGGTACACTAGCTTGTTGGCACGGATTCAGATCAATGCTTTTCGGATAGAATTGACTGGAGGATCATATGGAGATCTGCTTTCATTAGCAGCAGCTTCTGTAGAAGCTGAAGCTGCTGTGGGCAATGCTGTCTACTTGCTTCCATCATTCTACAATCATGATTGTGGTAAGGAGCAGCTTTTACAGCATTTGTCATGCATTCCTCTCTTGTTTAATAGGAAGATATCATTCACGTTCATATGCCTAATTTGTATCTCTTACTTAGGAAATAACTATTTGAAGAACCTGTAACAGGTGGCTAACAAAGATAAAATATAGACTTCAATCCTTCTTTTCTTAGTTGTCTATTAACAATACTAGAAGTTTTACCATCCTACTAACATGAAGAAGCATCTATTTCTCCACAGATCCTAATCTGCACATCATTTGGCTAGAGAATGTGGTTGCACAACTAAAGGCCCTTCGTGACATTGAGTCAGGTATTTGGTCCTACTAGTTTGGAAGTTTCTATACCTACTCTGCTGTAAGGTAGTAGTTCAAGATGCTGGTAGCTGATTATGTTCTTATCATGCAATCTACATTGTGATCCATTGACAAAGAAAGGTTTTCCTTTCCCTCATCTCTGTAGCCTTTTCCGGTATAAATTGTTGGGACATTTTTAGTTGGTTTTTTAAAAACTAATAATTTTCTCAGCAGTGAAGTATCAAATTGAGCTCTGCAAAATTGATTCTACCCATAATGAATTTTGAGGAACATCATTTCAGTTATTACTGCACAATTTTAAGTTTTTGTCATGTACTATGAATGATGAAGTGATAAGATTTGATGCAAATGATTTAAGTGTGCATTTACGGCCAAAAAAGTGTGGGCCTAAATCTGGAACAGCAACTAGATTCTCCCATAAGTGAAGAGTGAAATTGCATCTACTTCAGTTGAAACCTATTTCCGGTTTTCTGCTTGTTTGTATGGAAAAAAGAACTTCCTGTGGAAATAAATTAGTCCAGTTTATGGAGTTCACCTCTGGCAGATATGAAAGATGGGATAATATTGAATCTTTATATAGAACCCTGGTGGGGTGGGGGTTTGTAAAAATAAAATAAAACAAGAGACTCCAAATTTAGTGGACTACAATATCTAACAGAACTTTTGCAGGTGAAGAGCTTCGAATTTGCTATATAGATACAAGTTTGGATCACAATGCTCGTCAAGCTATTTTGTCCCAAGGGTTTGGCTTTCATTGCAGCTGTCTCCGGTGCTCATCTGGCGAGTAAATGGGCTCACTGGTATTCTAACTAAAGAAAGACAAGTCACAACATTCACTTGTATAGTTCTAGAGGGCAGACTAGTGGGCACAATCTAATTTCTCACCAGCCTCATGATGCCCTGTTTTGTACACAAATTAATTCTAGAATATTTAAAGGATGAGCCCATATTTTTACTCTTAATTCCCAGCTAGAGTAGATTCTTAGTGGGCGGATTTATGGCAGTTCTGTTGCAAAATGAAGATATGCTTTTCTCGTGGCAACTCTTTCTGGCATAAGAAATCATGCTAAATTGTGCATCTCTAAAATGTTTACCAATCACGGTTTCTACTTTTTTTTCCCTTGGTATCTACCAATAAACAGCATGATGAAGAATCTGATGGGGGATTTCATTTGGTGATGATTCTTGCGGTGTCCTAGAACAGTAGAACAATTTTTTTGTGTCCATTCTTGACACACTGGGAATATTGATTACCTCTAATGCCACTTTCATGGCTGGCTTTGCAGAGGGCAGTCCAAACAACTTTTCTAGTTTTTGGTTACCATGTTCACTTAATGCCAAAAGTTTTATTGGGAGCATGAAGTTTAGTGAAGCCTAGTATACCATAAGACTTGTCTGATTTGTACTTCCCCAGTCAATCTAGTGAAATTTAAATCCATTAGAAGATCTCTTCTAGAAAAAAATTTCTAATAATATTTTCCATTTTGTCTACGTAACAAATTCCCTCCCATGTGACTGGTTGGACAAAATTAAACAAGATAGTTCAACCAGCCATCCTTCCGTCCACTTAAATGACTGCAATCAATCCAAGAAGAATTCAAATTGTTTAGATTTGAGTTTTAACCCTATTTCCGAAAGAAAACCCAAATGTTTCCCAATTACTTTAGATTTCCTTATTCATAGCAACTTAGAATTCCGTAGCCAGGCATCCATGCATGTATTAACAGAAAAGAGAATAGCATTCTGATTCATTGACGTTTAACTTGAAGCGTTCTCCAAAACTTTTCAAAGCCTTCAGAAGAGAAAATACAGATCCACTCTAGCTTTTGCTGGGAATAGTATGTTATCAGCAAAGAACACGTTAGAAAACTTAAATTCACCGCCCTTTATTATAATAGGCTTCCATGTACCTGAGTTGACATTCTTCTCTACTGACCTGCTTAAAAATTCCAAAGCAAGAATGAACAAATAAGGGAGGAGAACCATTTTATATTACCTCATTAAAATAGTAGAAACACGCGAAATAATTAAATTGATCCACCCCTCTAAAAAGATTCAAGCTTAGGAAAATCCATTTTATTATATCAATTTTGACCATCATCGGCTTAGGGAATGGTATTCTCTTCATCGTTTGAGAAGCTACATCGACAAGGATAAATAATGCTATCAATCAAACCAGGATCTTTGTAATGATTTTGTACAGAGTATTACGTAATGCCAATTGGTCTTAATTAACTTATGTGGTTTGCCCCCAAACTTTTTGGGTATTAAGACCAACAACATCTGTTTAGACTTCCTCATATAATCAAGGTGGAGTATAATGTGAAATATGAAATCTCCTGCTAATAATCCAACCGCAGTCCAACATTCTTGGAAAAATTTTGCATGTTATCCATCTTTACACGATTCCTTTAGTAGATCAATGGAACACAAGGCTTAAGAAATCTCTTCCCTTTGTAAAGGTTAATTAATCTTGCTAACTTCTCCAGGTGATAATCCAACTTTTCTATCTTAGGGAATTAGGTTATTGGCCAAGCCTTAAATAAATCTCCATACAATGTTTATTAATCTACATCCCGTTCACTTTACCAAATAGAATAAAAAAGAATTGACTTGTAATTTAATAAGAATTGAATAAACATGTAATGGTTATTGCATGTTTATTATTTTATTTAGTTGATACAAAAATAAATAATGAATAAGATAAAAATAAAAAATAAATTTTCCGTTGTACCCTTGAAATCCATATCCTTCTCTACTTTTCATAGCTAATGTAGAATCTACATAATTTACAATAATAAGACATTTATGGTAGCTATTGAATAGCAATTCATATGTTGAGGACATAAATCGTTATTCAATATTTTAGGTAATAACAATTCATTAAAACTTGTTATTCGGTGAATTAAATATTATAATACCAATTTAATATGAAATAAGGAGAATAGAATAATTATTCTTCCAAGTAAACATTTAGTTAATTTTTTAAGATCTTAGGAGCACATTACCCAATTGCGAATATTATCTTGTGGGCTAGTATTCTATTTTTGGATCTTCTTGCTAGAATCAAGTAGTGATAGTATTTAGTATTTCTCTCCCTATCTTTTATCCACCACACCGATTTGACTTCATTTCCCATAAAAATTCCTCCCTAGCTAAGTCAAGGCTTTCTCGAAGTTCTCTCTCATTTGAAACTAATTATTTATACCCTCTTTTCCATTCTTTTCTAAGAATGCTAAAAATACCCATATTCCATCCTTTTGCCATTATAATAGAGTTAGGGATTGACCTTAAAAGATGATAATTATTCCTCTCCTAAACCTTTTTAATTAAACTGGAAAAAGTAGGATATTATAGCCACATCAGTTGCAATATAAAAGGTTTGTTTGTGTTTTTTTAGATTAGGTCATTGGGGGTTCTTAACAAAAGAGGACAATGATCCAAAAGCCATTTTTAGATATGATGTAAAGTTGAACGAGAGTAAAGGATTTTCTACCCATGCCATCTACAGTCATTCATACATGTCGATGTCCTTACACATTAAAAGGGTTTAGAAAGAGGATGAACCCAAATCACAACATGGATTTCTTACATTGAATAATTTAACAATGATACTTCCATGTTATCATTACTCTATAGCAAAAGAAATGAACACGAATCACAACACAAATTTCTTACATTGAATAATTCAACAATGATACTTCTATGTTATCATTGCTCCACAGCAAAAGAAATGAACCCTAATCACAACACGAATTTCTTACATTGAATAATTTAACAACGATACTTCCATGTTATCATTGCACCATAGCAAAAGAAATGAACCCGAATCACAACACAAATTTCTTACATTGAATAATTTAACAATGATACTTCCATATTATCATCACTCCATAGCAAAAGAACCTCTCTTCTTTATCTCTCCTCATCAACATAGAGAAATCCATCAACTCAAGGTATCCATCTTTGTCTCGAAAAGAATTAAAATGTGTAATTGGAACTTGTAGGTTCTAGAGTGGCAACAAAGAGAGAGGTGAATTGGTTGTTTAATAAAATTAGAGCTCAAGTTTGATTATTCCCTCAACTAAGTTATATTGCAAAAGCACTTTATATTATATTAAGTCTATAAGTATGTGCCTACTTCTGTCTTAAGTGAAAATGATTAGATATGCAAGTTAAGGCACTATAGCAACAAACAAAGAATGTAAAGAGAGAGAGGGAGAGAATAAAGCCCAAATACATAGAGATTTAGCCTCCTACCTATGTCCTTTCTATCAACACTACTAGCCTAACCATTAGGAATTCACTATTTTTGTCTTCTTCTTTTTTTCAAAAGCAAGTGCAAGTGGGTCTATAATCATAACAACTCCAATAACACCTAGCAGAAGCTTTTTGTTTTTGTGCCCCTCACGGTTCTTCTAGGTTCTATTGACTCTCACTAGTCATAACCATTAACCCTTTACATAGAACTCACTTCTCAAACTAGATTTTTGAGTTTAAATCACAAGTCTCAATAGACACTTACGTCACACTCTTACAACAAATACTTCTTTTGAAAAGGCAACACAATAGTCCAAAATTCCTTAAGCCCTTCTACTCATAGAATATCTCACAAGTTTTTAATATCTCAAAAGTGCTTCTTCCTAACAATACTCATTTTCACGTGAAGTAATGTATACTCTTGTAAAACTCTCTATACTTTAAATTCTGGTCTTTACTTCTATTTATATAGTGGTTGAGCTTATCGAAAGATGTAATGATTAAATATGCAATGACTACTTTTTTATTCTTCCTCAAATTATATGATCTTGAAATTAAATTGATTAATGGCTTAAAACTTCATATAGGATGGCTTTGATTTATGAATATATGTAGGTTTGAAAATGTGAAAGAGTTTAAATTCCTTTTGAAACACACATTTAAACCTGAGTTTCCTATAGAGAAGATATTGGCATATGTGCTTTCCATATATAAAAAGATCCTTCCTATATTAGACCATAACATAACTCCAACTTTCTTTAACTATACACATTTGTTATAAAATATCATGCAACATCCAACACATTCATTCCAACTTATTAAAGCTTTTGAAAACTTTCCTTTAACACTTCTTAATTCGTTATGCAATTATTGATAGGCCTTTTAGTCATGGGTTTTAATGCCTAGCTGGGCAAGTCCATCATGAATCAAATATACATGCATAAGGGTGATTAAGATAAATAAGGAAAGCACATCAACTCCCCTAAGATACATTCCATCATATTTTTACAAGTGTGGATGTCTTTAAGAAAAATGTACTTGTCTTAAATATCTCACTACGTCCTACACTGTAAACACCTAGTCAATCCACATGTTAAGGGATGGAATTCTTATTATTTACTCTTTGCTTCTTGTCATCACCCTATTCTTTAAGTGTTCTTCTAACTTAAGCATTAGAGTCTAAATGCTAGAGACAACTCTAATGCCCAATAGCTCACATTTGCTCTTTTGTAGGTCTAGTCACCTTCACTTCGAAGATTAGACCAAGCCCAAGATCCTTGTGGTAAGAACAACAATCATCAACAATATTCCTAAGCTATGAAAAAGATTTCTTTTCATTCTTTTATTTTTCAAATTCCATCATTTATTTTTTGAAAATTATTCAAGGAATCTCAAGATTAATTGTTAAAAAAAAATAATTCCGAGTTTTTTTACCCAGGTATATTATCCAAATGTACTTGGTTGATAAGTGTTGCGTCTTCTAATCTTGATATACTAGATTCTTTTATTCATCCTATCAACATATAATATCAACATATAATAAAAATCTAAGAGATATATATTCATAAAAATATCAAGATCTCACTACATATATTTACGATCAAGAAAGCGTTAAATACACCAAATTAATTTAAGAAAGTTATTATAAACCTTTTGATATTCTTCCCTTAAAAAGACAATCTTTACAAGAATATTCTATATAGCATTTGGTTTAGAAAGGATCTTACAAGACATGAGTTTTGTTATCATCAAAACTTTATGAGAGATTTACAAAACTCATGCACCACTTCTCTCTGATTGTACTGACCTTTCAAACAAAATCCAAGCCCCATATATTCCACATAATGATTTTTTCTTATTGAGTCATTAACATGGTAATAATTTTAATACCACAATATGTGTGGTCCTACTGTTATCAACCTTTTGGGTTTCATAGGGTTGGAAAGGTAACATTATCCTCTAATATGTAGGTGATCAAAATGATGACATCAATTTCCAATCTAGGTTAGTCTCTAAAGTAAACTCTCTAATGCAGTTTGAACAAGTGCTGGGGATGAAAGTTATGTGTTTTAAATGTGATTGTGGTTGGAATACTCAACATGAATTCCTTTTGTGTTTTTTATTTAGACTCTTATCCTCAAAATCATAGACATATTGTTTTCATTTTTGGAGCTCAATCTATCAGCATGATAGCAAAGTCCACTAAGGTAATCTAATCTTACTCACACTCATTATGGCATAGGTCACACCATCTTTTACATAAAGATATGATGGATAATATCGTTGGCTTGCTCAACCAAGGTAGGATTGAAGCTCTGTGATGAATTTTGAAACTCGATAATACCTTATCCATCCATTGTTAATGAGGATTTCTAACAACTTTCCCTTTTTTGTGGCAATAAAATTCTTCATGGCCAGATGTTGATATTTTGAATTATCTTTTACTTTGGCATTAAAAATGGGAATGTCTTGAGGAGGTTGAGGAGGTGAAGTTGGTCTAGTATCTAGCAACTATTCACCTTCCATTACTTGATACGATTGTTCTGGATTCTATGTGCTTAGTTTACAAATAATCTTATTCAAGTTTTTCTTCCTAATTTACCTTTGCCATTTCATTTGGCCCATAGTGATATGGTTTGATTCTAAGGAAGAATAGTCCAACTGGGGATAGGAGTTTTGGTTTCACAAGGTGACTGATGGCGGCACCAATTGATTAAATTTGTTGGATAAAGAAAGATCTACTCTACTAATCCTAATTTAACACCATTAGGATCTACTCTACAATAATATCACACTACTGCTCACTACGTTTCCTAATCACACAAGAACACGTTAAGACTCCAAGACTACTCCGATACCATACAATTCAACAATTCTTGTAAATTACCATTCACCATCTACAATAATACCATCATGATATAAAAACACTTTAATCTATCCTTTAAACCCTAAAACCAATTTAACATGAATCCATATTCAATATCTAATGCAACAGAAGTTTATAAAACCCTAAATTAATATTCTCCAGATATTACTAACTATTACATCCCAATAACAAAATTCTTTTTAAATTGTAATCACCATAGTAATAATGATAACCATCTTCTTTCTCTCTTTGTGGTTCACCCAATCCCAAGTTATCTTCTGGGTTATCATCTCCCTCACTACCTACATCTAAAAAAAAAAAAAAAAAATTCCTCGAATGATGAGCTAATGCCTAATACAATACACATGCATAAACAAACATGAATAGGTATCACATGCATTATGCAATACTTAACAACCATTTCATGATATTATTTGAGCCCACAAGCAACAACAGGGTATTCATGACCCCCTTAGCACACTTATCAAATTAAAATATGAACCGGTGATGGGAATTATCACTACGAGCCCTACATCCATGATCTTTTAAACCACTTAAACTTGGTGATGGGAACTACTACAACGGGCCCCATACCCATGATCACTTAAATACTTAAACTTGGTGATGGGAACTGCCACTATGGGCCCACACCCATGATCACTTAAACTCGGTGATGGGAACTACCACTACGAGCTCCACACCCATGATCACTTAAACAATTAAACCTTTAACCAACCTAAATCATTTCTAAGCACGACTCTACTAGGGACAACATCACATAAGGAACATTGGGATGCTCCCTAAGGATTTACCACTATAGGCCCCTAAGTTGAGCCATATATAAATAGCATACACTTAAACACTTAATCAGTCTTGTACTCAATCCATTTCAACAATATATTACATAGGGCGAGACATGCCCACGTTCCTTTTTATAAGGTCTAAGTTCGACACAAGCATGATACGGTCAAGACATGGCCGTGTTTAGGAGGCCATATATCTCTCGATATTGTTTCATGAACCCTCTAATTCCTCTATACCAATTCATCCTAATTTCAATTCCTTTTGTTTCCAGGTTTAATTTATTCCTAAAACATGTATTTTCTAATTAAATTACATGGATTAGAATACTTACATTGAAATTTCTACCAATTAAATCCTTGATTTGCTAAATCTTGTGCTCGTTACATCTTGTCTTTGATTCAAATTCTAGATGAATAAGATGAGGTAATTAGGTAAATCTTCAATTTAGTTTTCTAATTAACAATTTCATAGTAAAACCTTACCTCATGTAATCAGATAGCACATTGTCAAACTCTTCTTAGTTGCCTTAGGGTATCTTGAGAGCATTTTCCTCTTTTTTGTTTACTAGTTCACTACACATAATGGTAAATGGGGCTCTCTAAGTTAACTTGGGTATTTAAACCCTTTGTCTAAAATGACCCATTTGCCCTTCATTTTATGTACAATTTCCATCCTTTGCCTTGGGTTTCAGTTGTAGCATATATCAATAAAAAATAAAATTTTAGGTATTTACATTCTCCCCCCTTTGTAAGAACTTTTGTTCTTGAAAGTACCTGATTCTAAAACAGCTTTAGGTATTTCTTCCTTCTCTCTTCTTCTAATTCCCATGTCGCTTCTTGTTTTGTCTGATTAGTCCATTCCACTTTGACGTAGGGAATTGTTTTCTATCTTAGTACTTGTTCTTTGGTGTCCACAATTTTGACTGGTCTTTCCACAAATGTTAGGTTTAGCTGTACATTCAATAGCTCCAAAGCCACTATCTAATCTAGGTCGGGTATATATTTCATCAACATGGATACATGGAATATGCCATGTACCCTAGCTAAACTTGGTAGAAGAGCTAACTTGTAAGCCACCTCACCTATTCTTTCCAAGATCTCAAATGGGCCTACATACCCCGAGTTTAGCTTCCCTCTCAAACCGAATTTGATTACCCCTTTAGTTAGAAAAATTCTCAGCAGGACCTTGTACCTTACTTGAAATTCCAAAAGGCGTCTTCTCTTGTCTACATAGCCCTTTTGTCTAAACAGAGTTGTCTATATTCTTTGTTTGACTAGCTTCACCTTAGACTAATTTTGGTCCCATCATCTACCTTTCTCCCTCTTCATCCAAATGTAGTAGGGATATGTACCTTCTTCCATAAAGAATCTCATAAGGAGCCATCTTAATGGTTGTTTAGTAGCTGCTATTATAGGCAAACTCAATTAGAGGTATATGCTCATTCTAGTTACCTCCAAAATCCAATGCGCATGCTCTGAGCAAATCTTCTAGTATCTGTATAGTCCTTTCAGACTACCCATTCGTTTGAGGGTGAAATACAGTGTTAAACTATAATTTGGTGCCTAAAGCTTTATGTATGTTATTCTATAATTTGCTTACAAATCTTGTGTATCTATTAGAAGTGATGGTCATTGGGACTCCATGTAATTTGACTATTTCTTATATCTATATTTAGGCTAATTTCTCTAATTTATATCCTACTCTAATAGGTAGAAAATGAGCCGACTTGGTTAACCTATTTACTATTACCCAAATTGCATCTTGTTTCTCCTTAGTATTCGGGAGGGCTGTAATAAAGTCCATTATCACATCCTTCCATTTCTATTCTAGTACTAAAAGAGAATGTAATTCTTTAGTTGGTCTCTGATGCTCTATTCTAATTTATTAGCATGTAAGGTATCTAGCTACATACTCAGCTATCTCTCTCTTCATGTTTCTCTACCAATAATGACTCTTCAAATCCTTGTACATTTTGTTGCTTCTAGAGTGTATTGTGTAGGTTGAGTAATGTCCCTCTTTCATTATCTCTCTCTTTAATTCTATCTCCCTTGGCACACACAATCATGTTTTATATCTCAAGGCTGCCCCCATATCTAAGCTAAATTCAGGAGCCTTGCCTATTCTATTCTGCTCTTGATCTCTTTAATGTCTTTATCTTCTATTTGACTAGCTTTAATTCTATCCATTATGGTTAGCTATATTTGTAAGGTAGCCATTTTTTCTCCCACTTCTTGAGTTAAAATTTCCAATTCCAACTTATGCATGTCCTCTAACAGCTCTTTTTATGAAATAATGAGAGTGGCTACATTACCCTATTTCTTTCTACTAAAGGCATTTGTCACCACATGGGCCTTTCCTGGATGGTATCGTATCTCTAGGTCATAATCTTTTATCAGCTCCAACCATCTCCTCTATCTCATACTTAGTTCTTTCTATGTGAAGATATACTTTAGGCTATAATGATCAATGAAGATTCAGCACCTTTCCCCATATAAGTAATTCCTCTATAACTTCAAGGCTAATACTACTGCTGCCAACTCAAAGTCATGAGTTAGGTAGTTCTTCTCATAAGGCTTCAATTGGTAGGATGCATAAGCTATTACCTAATCACCTTGCATCAACACATACCTCAACCCTTGAGCTGAAGCATCACTATACACTATAAATTCTTCTCTACTCTTGGGCAATGTCAAAACCAGCGCTGACACAAGCTTCTCTTAAAGCATTTGAAAGCTAGCTTCACATCTATTGTCCTACTCAAATCTTACATTCTTTTATGTCAGTCTGGTGAGAAGAGTTACTACTTTAGAAAATCCCTCTATAAATCTCCTATAGTAGCCTACCAAACCTAGGAAGCCTCTTACCTTTGTAACTATCTTCGATTTATACCAATCCACCACCACTCTCACCCTTTTTGGGCCCACAAATATCCCATCTTTCTTAACTATATGACCCAAGAAAATTACCCATTTCAACCAGAATTCACACTTACTGAACTTAAAATATAACTTTTTTTCTTGTAACTTGCCTAATACTAGTCTCAAGTGCTCTTCATGCTCCTCAATGCTTTTGAAATATACCAAGATATCATCTATAAAGACTATCACAAATTTATCTAGAAAATCCCTAAATACTTTGTTTGTTAAGCCCATGAATGCAGCTAATGCATTCATTAATTCAAAGGGCATTACCAAAAATTCATAGTGCTCATATCTAGTCCTGAATGCTATCTTCTGAATGTCTTCTTCTTTTATCCTTAATTGATGGCATCTTGATCTCAAGTCTACTGTTGAGAATACCTAAGCTCCCTACAGCCGGTCAAATAGGTCATCTATCATAGGAAGAGAATATTTGTTCTTAATAGTGACCTTATTTAACTCTCTATAGTCTATACAAAGTGTTAAATCTAATTTTTAATTTTTCATTTATGTTCCTAATCCGATTTATAGTAGATCCTATGCTCATCCAATATAAATCCTCGACTTGAATTAGGAATTTCATTATTTATTTGGAGTCGCCACCTAACTAAAGTTGGGAAACATTATTGAATTAGAACTAATTGAGCGGATTAATTCTAATTTGGACAATTGGTCGACGAAATCTCCTCTTTTTATTTTTGTAAATGAAAAAGAAGAAGGAAAAACCAGAGATTCTCGACTCGGGGGGGCTAACCTATTAAAACCCTAAAGTTACCACCTTATCCTTATGAAATTTAGACCATATTATGATATTTTCTTCTTATTTTATTTTATTTTTTATTTTTATTTTTATTATATTATTTTTTTATTTTTGATACATATTAAAAAAATATTAAAACAACTCATACCAATTTAGAAAATGATTTTTTTTTTTCTTTTTAGAGTTGCCCCATAAGGGTGCATAAGTACTTGCTATTCAAGATCAAACAAGCCATAATTCGCTTTTTTAAAAAACTTTAGTGGGTTAGTTTAATTTTTAATTATGTAAACATGCCTAGTTTATGTTCATTATTATTTTTAAAGTTTTTTGAAAAAAATATAATCCTAAGTTTTATGATTTTCTAAAATTTTAATTTAAGAGAAACCAATTTTGAATTTACTTTGAAAAAGGATTTTTCTAAGTGATAAAACGATCTATTATTAATTCATGTTATTATCCTAAACTAATTATTTAATTTTAAAATTTTTATTTATTTTTTCTCATCATTTATTTATTATTATTATTTTATATTTTATATTATTTATTATTGTTTTATTATTATTATTTTTATATTAAACTAAACATATCTATTCTAAAAAACTTAATTAAAACCTTAACATTATTATTTATATTCTTTAGGATAATAAATTTCAAATAAAATAAATATCTAAGTAGAATAAATAAATAGATATGAAAATAAATAATAAATAAATAAAATAAAAAAATCAACTTACTTGGATATGGGTCGTGGCTAGCGGGTCGAGTCAGATCGGATCGGGTTGAATCGGTTGGATGGTTTTCATCGGCGACGTTTTAGCGGGTTTTGAGGGCATTTGAAGGTGGCTTTTCAAGGGTAGGTAATCTAACCGTGGCAGTGGATTTCTTTAGAAACGCCTCCAAGTGGTGGTTATTGGCTTGTTCGGCAATTGCGGCAAGGAAGAACTCCGGCAAGCTTCGAAACCTTGTGTTTTCTCTCTTTTTCTCTTCTGATGTGTGTTCTAGCTTCCCCATGTCGTGCTCTATTTATAGGCACTAGAAATCGAGCTGGATAAACTCGGATTTCCTTTGATTGGCACGAATCATATCTTCGATTAAAAACTCATCTCCAATTTGCTTAAATTCTTCTAAATCTTTGATTTTGTTATGGTTTTATGCTAATTGGATAATGTTTATCTCATTTTAGTTAAAGATTTGTTGGATTTGTGCAAAAAATCACATCAAAACGGCCGGATTTGGATTTTTCGCGATCGGCGAACATTTTGGACGAAGGTTGAAGATGATCACGCGCCCGGCGCATGCGCTCCCTTCGGCCATTCACAAGCTAACACGTGTCATGGGTGAAGGAAAAAAAATTGCAAAACGCGGATTGTGTCTCTCGCGATTCAAACTCGCGACCAAGCCCCCCCTCCCCCTCGCGCGCATGCACGAGGCCATGGTTCGAACCAATTGGGCTGGCCCAATTCTCGGTTTTATTTTACACGAATATTATACATAAGTGTGCCATTTTTTATTTATTTTATATTATTTTGAAATTCTAAAAATTTGTAAAAATTATTTAACTCTTTATTATTATTTCTAATATTATTTTCCAAAATTAGGATATTTTTTCTATTTATTTTATTTTTTCTTTTATTTTTCCTAAATAGAAGAAAAAATTGAAAAAAATGAAAAAATTTGTAAGAATAAAAAAATTATAAATTGAACATTATTAATGATTAAAGACAGAAATAGGGTGTTTACAACTGCTCCTCTTTGTAGTAAAGTTTGAAAAACTTAACTATAAAGACAAGAAAGACACCATTTTTAGCCAACATACTGAATGGATAATGCTCTAGTTGGCTAGTTATCTGAACTCGGTTCTAGTAGGAAAATGCTTCATGAGCTAATAATCCCACGAATGCTTTGTTATGATTAGTACTGCTTGGGGAATGATCTTAAATAATCTGATATCCTGGAGTAAGATACCATCTAGAAAAGTGCTCTATGAGCTAACTAATCAACGATAGAAAACATCTCAAGGATTGTTTAGGAGTGTGTTATTTGTGAGTGGACTAACTGATAACAAGGAAGCGTCCTACAAGACTGAAAACCATAAAGAAGAGATTGTTTAAGGAAGCGCTCTTATAAGCTGGCCACTCAATTAACAGAAGTGTTTAGCTAGACCAGTGACTGTTGGAGAAAAAATGTTCTGGAGGAGTGCTCTCATGAGCTGACTCGTCAATATTAGGAAGTGCCTTATAGGACTAATAACCTTAAAGGGGATAATCTAGAGAAGTGCTCCTATGAGCTGACTAATCAATAGACTATCGAGAAAAGTGCTCTTATGGGCTGACCAATCAATAAATTATCTAAAAAAGTGCTCTCATGAGCTGACTAATCGATAAATTATCTAGAAAAGTGCTCTTATGAGCTGACTAATCGACAAATTATCTAGAAAAGTGCTCTCATGAACTGACTAATCGACAAATGAGGAAGCATCTTATTTAGACTTGTAACCATAAGAGAGGATATCTTAAGAAAGTGCCCCATTATGGGCTGACTTTAAGAAAGTATATCCAAGAAAGTACCCCATTGTGGGTTGACTTTAAGTTATTGTATCTAGGAAAGTGCCCCATTATAGGCTTACTTCTAGAAAAGTATACTTGGGAAAGTACTCCAATGTGGGCTAACTAATCGATAGCGGGAAGCGTCTCTTTGGACTTGTAACCCTAAAGAAGAGACGTCTAGGAAGGTGCCCCTATAGGCTGACCTTAAGAGAGGATATCTAGGAAAGTGCCCCATTATGGGCTAACTCACCTAACATTTCTGAAAACGCTTCTGGTGAACTGGTCACACGATTGATAAGAGGCGTCGTTTAGACTGCTTAACTTAGAAGATGTGATTCATGATGAATGATGGTTATTTACTCTAAATGCTTACCGGTTTATCATTGATAGCAACCAAACAACCGAACCTTCATGTTAGTTTGCTCCTTCTTTGCTTACTCTTGCTTCAAAACAAAGCTGAAGGCCTTGATTTATTTTCTTTATTGTGAGCATGGCTCTTGTGATTGTGGTGCTATCCTATTAATGTACCAGATTTCATGTTCAAAAATAGGTGGAATTATATAAAAGAGAAAAATCCATTGAGATTTATCATTATTTTAATGTTCATTCTTCATGGTGAGGCAATAGGTAGTGTGTGTTTATGAAAGTTTGTTTAATGAGAATTGGTCAAAGTAATCGACCATTCACAAACATTAACTTTGCTTATAGAAGGAATGAAAACTAAACTCAACGAAATTTATACTGAATATTGGCCTTTATGAATCTTAGCAAATTTTCAATTTTCTTGCCTAAAGATAGTACATCTTAACAACATTCATATTAATGGGGTCTCTCAATTCCGAACCATCCATTTGATTTAATATTAAAGCTCCTCCTGACAACACCTTTTTTACAACATATGGGCCCTCATAGTTTAGGGTAAACTTCCTTCTTGAATCTTGAGCATTTGAGAGAACTTTCTTTAGCACTAGATCTCCTTCTATGAAACATGGAGGTTTCATTTTCTTGTTGAATGCTCGGGCCATTCTTTGTTGGTAGCACTGGTTGTGACATAACACAACAAGTCTTTTTTCATCGATCAAATTCAACTGATCAAGCCTCTTCTTAACCCAGTCTGACTCATCTAACTACGCTTCTAATAGGATCTTAAAGGATGGTATTTCGACTTCAATTAGTAGAACTACCTCAATACCATATACCAAAGAATATAGGGTAACTCCAGTAGATGTTCGAATTGAGGTTCTGTAAGCCATGAGGGTGAATGGTAGTATCTCGTGCCAATCTTTGTAAGTGATTGTCATTTTTTCAATAATTCTCTTGATGTTCTTGTTGGCCGCTTCCACTGTGCCATTCATTTGAGGATGGTAGGGAGTCGAATTTCTGTGGTTTATATGGAAGTGTTGACATAAATCTGTCATCAACTTGTTATTGAAGTTGGTGCCATTGTCGGTGATAATTGATTTAGGAACTCCATAGCGGGCTATTATATCCCTCTTCAGGAATCGGACTATTACCCCTTTGGTGACACTGGCGTATGATGAAGCTCCTACCCACTTGGTGAAGTAATCAATGGCCACCAGTATGAATTTGTGACCATTGGACGCTTTGGGAGTGATTGGCCCAATGATGTCGATTCCCCACATGGAGAATGGCCATGGTACAGACAACGAATGAAGCTCTTTAGCGAGGCATTTATCCGGTTTGCATAAACTTGACACAAGTGACAGTGCTTGACATATTTGATATAGTTGATTCCATTGTTAACCAATAATAGCCCATTCTCATGATTTTTTGAGCCAGCATATAGCCGTTCATGTGAGGTCCACATACTCCTTCATGCACTTCTTTCATCAGTTCATTTGCCTCTTTTTTATCCATACATCTTAGCAATGTGGTGTCAGGTGATCTTCTATAAAGCACAGGCCCATTTAGTAAGAAATGACTTGCTAAACTTCTAAATGTTCTTTGGTCATTTTTACTAGCCATTTCAGGGTATTTACTTTCTTGGAGAAAAGTTTTGATATAGTAATACCAGGGTTTATCATCTTATGCTTTCTCAATTATCAAACAGTAGGCGGGCCGATTTTCATTTTCTATTTTCAGTAGTTGAACTTCGGCTCCCCCTGTTATCTGAATCATAGAGGCTAATGTGGCGAGGGCATCTGCAAACTAATTTTGAGTCCTCGGGATGTATATGAATGCGACTGATTCGAACTCGTCAATCAACTCTGTCAAATGTTGATGATATGGTACCAATTTAGGGTCTTTAGTTTTGTATTCCCCTCATATTTGTAATATGATGAGTGAAGAATCTCCGTATACTTTTAATTCACGGATTTCCACGTGGCAAGCCATTTTGAGGCTGAGGATGCACACCTCATGTTTCACGATATTATTAGTATATGGAAATGTAAGTCTTGTCGCTGAAGGGAATTGTGTTCCTTCTTGTGATATTAGTATTGCCCCGATCCCACACCCGAATACATTGGCAGCTCTGTCAAAAAACATCTTCCATTTAGGGCTTTGTTCTGTCCCGTAGTCTTCTATTGGTTTGCCTTCTACTGTTAATATATTTTCATCAGGGAATTGGGCTTGTGATTCTCGAAGATCTCCCTCAATTGGGTGTTATGCCAACTGATCAACTAAAGATTGCCCTTTTATCAAATTTTGATTTATATATGTGATATCAAATTCTGATAAGAGCATTTGCCATTTGGAGATTCCCCCTAACAAAACGGGCTTCTCTGCCAAGTACCTTAGGGGATCGTGTCTTGTTAGCAACTCAATAGGGTAGTAAAAGGTGTACTACCTTAACCGGTGCATAACTCAAATCAAAGAACAACAAGTCCTTTCTATTTCAGAGTACCTCTGTTCCCCGTTTGTGAACTTCTTGCTTAGATAGTATATGGAATGTTCCCTTCCTTCTTCATCTTTCTATTCCAGCACACACCCCATGGATTCAGGGAGTATCGTGAGGTACAAGAATAAGGGCTTTCCTTGTTTTGGAACTATCAAGACTGGGGGATTTGTGAGATTGTCTTTGATCGTTCTGAATGCTTCTTCGCATTCATCGTCCCATTCTACTATAGCATTCTTTTTTAGTAGACGGAATAGTGGGCAGCATTTGTCTATGAGCTGTGAGATGAAACGTGCTATGTAATTCAACCTTCCTAGCAGACCTCTCACCTCTTTGATAGTACACGGAGAGGGTAGTTCTAGTATGGCCTTTACCTTGTCAGGATCCATTTTAATACCTTCTTGGCTTATAAGAAATCCTAACAGCTTGCCTGTCGTGACCTAAAAATACACTTTTCAGGATTTAACTTGAGCTGAAACTTTCACAATCGCTTGAACAATTTCTTCAGGATAATCGCATGGCTTTCTTCTCCCTTAGACTTGGCTATCATATCACTAACGTATACTTCAACTTCTTGATACATCATGTCATGAAGTATCACAACCATGGCTCTATGATACATTACGCCGACGTTCTTCAAACTAAAAGGCATAACTTTGTAATAGAAAGTTCCCCATGTTGTGATAAAGGTTGTTTTAGTTTTATCTTCTTCAACTTTTTTAATCTGATTATATCCAGAGAAACCATCCATAAATAAAAATAGATGATTCCCTAGGGTATTATCTACCAGGAAGTCAATGTGAGGTAGAGGGAAATTGTCTTTAGGCATAGCTTGATTTAAGTCTCGAAAGTCTATACACACTTGCACTTTCCCATTCTTTTTTAGAATGGGGACTATATTTTCTACCCATTTTAGGTAGTCTGACACCTCAATAAACCCCACCTCTAGTAGTTTTTTTACTTCATCTTCGATCTTTAGTAAGATGTCGGGCTTAAACCTTCTCAACTTTTGTTTTTTACGTTTGACATCTTCTCTTGTGGGAAGTTTGTGAACTACTATTGACTGGTCGAGTCCTAGCATGTCGCCATATGACCAGGCGAATACATCAACATATTCAGTTAACAACTCGGTTATCTCACACTTTTGCTCGTCACTCAAATTGGCCCTAATCTTGAGGTTTTTGGGTTCCTCTATGCTTCCTAGATTTACTGTCTCCATCGACTCATTGATTGAGATTTTACTTTGTTCATGTTTTTGCTAACTTTCTTGTATTATTTCGTGGTCAAGGACATCACTTTCAACGGCTGACCCAACAGTGTCAAAAACGATATCAATGTTTTCATTACTTATCTGTGCGAAATGTCCCTAACGTTCGATAGTAGGCAATTTGTGGGTAAAGTGAAACGATAACATATGTATATAAGAAAAAGAGATAAATTGCAATTTATTGAATTTGAAGAATGATAATCACAATGAAAATCTATTTAATAATTGTTCCCTATCCTTGAGCTGACCTAGTGCTATTAACAGGATAACAGAACTAATTGTTAAGAGCTGGATGTTGATTGGACGTATGAGCGATTGAGCCCTCATTGCTGACGCCGGTTCGACTTATCACTGGCTCTTGAATGGTAGTTGCTCGCATGAATGATTGTTGGAGGGGTGGAAAATGCATCTAAGCATCACTTAGCTTCTCTTTCCTTCTGCTTCTGATACCTCTTGCTTGTGCCTCTTCTTGGGGTGTAGGAATGTACCCTAGTCGAAATGTCCCTTGTTGTCCTTCCTTGAACTGATGGCCCTCCTTGCTTGTTACCATGTTCACTTCATTGAATATTTGGAGCCCAAAGTCTTCAGAACCATCTTCCCCGATGTAGGGTAAAGTTGTTTCTTTATAGATAGCATAGTCCTGCTCTCCTAATACGGTGATGATTTGTCCATTTGCTATGAACTTGACCTTCTAATGAAGACTCGAGGGTATGGCTCTGGTAGTGTGTATCCATAGCCTTCCCAATAGTAGATTGAAAGATCTTAGAATGTCGAAGACTTAGAAGGATATGTGGAACATCTATGAACTAATCTTCACTGACAAGTTGATTTCCCTCACTATCTCTCTCTTGGACCCATCGAAGGCCCTAACCACTATCAAGCTTGGCTTGATGTTACTCATATTGACCCCCAGCAGGTCAAGGGTGGCCAAAGGGCATACACTGAGGGAAGATTCATTGTCTATGAGTACTCTAGAGACAATTGTGTCATTGCATTTTACCACTATAAACAGTGGTTTCGTGTATTGGTCTCCATTTTCTCCTAGCTCTTCGGGAGAGAAAGATATTTGATTCATGGTGAAGATTGAATCTGCCACATGGCTCAATTTCTCTATTGCGATGCCTTCCGGTACCTTAACCTGTTTGAGTACTCTAAAGAGTGCTTCCCTGTGAGGCTTAGATGTTATGAGGAGGCCCATGAGTGATATCTGGGATAGAACTTTATTAAGTTGTTCCATGATTTTGTATTCACTCACCTTGATCATTTTTGTGAATGCAAGGAGCCCCACTTCTTCCTCTTTCTCTACCATGGTGTTAGGCTCTTCAATTGAGGTCTTGTACTTAGGGTTATAAATCCTCCCAAAACGAGTGATTCCTCCTATGATGGGAGGCCTTTCTTGATCGAGGGCCTGATAGTCGAATGGTGCCACCTTATACCTCTCTAAGGGTATTGGGACATTGAATACATATCTCTTCTTTGGGATTTGCACCTCAGTAACCTGTCCCTCGTAGCACTTTATGACTATTGGCTTGGGGTCCGATTTGATCATGTTTATGGACTCCTCTTTTTCCTTTGGTGGGTTGTCTTCTTTCTCAAATTCAAGCCCCCATCCACTAGGTGGCCCATACTTGGTTGGGGTGAAAGAGTAATTCACTAGATACTCGAACCTCTCGTGTGATTCGCCTAGGGTACCAACTATTGGGTCTCCAGCTAACCACCTCTTCTTGATCTATGATTTGGGGGTTTTTTCTAAGACTTGGTGCAGACTGCTTTTTTGCTACGATGTTACCTTCGTCTGTTTTGGGGACTCTTTTGATTTGGAGTCTGGCTCTTTAGATGTAATCATATTGATGGTAGGCTTGCAGTTAGGCAATAGGTAGTGTTGACATTAGGTGTTGGTGCATTGATAAAGTCTAACTACACTACCCCACGTCAATCAAGTCTTGTATTTTGTTTTGGAGCCTCTAGCATTTGTCTGTGGAATGCCCCTCTTGTCCCATGTAGTAATCACATTTAAGGCTCGGGTCAAAATTTCTTAGTTTGTAGCGATCACTGGGAATCTCAAAGCTGATCAAATTATCTGCTCATAACCGTGCAAAGACCTGGCTGAGCGGGATCGGTATTAGAGTGAATTGTCTCATGGCCCTGGTAGCCTGGGTGTGATTCATTGGTGATTGCTGGATTGGGGCATTTGTGGTCTGAAATGTTACATGGGACCCAACCCTATCAACTTTGCCAGAATTAACCGTGTTGACGGTGGATTCCTTAACTTTATTACCTCCCACGGGCCTTTGAGAAGATGCAACTTTAGGATGGTTGACTGTCTAGAGTCTCCCTGATGTAATGGCATTCTCAATTTGGCACCCTGCTGCCACCACCTCCACGAAACTGGATGACGTCTGGCCTACTAGATGTGAGAAGTAAGTCTTCTCTAGAGCGTTAACAAAGATGAATGTTAAAGATTTGTTGGATTTATGCAAAAAATTGCATCAAAACAGCCAAATTTGGATTTTCCGCAGCCGGCGAGCATTTTAGATGGAGGTTGAAGATGATCATGTGCCCGACGCGTGCACTCACTCCATCCAATCACAAGTCGACACGTATCTTGGGCGAAGGAAAAAAATTGCAAAACGCAGATTGCGTCTCCCGCGATTCGAACTCACGACCAAACCCATGCCATTTTTTATTTATTTTATATTATTTTGAAATTCTAAAAGTTTGTAAAAATTATTTAACTCTTTTATTATTATTTCTAATATTATTTTCTAAAATTGGGATATTTTTCCTATTTATTTTTCCTAAATAGAAGAAAAAAATGAAAAAATTTGTAAATTGAACATTATTAATGATTAGGGACAAAAGTGGGGTGTTTACATAAAGTCTTATGTTTCCATCTTTCTTCTTAATAAACAAGACTAGTGCACCTCAAGGAGAGACATTGGGTCTTATGAAACCTTTATCCTGTAGCTCCTGTAACTGTTTCCTTAGTCCTTTTAATTCTACTGGTGTCATCCTATAAACTGGTTTTGATATCGATACTGTGTCCTGTACCAAATCAATATTAAATTCTATCTCCCTAGTTGGGGGTAAACTAGGAAAGTCTTCAACACACACTTTTGGAAACTCTCTCACTATAGGTACTACTTCTATCTTAGCTTCCACACTAACTTCAACGGATATAGTTACCAGCATATTCTTTTCCCAAATCTCATAAGTAGGTAATCTAGTGGGTCTCTACACTTTTAATTTATACTCAAAAGTACTCTTCCCCGAGTATATTGAATTGCACCACCATGTTGTGACAGTTAATGGTGGCATGGTACTTTAATAGCTAGTTGACACCTAGAATAATGTTAAACTTTACCATCTCCAATATTAGGAGATCTATTGACATCACCTTACCCTGTATCTTTATTCCGACTCCCCTACATATCCTACTTATCTTCCCTCCAACTCCTAAAGTAGTACTAATAGCTAGACAATCATTTATATGTTCAGCATTCAATGTACATGCACATACAAAATTCTTAGATACATAAGATACTGATGCACTGATATTAAACAGTATATAAGCATTGCAGGAGAGTACTGGAAGCATACCTACATTGTTATCTATGTCAGGGATGTCTTGATGTTGTTGTTACTGTATAGTAAATACCCTAGTAGGAACTTGTTGTCTAAGACCCCCTATCTATGGTCTACCACTTTATCCCCTTACTAAAGGTCTAGCTACCTATTGAGCTAGGCTTGCCTGATTTCTTACTTGTCCTTAAGGACAATTAACTACTTTATGTCCTCTCTGTTTATACACATGATAGAAAATTAAGGGGACTAACCTCTTAGTGTAATGCCTACTAATGTATCTAATCTTCCTATAAAAGAAGCATGCCCCATCTAGCCATCTACACTCTCTCAATTCATAAGGCCCATAACATCTGGTACGTTTGACATTTGGGCCTACTGTAGGAAGTGCTAAAGGCCATTGTCTGATTTGTAGAAGAGGGGCTACAACACTCTGTGTCCTACTCTAATGTATATGATGTCTCTTACCCTTATCTTGCCCTATTCCACTCGAGGCAAGTCTTTTTCCTAGAGCAATTATTACTCTACAACTCTTTTGTTCCTATATACTTTTTCTAGTTTGCTCAAGGTACTTGGCCTTATCAACCATTTCAACATCTGCATTCAGTTAAAAGGCCTCAATTGCAAGTTGAAGGTCTAAATCTAAGCCCCTAAAAAATCTTTTGGCTCAGGACCTATCATCATTACAGGCATTTTCAAGAAGGAATTGGATTAGGCAATTCAATTCCACCTCATATTCTTCCACCATTCTATCCCCTTGTTCACAATTATAGTACTCATTCTCCATCATGTCCTTAAAGCTGCTAAGGAAATATCACTGATAGAACAATTCTCTAAATACTGCCCATTTCATGCATTCCCCTGCAAGTTTGGGAGCTGAGGCCCACCATTATGTGGCAATTCCCTTCAACATAAATGTAGCATAATTGACCTTCTTATCTTCTGGTGTCTAAAAGACAGGAAATGTCTTCTCAATTTCCTATACCTAGTCCTCAGCCTCAATTAGATCATCCACTCTAAGATTAAACTCTTTAGCCACTCTAATGAACCTATTAAAACTAATGGGTTCATTAGCATTCCTATACTGTTAGATATTGGGGGCTTGGTGTTGTTGTGTTAACAGTCCTATCAAGTGATTCACAGTATGTAATAGTTAAACTATCTCTTTAGTCATCTGACCCTATCCCCCTTGTGACTATTGATTTTGGAAATCTTCCTCATTGGGGTTGCCACGTCCAACACCCCTTCCAGCTTTTGATCTAGTGATTCTTCTTGGAGGCATTCTATTTTAAAAGAGACAACTGGATCTACTTAAGTTAATATCAATCAAAGTTAATGTCATGGTATGTTGGTATACACATATACCACTACACATAATGTATACCCATATATGTAACTTAGTAGTTGGAATAAATGAAAATAAAATAGTAGTACAATAAAATAAATTATTGAATAAATAACGTGCTATATTTTCCCACTCTCTTCATGTCTCACCATCTTATAAATTAAATATGTAATTCTCTAAAGATCACATTTTATGTTATATCATTTGAAACTTATGTCTAATGATCAATACTTAATTTTCTAAGGATCAACAAGCCTAAGTTATTCAGGATCATCAACCTGTGTTCTATAGATCAAAACCTAATTCCCTAAAGATCATTAACTTGTTCTCTATAGATCCAAACTTAAGTCTCTAAATATCATAAACTTAGGCTTTGATACCATCTTAGCTTTAACGCCTTGAAACCATAGGTTGTGCTACTGCTTGCTACGTGTTTTTATCATACAAGAACACATTAAGGCTTTGAGACTGCTCTGATACCATGTAATTTAACAATTCTTGTAAATTACCATTCACTATCTACAATAATACCATCATGATATGAAAACATTTTAATCCATCCTTTAAACCCTGAAACCAATTTAACATGAATTCATATTCAATATCTAATACAGAAGAAGTCGATAAAACTCCAATTTAATATTCTTCCGATACTGCTAACTATTACATCCCAATAAGAAAATTCTTTCTAAATTCTAATCACCATAGTAATAATGATAACCATCTTCTTCCTCTCTTTATGGTTCACCAAATCCCAGGTTATCTTCTAGGTTATTATCTCTCTCAATACCTACATCTAAAAATAAATTCCTCGAAGGGTGAGCTAATGCCCAATATGTATAATACAAACACACATGCATGAACAAACATGAACAGGTATTGCATGCATTATGTAGTACTTAAACAGTAATAACATTTCATGATATTATTTAAGCCCACAAGCAACAACAGGGCAGTCATAACCCCCTTAACACAATTATCAAATTGGAACATTAATTGTTAATGGGAACTATCACTATAGGCCTCACACCCATAATCCCTTAAACCACTAAAACTTGGTGATGAGAACTGTCACTACAGGCCTCACACCCATGATCTCTTAAACTACTTAAACTTGGTGATGTGAACTACAACTACGAGCCCTATACCCATGATCACTTAAACACTTAAACTTGATGATGTGAACTGCCACTACTTACCCCACACCCATGATCACTTAAGTAATTAAACCTTAAACCAACCTAGATCATTTCCAAGCATGACTCCATTAGGAACAACATCACACAAGAATCATTAGAGTGCTTTCTAAGGATCTACCACAATAGGCCCCTAGGTCGAGCCAAGCACAAACAGCATACATTTAAACTCTTAACCAGTCTTGTACTTAATCCATTTCAACAATATATTCTAACTTAAGCAAACATAAGAAACACACAAGTTATATATATCTTGAATTCTAGCCTTAAGCACGTCTAGTCTTGAATTTAAGCTAAGCTAAAATCTGTAAAACATCAATAAGTTCTTCTTAATACTAATCTAAAATTAATGTAATCTCTTAACTCTCTTAATCTATTAAATTTTTTAAGGCCTTACTAGTTGTTTAGGTTGCGTGAAAATTAGCTTGATTAGAAGTTAAGTAAGTATACAATTAAGTTATGTTTTACTCGACATGGCCATGTTGAAGGTCGTGTAACTCAACACGAGGTGGTACACGATCATGTCAAAGGTTATGTACCTTTTAGTGTAGGATATAAAATTTACACAAGACGAGATACGATTATGTTGGGAGGTCATGTTCCTTTCTGTAAGGTCTGGGTTCAACACGAGCATGGCATGACTGTGTTGGGGGGCCATGTATCTCTCAATTCATCTAGGTTTAACATGGTCGAGACATTGTTATGATTGGGAGGCCATGTATCTCTTGGTACTGTTTCACGAACCTTAATTCCTCTATACCAATTCATCCTAATTTCGATTCGTTTTGTTCCCAGGTTTAATTTATCCCTAAAACATGTATTTTCTAATTAAATCACATGGACTAGAATACTTACATCGAAATTTCTACAAATTGAATCCTTGATCCATTGATTCTCATGCTCGTTACATCCCATCTTTAATTCGAATTCTAGATAAATAAGATGAGATAACTAGGTAAATCTTCAATTCAGTGTTCTAATTAACGATTTCATAGTAAAACCTTACCTCCTGTAATCGGATAGCATGTCGACGAATTCTTCTTAGTTGCCTTAGGGTGTCTTGAGGGCGTTTTCCTCTTTTTTGTTTACTGGTTCATTGTACAAAATGGTAAAGGAGGTTCTTTAAGTTAACTTAAGTATTTATACCCTTTATATAAAATAACTCATTTGTCCCTTATTTATGTATAATTTTTATCCTTAACCTTGGCTTTACGTTATAGCATATATCATATAAAATAAAATTTGGGTATTTACTCCTAAAGTAAAATTCGTCATCCGACGCATTCCTTTCGCTCACCAGAATTATGAGACTCCTATTTATCTATCAAGGTTGGAGTCTTCTACTCCCACATTTTCACATTCCTCATTTGTCGTATCTCTATCACTGTTGGTCATACAATTAATTACCTCAGTTCTGTCGCGTGGCTTACCTAATACAATATATCAATTTGCCAAAGGCCTATGTAACCACATTTACGGTACGGCATTTTAATGCCTTCATATTGAACACTATAGACAGCTTATCAAAATTGACCTGATCACATAGTCTAGCAAATCGACTTCTCTTTGTGTTAAATTATAAGTGTCAAATATTAGCACTAGGCCAATTGCGTCTCTTATCTTCTTCAAAGCAAAAGAGGTACGTAGTACTCCAGTGAAAGTATACGAATTCGAACCCATATAACAACTGAATTAAAAATTGAATTAGAAGTCCCAAAATTAGGTATCAAACTTGTACTAGTAAAACCTTGACTACTAATAAATCAGGAAACATCTCTGATGACCCATTTCAAATCTTGAAGAATCATATTACAGTTGAAGTATCATGCATTTGATCCTATTGCAACTACAGTGCCCCCACATGATTCAAATTAGCACTCTAAGCAACCTGAGCAGCATTAACATCCCGTTTGGACTTAACAATTGGTTAGAGCCTTCCATGTGATTATGTTGCATCTTTGAATCAAATTCAACATTGTAATCCTCCACATCAGTCCCATCCTATAGTAAGCTTGAAGATTCAGGTTAGTAATTGCTTTTTCCTTCATAAAATATTCGTTTGGTTCGCACAGCTCATGGTAACTAGAGCAAGGCTTTAGGAATTTATGGTGCAGAAGGCAGCATTATCAACGAAGTTGCGTATAAAGCAAGAAGGGAAGAAAAAAAAGGAAAGGAAGCCAATCTACAGAGGAACTATATGTTGAGATCGATATCTTCATATTGCCTAATACTAGAATTGAAATAAAAAACGGTGGGTTCTTAACTTGTAATGCAGCTCAGTCATCAACAAAGATAAGTAATTAATCATGTTGTCAATCAAATTTCTCCTAGGTTCAATAGAGCTTTAGTAGGCTTGAATTAATTGGAGCGAGCAAACGTGAGCTAAGAAGGTATTAGAGATAGTTCCAGTGCATGTACTCCTACACTCAAGTTAGTAGAATACAAGAAAAGGTGGAGATTTAGAGCAACAACATAGTATTAAGGAGTCAAGATTGTAGGGTTGTGAATCCTTTACCAGAGGGTCTTGTTCACCTTTTATAATACAATCAATACCCTAGATATAATATAATGTCGTTTATTGAATTATGTAAAATATACGATTTATCTAATATCACATAGACAAGTTTGTAAAATCACAACGTACATATTTGTGAATCATACACAATATATAACTCTACATCTTCACACAAATCGATTTACAAATATAAAATTTTATACAAGAAAAGTTGGCATGCCAAAAATTAAAGTATAAGCTACTGTGAAAACGACATTGTAAATCTTCTAAATTTCCATAACAAAACAAAATTGCGACTATATGTTGACATTAAGGATTGCAATAATAACATAATGCATCTGAATAGCATAAATTTTAAATATATTCAAGCATCTATACCTCTTTACCTCTTGTTCAATCCATTGAACACAATCATCAATTATTCAATTGACTCCATTCAAATAGGTTAAACATAAAACCTCATTTTCACAACAATTAATTATATCATAGAAACTTGATAAAATATTAAAAGGAAACACATTCATAATAGAAATATCTCAATTTGAGTTTCTTAAGTATTTATATTGTGAAACCCGCGAACTTAATTTCGTATAATAGTGAAATAATTAAAAAAAATTATTAAAAACCTTAAAACACTCTTCGACTAGAATATAATAATAGAAATAAGTGTATTAGTGGTAAACCATAAGAAAATTTTAAGTAAATGATGCCGTAGATCAAAGTCATAGAATTAGATTGTTAAATAGTATATATATACATATATAAGGAGACCGAGGACCCACAACTATCCTCTTTACACAACATAACGTAAGAAAAGAAGCAGACAAAAAGGAAAAGAAGAAGAAGACAAGAACGGGAACGGGGAAGAAAACAAAAAAGGAAAAACCAAACAAAAAAAGTCATAAATTGCACATATGACCTAGATCGACGATCCAAGATCACCCTCATGTTCCTTAAGGTGAGTGTAACTCAACTAAATTAACTTTTCACGAAACGGAGTGTATTTCTAAAAGTTATATTTAAAAAATAAATATGTATAAAAACTAGTATTTTATTAAAAATTAGTTGTAATAGCTTAAAAAACACTAAATAAAGTGATCTAAACTATGTATTTAGTGTATTAATATGTTTTTCCCTAATTTTCTAGGTGAAGAGGGTTTCGGTTCGAGAATACCCGAGGATTACTTCGAGTAAAATCCCGACAAAATGAGACCGAGATGAGTAGGATTCCGTGATGTATTGTATTGTATATATATCGATGATTTTGTGAATTTAATATATACTTTGCTGTATATATATACACTGTTTCGTGTACTGTGAACGTTTGTGGCTTGTCCCCTGGTGCGAGTAGCAATATATATATATACATATACATGAAATTCTTGGAATTGCTGGAGTCGTTCTGCTGTGCGAGCAAAATCCGTTGAAACCTAGCCTGTGCCTTCCTTCCTCATGGAGGCTGAGCAATAGGTACATATACATAAATATATGTAAGACGTTGAGGCGTCGTGCTTTTCCGAGGAGTGTATATCAGGGATCCATTGCTGGATTGTGTTAGACTGTTCCTCTTTGTGTTGCTGTAAACAAGGACTATACATACATAAGTAGTAGGAGTTGGACATGCTGTGATGATTGAGGCTTCCAGATGTTGCACCGTAAATGGAATCATATAGATATAGATATATATATATATATATAACAAAAAAAAAATCCTGGTTGCTGCCTCTGACCCGTGGTGTAAGGAGCGTGCGCCTGGAGTTGTTTTGCCCCTTCTTTTGCTGCTAATAAGTGACCGTAGGCTTATATATATACACACATGATTGCATGGAGAGTGTGCAGCATTCCATCATCTTCCCTTTGCCGGCCATCCTTGCGCCTTGTTCTTGTTCTTGTTTTGTTGTTGTGGTGTGGAGCAATTTGAAATAGGGGATGGCAGGGTGCACTTCAAGGAGGTATGAAATGATACAGTAGATGTAGGTGAAATAAGCTAGCTGGTCAAGAACGGAGGAGTTGGAGAATTTACGTTATATGACGTCTTGCTAGATGACAGATGGGTTCATGTGTATATAAAGTATGATGAGAAGAGGAATAGAAGTTAAATTTAAAGATGTGATACATAAGATGAAATGGAAGTGGGAATTAGGATTATAGTGTGTTAGTTGTTTTCTAAGCTTGTGTACTAAGAAATTGAAAAAAAAAAAAAAAAAGTGAAGACTCATGAATAAGACTAGGAGATAACATGTAGGGGTATGTAAAGGTGAAGTTTAACCCCCTTAATGCGAATAGGTATAAAGTTATAAGTGGTAGGAAAAGATGTCACTATGTGATGTGCCTAAACACACTTGAAAGCACATTCAAAAGACTTAAGAAAAACTATCTCAAGTCAAGGCAAAATCGGATCCAAAAATAAGGGCAATTTCACGTGAACCAAGTGAAGAAATGATGAAATCCAAATGTCCAATGATATAATTAGAATACCACACTGATAATACCTTCTAACAACACCCTAATCTTATATAATCCACGCAATAATCCACAATTTGACAAAGAAAAAACCATAACAAAATAATCCCTTTTCAAATAGTGAAGAACACACTTCCAAGGGAAATCTTCAATGATGAACCAATATAATTGATAAATACTTCAAATAAGTACAAGGATTCGTGAACAATAAGATGTATATCTGACCAAGAAATATCTCAATTCAACCCTAGATATGACACACTAGAGAAGAAAAGAAATCACAACAAAATGAAATTGATATAACTCACAATTTCAAGATGTTGCACTCGCCGCAATTTCAACTCTTGGGATTGAAATTGATAAGAGTTTGGAACCAAGGTATGAACCCTAATTCTCACGTGAAAGGAGGTGTATAATCTGCAAAATGATAAGCTCCTCAAACCCTCTCTTAAGCAAGTATTTATACTTGCTACTCCTAGGGTTAAAAAGTGCTCAAAATTACAAGTATGTCACTTTTAAGGTGGCTAGCCCTAAATGAAAATTATAAGGAAATAAAAGTGTCCCAAAACCAAATACAACAAAAAATAGTTCATAAAAGAGTAAATATATAAAGAAATGGTTCTTCATGATCCCAGTTGTAAACACCCCATTTTTGCCCTAAGAATAAATAATAATTGATAATAATCAATTCTTAATTTTTTCCAAATTTTTTCAATTTTTCTTTAATTTAGCATAAATAATAAAAATATTCAAAAAAATGAAAATAAATAGGAAAACACATCAATTTTGAAAAATGATTTCAGAAATGGCAATAATAAATAGTAAATAATTTTTGCAAATTTTTGAAATTTCAAAAAATACAAAAAAAATAAAAAAATCGCATTGCATATATGCAATTTGCGAAATTAGAAAAATTAGGAAAATGGGCTAGCCCAGCTGGTCCGGACCATGGGCTAAGGCGCGCGTAGGGGGGCTCGGTCGCAGGTTCGAATCGCGGGGGAGGCAGTTTCCGCGTTTTGAGTTTTTTTACTTATCCAGGACACGTGGCAGCATCCGATTGGTTGGAGGAAACGCACACGCCAAGCGCGTGATCGTCTTCAACCTCGGTCCGAGATCGCCAGCGAGGGGAAAAATTCGAATTTCGGCCGTTTCGATTCGATTTTTTGCACAAATCCAACAGATCTTCAACAGAATTGAGATAAACATCATCCAATTGGAATCAAATCTCAACAAATCAAAGGATTTACACGAATCGGAGTTGGTTTATTTAACCGTCGATCCGATTTGCTTCTATCAGTGGAAATCCGAGCTTATCCAGCTCGATTTTGAACGCCTATAAATAGAGGAGGAGGGGAGGAAGCCAGATCACGAATCATAATTGAGAAAAAGTGAGAAAAGAGAGCAAATCGGAAAGCATCGGAGGAAACCCAAAACCGCGAACCGCCGACCGGAGCTGAACCACCACCAGGAGACGTTCTGAGAGCAAACCACCGCCACCATTGGATTCAGCACCCTCGAGAAGCTAGGATTCGACACCTCACTTGTGACAAAAGACCGCCGGAACGCCGTGAACGAGCATCCTCCGCCACCGTGTCCGACCGATCCGACCCGACCCGCTTTGACCCGCGCACCGACCCAGATCCAGGTAAGTCGGATTTTCCGGATTTTTTTTGTTTATTTATTTATTCCGAATTGATTTATTATTTGTTATTTAGTTAGTTATTTATTTATTTATTTGTTTATGTTTTATTTCCATAAGTAGAAAAATGTAGAAATTAGATTTTTAGGATTTAATAATGTAGTAAAATAATAAAAAATAAAAAATAATAAAATAATAAAAATAAATAAAAAGAAAAATAATAAAAATGTAGATAAAAATATTAGAAGAAGCAATAATAAAATTTTAGATTTCAAAATAGGATAAATAATAGTTTAGGATAAAATTTTTAACAAAAAATTCAAAAATTATAAAAAATCAACAAAAATCATAAAATTAATAAAAAAACTATAAAAATCATGAAAACTTAGAAAAATTATAAAAAATAGTAGAAGAATCATAAAAATCATAAAAATAATTAAAAAATCATAAAATCACAAAAATTTATAAAAATCATAAAATCATGAAAATTCAAAAATTATAAAAAAAAAAAGGAGTTTTAGCACTTAGAAAAAACCATTTTCCTCAAATAAATCAAAAATTGATGTTTTCCCCTAAAAATCATTTTCAAAAATCAAATTAAAGCTTAGGCTTACATTTTTTAGAAAAAAAAAATGGTAAGAACATAAATCAAAAGAGATTTCAAAATTAAAATTCACAAACAAACTTAAAGTTTTCAGAAAAGCAAACTACGGCTTGTTTGATCCTGAGTAGCAGGTAAGTAGGCACCCATTCGGGTCAACCCATAAAAATGAATGAAAAATCATTTTCTTGAAATAATTCAAAAACATAATAAAAAGTAACAGAAACACAATAAAAGACATTTCTAAAGAGAGACAATTTTTAGGAGATTAGGTGGTAACCGTAAGGTTTTAATAGGTTAGCCTCCGGACTTAGAAACTCTGGTTTTCCCTTTTCCTCTTTTCACAAAAACGAAAAGAGGAAATAACGACGACTAGTGGTCCAAATTAAGACTAATCTGCTCCTTTAGTCTTAATTCAATATTTCCCAACAACAGTTGGGTGGCGACTCCAAAAATCAAACGAAATTCCTAACTCAAGTCGATGATCTACATTAGATGAGCATAGGGTCTAGTCTAGATCGAATTAGGAATGGGAATTCAAAAATTAGACTCGACACCGGTCTTCAAGAAGCTTTTGAATCAGGTTCCGTTAACAACCCTGATTCACTCAGTACTAAGGGTATTTTTGCATCTTGTAAGACTGACAAATGAACCTGCTAAAATGCATCAAAATTATAGTGCAAAGATGTAGAAAGTGAGTTAGACTTCTCAAGGTTAGGTTTCTCTAGCAAAACCCTCATAACTAGATTCTGGAGACCCTTAGCTCGGGCCCTGGTGATAGGTCCTAAAAAAGTCTGATTCCTATCACTATGTCATGTATGTTGTTATGGGAAGTAATAAGTGACGTGAAGTATGTAGTCAAGCCCTTACACGCAATACAAATTATGGAAGAGAAATTCTAGGCTTTAATGATCCAACTTGATGTGCTCAAAACCAAGTTAAAGCACAATCAAATGACTCAAAGAAAACAATCCTCAAGTCACAATCAAACTGGTTCAATCAACTAGGAAATTGCGTGACCCTAGTGGAACTTTGATGAAATCCAATGGTTCAAAGGTTCAATTAACTTCCACTAACGATCAATTTCACTAATCAACAATAAGAACAAGAGAATTACACGTGAAATGGATGAAAAAAACAAGCACAAAAATCGTGATCTCAAATCCTTCCAATAATTCCAATTCACACCAGTCACTAAAGAGCATTCAATCTCAATGAACAATCAACCTTACAAGATGATTATCCACGAATTACAATCACCAATAAGTCCAAGAAAGATTCAAATCTACCCTAGATATGACTCACTAGAGAAGAAATGAACATACAACAAAGATGAATCGATATGACTCACAATTCTCCTTTGTCGCACTCGCCACAATTCCAATTCTTGGGTTGAAATTGATAAGAGGTTTGAACTAAGGATGAACCCTAATTCCACACGTGAAAGTGCTAGGTTATTTCTGCAAAATATGGCCTCCTCAAACCCTATTCTAAGCAAGTATTTATACTTGCTACTCCTAAGGTTAGAAAATGGTCAAAATTACAAGTTTGCCACTTTTAAGGTGGCTAGCCCTAAATGAAAATTACAAGGAAATGAAAGTGTCTCAAAACCAAATACAACCAAAAATAGTTCATAAAACAATTACAAAGTACAAATTATCATAAGTCTTCATGAACCAATGCCTCAGAATGGAAAACAATCGCAGTGGGTCTTTGATTGTCACTCTGAAAATGTTCTGTGTCCATCAACTGTTGTAGGACATATTGGCATCCCATGGAGAATTATTATTGTACCTGTAAGATTATTTCTCAAATATTTATTAGAATAATAGACATAAAGTAAAATATGAGTGATTTGGATCATCATCTAAATCGAGTTCTGAAAGTGTCGAAGGTGCTAGAAATTTTCCCATCACAAGTCTTCTCATATATGTACGTATGTTATAGGTATATAAAAGTGAGATAGGAAGAGTGGTAGTACATGAACTCGATTACAACATGCATAACTCCTTCTAAGATGTATACGTCAAAGGAGGTATGTGAATCAAGTTCAACAATTAAATGCCTATGGTATTGATGTAGGCATATTCGAGGATAATACATGGAGTTCTAGTTGTGAATGTAAGTATAGAGAGGGAATGGGAAAAGAGGAATGCAACGATGGATGTTGTACCGGTCCTCTGTAGCTTATTAATATATCACGTCTACTGTATGTATGTTGTCTACTTGTTTGTATTAACTTATGCTTGCTCCTAGAATGATTTCGTGTATGGTGATTGGTTATTCCCATGATTGTTGATTGCATTTATACTAGATTGTACGATCACCTTCAAAACTTTAATTAATTATGAGGTTTAATTAATAACCCGGAATGCATCACACGAGACATTGCATGAGATTGAAGGCTATCACTGTCACGGGAGGCGTCAGAAGTGATCAGAGGATCGTTGTTCCACCAAGTGCGAACTAAGTGATTACAGCATTGTCGTGCTTTAACGGTTCCGAGTCTAGCTCGTCCCTTGAGGGTATAATGCCCGATGTATTAAGGCACCTGGAGCTTAAAACATTAAAGCTAAGACACAGTTTAATTAAGTGATAAGAATAATAAAGATGTGAGTAAGACCCAGGCACTGACGGTGGCTTTGGAATCCCCAACCTAAGGTCAAGGGGGCATAAACCCTAGATTTCATGTCGGTTACCGGAAGACCACGTGAGATATTGCATTCATATGTTTGTTCGTGCATAGCACTTGTTGATAACTTGATTGAATTTTGATGTGTGTGTTGCAACACTGAGAAATTGCACCCTTTCTCATTAAGATTTGGCTTACCTTCCTATAGATTTTGTCTTGTAGGTAGGGATTACCTAAACTTCCTGATGAACTGACGAACTAAGGTGAGTAAACGTCGCATCATTGGGTGACATGGTAGTGAAAAGGTTGTGAGACCCAGATAGAGATAAGCATCAATAGAATGGACTTTTTGAACTTAATGAGAATGTGATCGAACAATTTAATTTGATCTTAGGTGTACCTGTAGTGGTGTAATGGGACCCATCTAAGGTCCTTCGATACTTCTGTATAATTAATTATCTTATGAGCATGATATATTATTACTTTGATAATCAGGTTATTATTGGTGATGAGACGCTTCGCGGTTGCTTAACAAGGAGGTTAAGTGATTGTAGCGGGTTGTCACAAGAGGCCCTTAGAGTAGGGCGTGACATATATAGTCACAAGAAATGACTACATTACTCTTTAAGCTTTGTTTGATTCACAATAGCCACAAAATAGTATTATTAAACATAATTAAAATGAGTCAATCATTTAAAATCCCAGAGCATCAATTTATTATATAATATTTGGTGCTTCTTTTCTTTATACATTCCGTATTGCAATCATACATCATACTAACATTTTAAATATTCTAAAATTCCCCAAACACACTGATTTATATACAGGGATGTAATTAGGTGAGTCACTATCGAGTTCTTAACCTGTCCATCCCGTTTAAAACCTTATAGGATAGTACCCTATAAAGTTTGGGATGGGTTATGAGGTTTTTTTTTTTTAATCCTATAAGGTTTGGGATAAGTAATGAGACAAATATTAAACTCATCAGGAACCTAAACTCATTTATTTATTTTTTTATACAATTAAGTGAATAAATATTATTAAATAGATTTAAAAAAAAAAAAACTAGTAGTGTGACTATGTAAGCTAGGGGAGGGTCGAGAGGCACGACACACGAGTAAGGCATGGCTAAAAAGTGGAAACCCTCATCTCCCATACTCTCAAACAAAACAAAGAATTCAAAACACAACTCTAGCCAAAATTTTCTTTAAAAAAAAAAAACCTTTGTCTCTCTAACTCTCTTTAATCTTTATCAAGCTCATCGTCATCGGTCAACCTTCCACTTCCTCCAACGCCTATCATCCGTCAAGTGTTAATCGTCGTTGACGTTCACTTCAGATTTGTGATCCGTTCCCATTCATTGTCCTCATGTCATCTCATCTTAGTTCTCACTTCTCACCCTCCCCTCTTGGCTCTCGACTTGGTTGTCAGTACAATGAACTCACAGGCACCATGTCCACACCACACACCAAGTTCACTACTCACGTTAAGGTACTCCATGCTGCTACTTTTCTTTATTCCACACTTTCGCTATGAGTAATGAATAATTCATCATTTTTCTTTTTTTAGGATTTTGATGAATTAAACAACTTTATATGGAAACTAATTATTGGGTAAATGCAAGTTTTGATTTTTGGGTAATTACAATTAGAGTTTTGAAGCTTGTTAACAATATTTTATTTCTTTATATTATTTATTAAGTTGTATGGTTAGTTAGGTAATTTGTATCTTACTATAATTAAAAATGTTTTTATATCAACAATTTTATTTACTAACTTGTAGATTTTGGAACAATATTAAAATACATATGATTAGACATGTTGATAGTGCAAATTTTATTTATTTGCAAGAACATAAATTATATTTTACAAAAATAATCATAATAAATAAGTAAGGACTTAAAACTAACAATAGAATATAATTTAAAAAAAATGCTAATAAGTAACGGGTTGAGAATCAGGTTACTTATTAGAATCCTATAGGATTTATGATGAGTTTTGGGTACTTGACAAAAAATCTTATAGGGTTTGGAATGGGTTTGAATAATCCTATAGGGTAACGGAATGGGTATCAAGTTTATTGAACTCAACCTAGACCATCGCGCTTACTGATTTATATGCATTATGTTGACAAATAAACACATTATAGTTGTCACAAAAGGCACTAGATAATTTTACATGTTCCTATAACCATAGCTCATTTAGAAATCAAAATCACAATACATTATCCCCTATAATTTTATTGGCAAGATATAATTTTGTGAAATACAAAACTTCATATACAATGTATCACAGCCTTTTCAATGCATTTTTATACTAAATAAGGTGCATTCCGATTTTTCTTGAAAATGTATCTACAATATCTTTCTCAAGACGTCTACTATTTTTATGTTTTTGAAAATTATATTATATTTTATTCTATTATTTTACTTGGGATGACAGTCAAGTATTCGTAGCACATGAAACATTAGTTCACAGGATTACCACAACTTTGATCATATTAACTTTATCATTGTGGGTTAAGATCCCACGTAGAGATCCTGTACTTTTAGTTTAATTTATTGAATTTCTCTTTTATGTTCAATGAACATAATATCAAGATAAAAGAAATAACTTCTTGTTTCACAATATTTTTATACAATTCAAATTTGAACAAGTAATTTCATTGTCTAGAACATAGGACATCATGTACATAATATGTATCACATAATGCCTTTGTTTCGCTTTTATGACACTTAGTCGAGTAATTTTAATTTTAGATAAATAATGTGCATCCATTTCCATATACTATATTTTAAGCCTTGTTTCAAATATATTCAATCATACTGAAAACAGTGTATGCAACTACTTCCATATATTTCAATAAAAATATGTCTTGTGACATGAAACATCACAAATCACATGCACATTTTGACAACCAAATACATGCATTTTAATTTTGCTGTTTTTCTCTAAATAGAATCATAAACTTTCAAAACTGTTTTCATTTTGTAGACAAAACTATATGGCAGAAAATCATATCATGTGAATGTAGAACACGTTCTTAGACCTTATGTACAATTTCCTTATGTGTACGTGAACGTATTTAAAAGTTAAGTGCTTGTTTTAAACAGATTGCACATAGAAATGTATTTGAACTATTTACTTGTTTGTCAAATTAATATAATAATTATGACTTTTATTCTTACAACCTCCTGCAGTTCTTGAAGCCCAACATCATATTAACCATGTTTCAAACAACAATTTTATCGCAAGAACTTACATAGATGTTGTGTCACCATTAATTTCTTGAACTCCTACCCTCCTCTTCTCATGTTCTTTCAACTTGGCCTTTGCATGAACGCAAGCGATTTTGGGTGAACTCCCATAATAAACTAAGTGTGAGAGGTGTAAGTTTCCCAAGGAAAATGAATTCACTCGTACAATCTTAGTGCAAAGTTGAAAGAATATGAGAAGTGGAATCTAAGAGTTTAAGAAATTAATAGTGATACAATATCCATGTAAGTTCTTGTGATAAAATTATTGTTTGAAACATGGTTAATATGATTTTAAATTTCAAGATTGTATGAAGATTTTAAGAACTCATAATTATCCTATTAATTTGATAAACAATCAAATAGTTCAAATAAATTTCTCTGTGCAATCTATTCTAAACTAGTGCTTAACTTTTGAATGTGTGCATTTGTGCAAATCGTACATAAGGTCTAAGAATGTGTTCTATATTCACATAATATGATTTTGTATCATATGTGAATATATAGTGTTATAACGTTTCATATATATAGTATTATAAAATTATATTGGTAATGTTATATATCTTTATAATTTTATAATACTATGTATATGAAATGTTACAATACTCTATATATATATATATATATATATATAATTTTTTAACACATACAACTATATATTATATATATAATGTGTATAGTATTATAACGTTATGTACATGTGTAAATATGTATACATACATATATACATACAAACAAAATGACAAAACAAATTGAGTGATCTAATATAAATAATTAGAACTTATTATGCAATTGTTATATATGGTATGAGGATAAAAGTTTATTAACTTATTATGCACATCAATATGCATTGTAATACTTATATTGTGTTTTAAAATTTATGTGTTATATTATGTTATAAATCAATATTTTATGAGATTAGTTATTATGTATGGTATAATATAAATGTTATTTTTAATTGTCACATAGTCCAATTAATTGAACATATATCTTTTCTCAAATAATTATTATGAATATTTTTTTATTATTTGTTAGACAAGAAGATGTTATGTTACAAACAATGGTTTGAGAGATTAGATATTATGTATGTGAATATAATATAAATGTTCTATTAATGAAGATAAACTTTTATTATATTATGGTATGTGTAAATATTGATATTGTTGACATGCAATCCCTACTCCTTGCATATCTAGTCTAGTTCCTTGTGATAACTGAGTCTCATGGGGTTAATAAACCTACAAGGATGAACACACGTGAGTTATTAGGAGGTGTCAGAAGGGACTTTAGCATAACCATTCCGATGCTTAATTTAGAGACATGTAGGGGTGTTGAGAGATCACGGTGACAACATTAAAAAAAGAGAGGTGTGTGTGTTCAAGTTAGACTTATCTAGGCTTTAGTTATCCCAAAAGTATCATTCTCATCCTCTTGAGAGGTCCTTGGCTTGTATAGGTTCTCAAAGGATTGGCGACTAATTGACTTTTATCTATACTCCTAAGTCCATGGGCATCAAGTACCATCGATTAGACTTGATTTATAGCAAGCTCCTTGAGCATTAGGACCAATCATGGCACTACAAATCATTTTTTCATGGACATGACTCCTTGGTGACCTATCTACCATTTGTAGGTTATGGGTCAAGTTAAGAGTTCCTTGATCTAGGGTAAAAGGAGCATTTTAGTGGAGTCAACCCCTAGCTAGAATTGACTACCAATAGATATAATCAACTATTATACAAGATATTATTCAATGTTATCTTAATCATTATACATTGCAATTGATTACACATATATGTTTTCTCAAGTAGTATTGTGTGAATTATCCATACACAATTAAATAACCTTAGTTTAATGTGAATTGTCCAAACTTATTATGTAATGATTTACTAATGTTAAGCAATGGGGCTACACTAATTGTTAAAGGACACAATTTACTAATGGGTAATATCCGCGAGGCATAATAAAACATATGTTATGAATAATTTTCTTGATATTAGATTATCACACTATCCTATACTATGTAATATAAAAGGTATAGTATAAGAAAACTTTTTTTTTTAAGGGAAAGGAAAAGTGACTTTTAGAAAAGAAGAAATAAAGGGGAAAAAAAAGTAATTTTTAGAAAAACAAGAAATAAAAAATTTAATAAAAAGCTTTAGAAAAGAAAAGAAATGATAGAAATAAAACCAATAACAAATTTTTAACTTGCTTGATAGAATGACTATACATAAGTCAATATATATATATGAGAGGGTAAATTTCACTCCACCAACTTGTTTTTAGTTTCTTTTCTTCTAAAAAGGAGGAGGCATGGGCGATCATGAAGGCAAAAAGCCCATTTTAGTGCGCATACCGCACTCTATTTTAACTTTAATTTTTAGAAACCCTGTGCAGTTAAACTAACTCACAGCAGATTAACCCTGAAGCCAGAGGGCTTATTAAATAATTGAAGCATATAAAGAGAACTCCCGCCAACTTAGTCGTTGGTGGCAAAAAGAGAGCCGTTATGTGAACTCCATGAACAAGAACTTCTATAATTTTCATTTACCTAACTCCCATCTTCCTTCACCTTTCTATAAAACTAAATCGCACCATCTCTTGTTTGTCTTATGAAACTCAGTTTACTTTCTCTTACCGTTTTGTTTAGCAGGTGTGCAGCTTTGTTTCTAGTCAACCGATTTCAACCAAACAAAATTCCTGGTTCGTCTCATCAGTCTCTGCAAACCAGGACTCGCATAGTCTGTTGTCGGAAATGGAGGCCCTATCCTTGGGTTACGTACCCATTGCACCAAACAAACTCCAATGCTCATGGAGGAGAAATTTGGTGCACTGTCAAGAGAGAGGGAATGCGGTTAAGTCCAGTGGACTTTCTTCTGCATTGACAGAGAGATCGACATCGGTGAGACCGGACAGTGGAAAGGTTCTGATTGATCCAGGCAACTTGGTTTTGTCTCCAAACGAGAAGAATCAGGCAGAGATTAATGTGAAGGATCTGGTGCCTTACAGAGAACAGACCACCTCTTTTGTGGAGATGGATGATGGTATAGGAATAGTCAGGTTTTTGAGAGGGAAGAGTTTCTTCATCACTGGAGCTACTGGTTTTTTAGCAAAAGGTAGCATTATATGCATCTCCATCGGGCAACATTTTCCTACATTTTCAGTCAACAATATGTGCTGGAATTGTTTCTCTTACATATCCTTGCATGTAGTTCTTCAGAATGACTTTTGCTAATTGACCTACAATACTTCAGTTCTTACAGAGAAGATCCTAAGGACAGTGCCTGATGTGGGTAAGTTATATCTGTTGATCAAAGCCAGAGATAAGGAAGCTGCAATGCAGCGGCTAATTAGTGAAGTATGATTTCCTTGATCTGCTTCTTTGTTTGTTTGATAGTCATACCTCACTGTGTTAATACAATATAAGAAAATGCCTTTTTTTTCTGCTCTTTGATTCAACATAATGTCGCATGTGATAGATCATATCTTTGGAGCTCTTCAAGCATCTTCAACAAACTTATGGAAAATCCTATGAAGCTTTCATAATGAACAAATTGGTACCTGTTCCGGGAGACATATCTGAACCAAATCTTGGACTAACTGAAGAAACGGTGGATTACATTGCGAAAGAAGTTGATATAATTGTGAATTCTGCCGCTAATACAACCTTTGATGAGAGGTCTTCTGCTGACATTTGTGATTCCTCGGCTTCACTTCTTGTTCTGAGCTTTTATCAACACCCTGATAGTAAACTAACCGCTGTGTGTTTTGCAATATGACAGATATGATGTTGCTATTAATATAAACACTAAAGGACCTCTCCATCTCATGAGTTTTGCAAAGAGATGCAAAAACTTAAAGCTCTTCACTCAAGTCTCAACAGGTAATTTTAACAAACAGATATAAGAAAGACCCAAGTATTTTTTATACTAAGTTTGGAAAATATTCAACATGTCAAGGAAATCAAAATCTCACGAAAAAGAAAATTGGTGGTGTTTAACTGGGATTGATTTTTATTGATCCACTCAAAAGCTTCATATTCTCGTGTATCGCAGTTTTCTTTTTATAACCCCTAGAATTTGCTGTTAGTTATTGGTTTTTCTATCCATAGCTTATGTAAATGGACAAAGGCAAGGCAAAATTGTGGAAAAGCCATTCTTCATAGGAGACAGCATCATAAGAGAAAATTTGAGTGCTGAAATGCAAGCAAGGTCATTCCCCAAATTGGATGTGGAAAGCGAAATCCGTTTGGCCTCAAATCCCCGGATTGCAAAGGAGGATCAAGTACTCAACCAGAGGATAAAAGAGTTGGGTTTGCAGAGGTAAGGAGCATCTTCCATGCACTTTTCATGGCCCGTAATATGGTCTGTTCCAACTTAGGTGGAGAAACTTCCGTGGTTTCATCTGAGAAAGTCCACAACCCCATTTTGTTCTTTTCGGAGTAGTTATTAAATGAAGTGCATAATTTACTGGAGCAAAAAATGGTAATCAGGGCCAAAAAATTTGGATGGCAAGACACTTACGTGTTTACGAAGGCCATGGGAGAAATGCTGATTGACGATACAAGAGGGGAGATACCAGTCGTTATAATTAGACCAAGTGTCATTGAGAGTACTTACAAGGAGCCATTTCCGGGATGGATGGAAGGAAACAGGCATGTCATTGTTGAATACATTGTCAAGCAAAATATGCATAGCTCTTGAACGCTGACGTTTGAAATTTTTAATTAATTTCTCTCAGGATGATGGATCCTATTGTTCTATACTATGGCAAAGGACAGCTAACAGGATTTCTAGTTGATCCATATGGTGTACTTGATGTGGTAAGTGATGTTTCTCTTTTTCAATGCCTTCCCCTGGATATTCAGTATTTAAGGCCCAAAGAAATAAAACTGGCTTAGACATGATTGAATATGGAAAAAGTGGTGTTTTGCGAATGATTTCTATTAGCTGCCTAAGTCAATGACCTAAATGAATGGTGTAGGAAGAGATGTTCACAGCATCAAAAGAATGTCTATTCTTGTCATTCTAGTGAGTGATCCACCTTTCTCCTAGTGCCAAATTTCCGTCCTTCAGACTATATTGCGAATGATTTTTTTTATTAAGCTTTCTTGACAAATGCTGAAGCAGGGAATTCATCCTTTCCAAATTCATGATTTCCTACAGGTACCTGCCGACATGGTGGTTAATGCAACCTTGGCAGCCATAGCACGACATGGAATGGCAGGAAAACCAGAAATAAGTGTTTATCAAATAGCTTCATCCGTTGTAAATCCTCTAGTTTTCCAAGAGTTGGCTAAATTACTTCATGAGCATTACAGTACTTCACCATGCATGGATTCTAAGGGAAGGCCTATTCCTGTTCGGTCGATGAAATTATTCAGTTCCATGGAAGAATTTTCTGCTCATCTTCGTAGTACTAGTAAGAGAAATGGTTTAACTACAGTGCCCTCCTCGAAAGAGAAGCTGTCTCAGAGACTAGAGCTTATCTGCAAAAAATCAGAGGAGCAGGCCAAATATCTGGCAAATATATATGAGCCCTACACATTCTACCGAGGAAGGTGAGAAATTGAATAAATAATCATAGCACGGAAGAGAAGATGCTATACAGTGGTGACTCCTCATTTTGCATATTAGGGCTGCTTTCATTCTGTTGTAATTATGAATGCAGCGGCTCTCAAAGACAAAGAAAGGGAATTTTACTATCTGATGTAAGTTGTATTTATCCTCAGATAATGCGCATACTAAATGTATTTTTCAATCTATGATGGCAGGTTTGACAACAGCAACACTCAAAGATTGATGGAAAGCATGTCTGACGAAGAAAAGCGAAAGTTTGCTTTTGATGTTGGGAGCATAGACTGGAAAGATTACATAAGGAATGTTCATATCCCAGGTCTGAGGCGACATGTAATGAGAGGTAGAGGGATGTCTAGTTGAATGAAGTGGAGCGGTGCACATCATGGTGCCATGACTGAGAGAATAAACGAATGTAATATGTTTTTACCTTTTCGATGTTAAACCGTAGATTTAAGGGCAAAAAGAAAAAAAGATCATTGGGTCTTGGTTCTCTGTATACTTCGACGCCTGTCGTAGTCCCTGTTCTAGTGTTGTCATTAGGACTTGAATCTGCCTCAGGATTTGGCACTTTGATGAGTATGAATGTTTTTATAATATGATTGAGACGCAGATTAGTTCAGATTTATATCATTTAGCTTTCTTGCTACATGATCTTTATATGGGTTTTTCTGCATCATTTCGGAAAGACACGGGTAATCTTCTTTTATTCACTCAGCTCAATGCTGGCAGAAGAGTTACAGACAAACATCACACACACTCAAGTCTCAACTCAACAACAACCATATCGAAAAGGAAGGGTTGCACTCAGTAGAGATAGTAAATATTGAAAAAAGACCCCAAAATCACGCCAGGAGCTCCGAATCCAAGGCCTCCTTTAATGGTATGAGCACTTGAGCTTGAGCTTGAGCTTGAGCTTGAGCTTGAACTTGAACTTGAACTGGTGGAATCTCCTGTGCATGCATATGTTTTTGGCATCATCGCAAAAAGTTTGTCCATGTGAGAGGTGTAAAATACGAATTGGAACGCACATAATCAAAGAAAGATGATAGAAGGCAATACCGGGAGAGTTGCTTCCCGAAGATGAGTTAGCGAGCTGCAGAAAAACCTGAGCATCGGTTGAGTTAGGATCCAGGTGCAACAAAGCTGTCGGACAAGAGTGGCAACTTTTGAATCGGTCAAATAATATAATGACAGTACATCGCATCATACAAGTGCATACAATAAATACATCATACAGGTTCCGAAACGTTCCACAGGCTTTTTTCCCTGGTTGGTTAAGTTGCATGCACTACAAGAAAACAGGATTAGGAGACGTATTATCCAACTAGGAATTTACTATTACTCTGCAACCCAAAATCAAATTCGACTCTCATGTTTGCTATGTGACTTTAAGTGTTATAAAATATACTTTTACTACATTGGACAATGAATCAATTTAAATTAATAATTCAACAATCCATGTTGCCACCCCCCAGCGAATTTGGTCAAAAGAGCAGAATTAAAATCACTCAAATCCTTGAAGCTAAGTCCACCTTTTGTCTTTGGGAGAGTTATTTTATCCCAACTTCTCTTTTGCAGGCTTCTAGAGGCTCCAGAGATTCGTGGGGCTGATATCTTATGAGACCATCTCTTGAAAGCAGCTCTATGGCAAGTAGGTGATAGGCATTTTATACGGGCAGCTTTGGATAAATGGGTTTCAAGTATAGAAGGGTATGTTTCAAAGTATAAAACAAATATATTCAACCCAGATTTAAAGGTGATGGAACTTAAAGATTCTGAATCAAGATCTTGGAAGATACAAGAACTGCATAGATGGTTTAATAGGCAATCTATCAGTGCTATTCTTGAAATACCTCTGTCCTCTGTTAGTGTGCATGACCATTCATCTCGTATGGCCATTTGAGAAGTCAAGGAAGTGCCGTGTGAGGTTGGCATACAATTACACCCGATGCAATTCTTTTCATAACAATATAAATGTTTCATTATCCTACCAAGTAGAGAAAGTATTTTGGAATCAGGTATGGCACAGTCCTTGTTTGCCAAAAATAAAGCATTTCATGCGGAGAGCGATTAATAATGCAGTATTGACTCAATGTAATCTTGTGAGAAGACATATCTTGCAATCTCCTAAATGTTTATTTTGCAATGATGATGAATCAGTTAAGCATGTACTTTTATGTTGTCCATGGACTTTTAAGGGTTTGGTTTACTGTCATGGGGATTCAAATAAATGTTGAGAGTCTCTACTATTGATGTTTGGATGAAGTCATACCTGGAAGGGATAGCAAATGGTAAGAAGGAAAGGGCTACTTTATTTGCTAAATTATGTACAGTTATGTGGTGTATATGGAAAGGAAAGTGAAAAGTGGTGTTTGAGCTTAAAGGTCATGATGTTATGTTTGTGATACATACTGCCTAAAACGCTATAATAGAAGTAGATCTCTTAACAACCAAAGAGTCATTCCACTAGTAGCAACAGCCCCTGGAACATGGCAATTCTAGGTTGATTATACACTCTACTCTATGTAAACGGGAGCCTAGCACGTTGTATTATGTTTTAACTATGAGTATTCAAGCTCAAATAGAAGAAATTAATTGCAACCAATAGTGGCAGTAAGTTAAGTCTTAGGCCATCGCATGCAACAACACATTTATAGCAACCCCATCCTTGAGCTCTTTTGCTTCTTGTTACAATATGCAACAATAGACACAAACCCATTGGAGGGAAGAACGTGTGCAAGATGTCAGTTCTTCTATTTAGGTAGCAACAACAAGTATAATCATTAAACAGAATTCAAATAGTGCTTTTGAGTCTTCTTCAGGTGAGGCTACTATAGGCTTTGTAGCCAAGAATTGTAGGGGATGGGTGTGTGGAGGTGGTGCTAAGACTCGTCATCCAAATACTCTTGATGAAACTGAAGCAATGGCTGCCCTTAAGGCAATGAAATATGCACATTCGAGGGGTTGGGAGGATATTGTTATCGAAATTGATAGTTTAGTTGTATACAATGCAGTTACTCATCTTTTGAGTCCACCTTGGCACCTTTTCACTTTCATACATGATTTGAGATATTGGAAGTCACGATTTAAGTCCATTTCCTCCAATATCAAGCGATAAGCAAACCAAGTAACAGACTGGATCACAAGACATACAAGATTGAAGATGTGTCTTTATGATTGGGTGTTTCAACCCCCATCTTCATTAGAATCTCTTATTTTGTTTGATGCTAATCATATTGGTACCCACTCAAGTTGTGACGAGATTGTTGATGTTTTGAACTCTATTCATATTTAATATCATTTGTCTCTTGTTAGCCAAAAAAAATTAAACTAATAATCGAAGTTAAGGATTATTCAACTAGCTAGATTGAAAAACGAATCTAATAAATGGTTGAGTTCATAATGGATTAAATTGGATAGAATTAATCATAAATGTACAATGTTAAAATGGGTTTTGAATATGTACTTTAATGTGTTAGTCAACTCTTAATGTTTAGTTAAAAACTTGAGTTGAGAGCACACTAGAATGGATTTACACAAGTGAAAAGGTTGATTAGAGGCTAGTTCAATTAACCAACCAAGGCAAAAGAAGGGTGATTTTTATTTTACGGACAATCTTTTGTTGAAACCAAATGAATTGGCCCACGAAACCAATTTAATTTCAAGTATTATCTTTTGGTGTAGGTTAGATTTACCAAACTTTATACTTCAACCAATAAACTAAGTCAAGATCAAATGTTAACCTTTTAAGAAGGGTTTGTGGACCGAACTTCATTATAGGTCAATCAAATCGCATTTCAGAATTAGGTATTTAATTAAATATTGATACAATTAAAAGTAACAGAAGAGTTTGAGACAAGATTAATACTTCAATAGGATGCTACATGTGAGTGACCAACATCCTTTGCATCATTTCTTGCTTATATTTGTTGTTATTATTTAACTTTATATGCTTACTTGTAGTAAGCAAAAACAATATGAACTCAACTTTGATAATGCATGAGTTGTTGGTTGCTAGAGGTTTCAATGTGGGACACCTATCACCTAGTAGGTATGGTACACAGGTTAAGGACTAACTAATGGTGGCCATTGAAGTGGGCAGGAAAGATGGGATTAAGTAACTAAATAGAAATTAGATATAAAACATAGTGAGATAGAATATTTTATTATGAACCAATCAATGATGACCATTTAAGTTAGTTGTACAGTTAGAAGGAAGTAGATGGTTAGGATTTAAGCTAGAAAGCCCATTGCCCAAGATAGGGTAAGAAACAATTGTGCACTGCCAATGATGACCATTAAAGTGGATTAAGAAGTTAGAAGAAAGCAACTTATTATAGGTTATGAACCAGCTATTGTAGTAGTGTGTTTTTTTATTTTTTATTTTTTCTACCTAAAATGATAATTCCTACTGATTCAAGCAAGCCTTAGTCACAGGAGAAATAGATGGAATTATTTGTTGTCGAAAGTCTTGGTTTCCGTGTAAAAGCAAATCCACAGTGGCCTCCTGCCGTAGCCCGCTATGTCAAAAGCCAGACAAACCCCATCCCCCTCTTCCCTTTTTGTTCATCCCCACGTCGTCACGCAGGAAGAGTATGGAACGTCGGAAAGGATAATAGAAATATTGGCAGAAGCATGGCAGGGAGAGTGCAAGAGTGACATTGATTTTGAAGCCAACTCCAGGATCATTCCTACTCTTGTCCATCTGTTCTCTCAAGTTTGCACAGCACGTCAACTCTTGCTGTCATCACCACCAACATAAGCTATACATGGAAAGATCTTCACTCTCTTTTTTGTCCTCCTCGAAGTCTGAACCTACGTAACCAAACATCACAACCGCTGTCAGAATAATCGACAACTTCAAAAGGTTAAAGAAGGATGGGACCTTGGTCTTTGAAGTATACATTTTGAAAGAGGTTGTTTGTGTGCTCGAGAGGAATTCCTTACTTCTCTTCTCTCATTTGAAACCATCATGGTGTGGAATAAATATTACGACATGGAGACAACGATGGAAGTTAGAATTATATTCGAAAAGGAGGAGCATAAATTTAAGAAAAATAAACTAATACATTTATTAAAAAAGAAAAAAACTGCCAGCAGCAAGACACCTATTGATTTACTGCAATCTAGATTCTAGTTAGTATGGCAATCCTAATAGTTAGCTTTTTCTCAAAAGTTTATTCAAATTGAGACCATGAGGCTTGTAAACTATAGATAACCGCTATAGCTATAGTCAAATCTTTACTTTATAAGGAAAAAAACAAAAACAAAAAAAAAATTATTAACGCTAAAAATGCATGCGATTAAGTCATTATAAAATATTCAACCTATTCAATTTAACAAAAAAAAAACCTGGGTTATGGAAGTGATTTTAAAACCTCATAAGATTCTAGATCAGGTTTTGAAAAAAAAAAACCCAAATACTTAAACCCAATTAAAAAATAATATATACATATATATATATAAAGTCTACATATTACAATATAATATACTATACATTAGTAAATAAAAATAATAATTATAATCGATTTTTTTTTTTCTTTCGCGTGTTACCGTACTAGTTCTGACTTCTGAAGCATATTTTAGAATTAATAGAGGTGTTTATCATCCATAGGTGATCGATCCATAAGACTAATTTTCTTGCATTACTCGAACAGATACACAGCCCCAAGCTCATTCTCATTCCTTAGACAATACAAACTCGTAATATTACTTGTTCGATTAAAGACGATGTTGCTCCGAGTCCGAGCGTTTCCTTTTTTTTTCTTGCCTATTATAAAATTCCTTGCAATAATGCTATATTATTTTACTTATTTGTTGTCCATTACTAAATGATTAGGACGTAAATGCACCTCCAAAAAAAACAATTGATAAAAACTATAAATACTCACGATTTCTAGTGAACATTCCTTGGTATTTTAGCTTTTTTTTTCCTTTCTTTTTCCCCTCTAATGATAGTCTTAAAGGACAATACATCTCTACATATTTGCATCGCCCTGTAGGAAAATGACGGGGAAATATATAGATAGATAGTACAAAGATTTCTCATCCCATCAAATAATACTTGAAAGGAAACACGTCCCAAGTTTACAATCGTTTTCACCATAAAGATGAGCTTAACCTCCCGGACAATCAAGCACTAATAATACAGCAATCCTAAATAGAGCATTTAACTCCAGAATCACTCAAACCGCTTTGGTGGATAAGAAAGAGAGCAACAGCATGCCAACCCCCCTTACATTTTTATGATATCAACCAACACAACTACCACCATGACTTTTGTGCCCCGTTGGAATATTGAACTAGTGATTTTGTAAGCTTCGTATAAAAAAACTAGCCATCATTTCAAAATCATCCAGAATCCATCAAAGCCTCAATTTCAAATGGTCTAGAACCCCACCAATTCCTTCTGGGACTGAAATTGATCAATCTAATGATTACATATATGTAATTCTGAATGGCTGAAACAGCTAATCACAAAACAATTCCTTCCTCCACCAAATTTTCTGAGTTTTTTCCAGCAATGTATCCTTGTCAAGAAACACGTGGGAGAGACCACAAACCATATTCTTATGATGTCATGGGCAAGCAAGTCCAATTATATAAAAGCAATGTTGGAATTTTTATGTCTTCACTACAAGTGATTGTTTCAAACGAGAAACAGCAAATTCTTCAAACAATGCACAGAAAACAGCTTGAACCAGTCTTTTTTTTATTTTCAAAATTTATCTTCATGTATTTTTCCCCACTTTTGCGAAAGATCTTGTATTATTCTTTAAGTAACTCTTTTTTTTTTCTTTTTTTTTTTGGAGATACTGTCCCACTACTATCCCCAGATCATTACCGATAAAAGCTATTCCCAGTGAACCAAAAAAATAAATAATAAAAAATAAAAATAAGAACAGCTGTGAAACGGATGAACTCAAACTCTGGCCAACAACCACTTTCATTGCTGTGAAACTTGGAGTACAAGATAATCAATGAACATATATTGAGCTGATGGACATTTCTAAGAAATTTCTATTTGGTAAAGGGAAGAAAAAGGCAACCAGGCGACATTATCATGATTTTCTATAGGGCAGCATGATACAAAGCTAAGGATAGTGAGGATAGCTCATGGTAGTACCTTGGGAAGAATAGGAACCTCATGTACCATCTACATTGCGTCACAGGCTTCCCTCTTCCTCTTTTGAGGTGTCTCCAACAATGACCAGCTGAAGATAAATATGCTAGAATGAGCATTCATATTTATTGATGAGACAGTGGAAGAAATGACAATAAAAGGGTACAACAACAGGATAAATACATCATAAACAGGATATCAGTGATCTGCTTAACCAATTACCATATTGGCCTAGTTCATTTTACATGTTTTTTTGGTAAGTGTTCAATTTACATGGTGGCTAGATTCTTCAAACAATGAACAGCCTTTTTTTTTTTCCCTATTGCATACAATCATGTCAGGTTCAACCCCCAATTTAATCTCTAGTGAAGCAGAATGATTCACACACCAATTTTTGTTTTCTTCATTTACTATGATGCCTGCAAATTTTGTAAAATTCAGAAAACACAATTCAAGCAGAAAAGCCAAGTGCTACCTGCAGAGTCAACGCCTTGGTCTAGGCATGCAGCGAAATTCAGCCATAAGTGCTATATGATCAGAGGACCATTCCGGAGAAGGAAGTGCTGTATCTTTTCTCAAGCTATCCTCATCCAACAGCTCAAGTAAAGACTCCACACTTAAAGAATCCGCTAGATCCACAAAACTGTACTTGGTAAGTGAAGAATGCTTCTTGATACAAACTTTCAGGTAGCGTTTGGTTGGCATTGAAATTCGGCACTGGACTGGACAAAATTTTTTGTCCCTCGTTTGGTTGCCACACATGAAGGAAGTACTGGACTAAAGACCAATTACGTACTGGACAAAATCAGAAATTTTAGTACCACATGTAATTCGGTACTAAAAATTAGGTACTGGACTAAATGTAATTTTTCTGAAATTTCGGATTTGCCCTTCATACTTACCTTGAAAGAAAATAAAAATAGTAAGTATAATAATAAATGATAAAAATGTAAAAATTCATAAAAAAAATAATAAAAATATTAGAAAAATAAAAATAAAGATTTAGATTTTGAAATAGGATAGATAAAAATCTAGGAGAAAATTTTTCAATAAAAATTTAATAAAATTATAAAAATTTAATAAAAATTATGAAAATTAATAAAAGTTAATAAAAATTATAAAAATCATAATAAATTAAGTAAAAAAGCAATAAAAATTTATAATAGTATAAATGAGTTGAAAAATAAAAAAAATGAATTTTTATCACTTAGAAAAATCATTTTCTTAAATAAATCCAAAATTGGTGTTTTTTCCTTAAAATTATCATTTTCAAAAAAAATCAAATTATCAAGCCTAGGTTTAGATTTTTTAGAAAAATCCTAAAATGGTAAAAACATAAATTAAAAGAAATTTCATAATTAAAATTCACAAACACACTAAAGTTTTTCAAGAAAAGCGAACTACAGTTTATTTGATCCTGAATAGCAGGTATATAGGCACCCATTTGGGACAACCCTAAAAAAGGAATAAAAAATATTTTCCTAGCATAATTCACTTAAAAACACAATAAAAGACGACAAAAATAAAATAAAAGATATTTTGAGATAAAGTAAATTTTAGGAGATTAGGTGGTAACCTTAGGGTTTTAATAGGTTAGCCTCTAAACTTAGAAACTCCGATTTTCCCCTTTCCTCTTTTCACAAAAAAACAAGAAGAGGAAATCACAACGACTAATGGTCCAAATTAGGACTAATCCGCTCCATTAGTCTTAATTCAATCTTTCCCAACAACAGTTAGGTGTCGACTCCAAAAATAAAACGAAATTCTTTTTTCTATAATATTTAATATAATATATTAAACCTTCAAGTCATTTTTTTTATAATAATATCAAATATATATAAATAACTATGATATAAATAAAAGGGAAAAATTGTCAATTTTACTCTGTCCAGTTCAGTACTTTGTAATTTCAAACACTACATAACACAAAAGCCTTCTCTAGTAATTAAAAAGGGCAAAACTGTCAAATTTACTATGTCCAGTCCAGTACTTTGCAATCCAAACACTAGACAGCACAAAAATCCTTGTCCAGTACTAAACAAACCAAACGTGGTACAAAAATATTTTTTGTCCAGTCTTTCTTTTTTAGTACTGTCCAGTACTCTTGTTCTGTCCAGTACCAGTAACCAAACGGTACCTCAAAGACATTGCATGACTGCAGAAGATAGAGCCCAAAAAATTCTAAGCAGAAATATGTAAAAAAAAAAACTGACCAGTGTAAAATATGTAATCTAAGGTGCCAATGAAATCTCTGGTGCAATTAGTAAACAGTGGTTCGTTAGTTGCAGGGTCCATCCTCCTCTGCTGCTCCAGAACTGGACCAACCCCAATTCTAGCAAAGGATGAGTAAGCACTGACCTGTTGCATGCATTTTTTTATTCATAAGTACCAAAATACGTCAACTGGATCTCTACATGATCAGAACACACACAAGCTTCACGAATGAAACTATCCAGAGGACATCGTATTTGGATAATCTAATCTGGATGATATCTTACCAGGGGCAACTGGTGGGTCAGCTTTCCTGGGGGGCGCAGGATCCCTAAGGGATCAACAACTAAATCGGGATGCAAGGGATCAACTTTTCCCATGGCAAGAAGGGTGTGAGGAGCACTGCAGCAAAGTTGACAACTTTGATTCAAATAAGCAATAAATGACACTCAAAAGTATCATCACCATATGAGATATCAACATCAGCTAACTTAGGATTATATATCCTAATCAACTAACCCAGACTAGGATGAGCTACAAACCTTCCTGGAAGTGAATTGAAGTCTCCACAGACTAACATCGGAATGTCAGCACTGGCAGCTATTTTCTCCAACCCTTTCAGAAGAGTATGAACCTAATAGGATGCACCCAAAAACAAAAATAAACTCAAAACACTTTGTTATCTGAACTGCAAAAAAATTTAAAAAGGTACTAACCTGCCAAAGCTTCACATCCTTCAGATCTTGGTGGACATTCACATGGGTATTTGCCTATATCAATGACCAAAATAAAGAACAAAAATTAAATAAATAAAAAGACATTAAGAATACCTGGAAAAGGATCATATTTTGCCCATCTTTATATCCATATATATATATATATATATGGGGGGAAAAAATTAGAGAAACCACATTAACATGAACAAAGGTACAAAACATACCCCTTGCTCACTAAAATACACCAGGACACTCTTCAGTATAAAAATTGAATGGATGATGGTACTCAATTTTGGAAGCAAGTCTTGCATGGTTCCCTAATCCTTGAAGCTCTTTTATATCATATCAATTTTTATGAAACACCCCACAAGTGAACTTGGTTTAACCCAAAGCATTCAAGTTTGTAGAAATCATATGCATTTTGTGAAGAGGTGAAGAGACTGAAGAAATGAATCCTTTGATCTAACAGAGCTTCGACAAAGAAAGTGAGTTCAATGATAGGAAACAATGAAAACTTATTGAGCAATTAAAACAATCCCTTAAAAACCCTTAATGAGCTTTCAAACTTATACCTGCTTGCTCAATTATGGCTTCCAAGAGTAGTTTCACTTATCAGAAAGGTTTTTTTTTTTTTCTGTTTTTTTTCCCTTTTGGTTGGTTTGGGTTGGGGTTGAGGTGGATTTCAATAATATAACCAAAAAGTTTTTTTGGGTGAAAATATAACCAGGAAGTTTGTACATCCAACGAAATGGTAAGAAACTCCATAACAAAAATCATAAACATGAAAATCACCCTAAATTCCTGAAAAGAGGAGATTTATTACCCTAAAAGTCCTTGAATTACAGTTTCTATTAAAGGACTAAAATTTTCAATTTGTCAACCATTTCAACTATAGTCTGCTCACTTTAACTAGTTGAATAAACACTTTTATGTACAGATCCTTTCATCAAAATATCAACCGGAATGGTGAGAGACACACTATAACAGAAGGAAAGTTAAGGGTCATGTTATAGAATCAGATTTGTGCACTTGTTATAGGGCGATTTGGGATAAATTCTTGTTATAGGATCGTTCTTTAGGACCTTCTTCCTTTAACTCACTTATTAGGTCAGATTCACTAGTAGTTTTGAGGGTTTTTCTTCCGCATCTCCCTATGGTTGCTAGTGGTTCCAGCCTCATTAGAGAGAACCCGGCGATCTCAACAATTTCTAATCAATAGAAGAGTTTTAATTTGGAGAAAATAATCCTTGCCCCTTTCCTTCCTTTTCCCGACTTTTTAAGTACAATCTGGGCAGGTTGTTTCCCTTAACTGCCTCATCCCCATGCTCCCCCTATTTTCCCCACTACTAACCATATACACAGTGATCAGTAGCATGACAGCAACACTACACCTAACTCTAGGACACCTGGCACACCCATCTACCAGAATGAAAGGCTACAATACTTAAGACACCACCTCCAGCTGGATCGGCAAGCACCCATTAACCCGCTGGACATGTTACACTAGGAAAAGAAACAAACAACTAAGACAAGACACAAATACACCTGCACAGTAGATCAAGACAACATTTTGCAACACTTATCACAGCACACAAGACACGATTAATACACTAGGTGCTAGCCCTTTATGTGAACGCAAGCTAACCTCACTTGTAACATTTGTTCCCTCCTCGAAAGCGCACATGGCCTCACGTGCAAACACGAGATACCTCTATAGGCAGCACATCGTTCACCTGCCCCCCCCCCCCCTCATCATCCTCGTCCTGGCCCTTTGGTTCCTCTTCCATACATTCCAGCCAAAACAACCTTTTACAACGATGACCCACGGAGAATAGCTCATCGCAATTAAAACAAAGTCCCTTTTTCCTCCTCTCTTCCAGTTCTACCTTACTCAACCCCTTCACATACAGGGTCGCAATAGAGTTAGCTAATGGCAGGAATTTCTTTGTGGCCGCCTCTCCTTCCGCTGTTGCCACTGCTTTACTTTTTTGTGCCTCTACCTCTGCTCTCATAGCCACACTCCTCCTCTCATACAATCGCGCCAGGGCCACGGCATGAATCATGTCCTGAGGGTTTTGGATCAAGATGTCCACGGAGATGGACTCCTTCAACCCACTAATGAACAATGCCACTTCCTGATCCGGCGTTAGGGATGGTGTCTGGGTGGAGACTTGGGTGGACTGCTGTTGGTATTCATCCATGGTTCCTAGCTGCCTCAATTTGGCCAACTTGCCCAACGGGTTATTTCTAAGCGGGGGTCCACATTGGGAACGATAGATGGCCTTGAACTCCCACAAGATTCTAGGTCGATCGCGTTCCATCCAGAGGAACCACAATTGAGCCTCTCCTTCCAGGTGATAGGCAGCCAACTCTACCCAATCCCCCTCCAGCGTGCGTTGGTGCCTAAAGAAGAGTTCACATCGGCTCAACCAACCCAGGGGGTCAAATTTACCATTGAACTTAGGGAAATCTAGACGAGCGTACTTCGGCATCACCACCCCCCCTCTTCTTCCCCAAATGCCATGAAGCCACCCGAGGCCTAATCCCTAGAGGCGCTGCCTCCGCTGGTCTCTTCCGTCTCTCTTCGCTTCCCTTTCCTCGACAACACCTCTCAAGAGAGACTCACCAGTTGGACGAACAATTCCTCGATGTGGGCTCGATCAGCCTTATACATTTCCAAGAAGCCTTCGAACTGCTGCTAGAGCCGCTTGAGATCGTCCAACATGTCTAGCTCTGATACCACTTTATTATAGGATCGTTCTTTAAGACCACCTTCCTTTGACTCACTTATTAGGTCGGATTCACTAGTAGTTTTTAGGGTTTTTCTTCCACGTCTCCCTATGGTTGCTAGTGGTTCCGGCCTCGTTAGAGAGAACCCGGCGATCTCAACAATTTCTGATCAACAAAAAAGTTTTAATTTGGAGAAAATAATTCTTGCCCTTTTCCTTCCTTTTCTCGGCTTTTTAAGTACAATCTGAGCAAGTTGTTTCCCTTAACTGCTTCATCCCCAAGCTCCCCCTATTTTCTCTCCCACGACTCCACTTTTACAACCCCCCCACTACTAACTGTATACATAGTGATCAGTAGCATGACAGCAACACTACACCTAACTCTAGGACACCTGGCACACCCATCTACCATAATGAAAGGCTACAATACTTAAGACACCACCTCCAGCTAGATCGGCAAGCACCCAATAACCCGCTGGATATGTTACACTAGGAAAAAAAACAAACTACTAAGACAAACACAAATACACCTGCAAAGTAGATCAAGACAACATTTTGCAACGCTTATCACAATACACAAGACACGACTAATACACTAGGTGCTAACCCTTTATATGAACGCGAGCTAACCTCGCGTGTAACAATTCTTCACTGCTAATCTTCTTACCCCTTTTAACTTTCCTGCCAAACTTACATCTCTTTGAACGTGTGTTAGGGATACTTTAGAGAAACACCTAGATCCCAATAAAACAATAATTTTTTGTCTTGAGAAAATTCAGATGTGTCCTTCCAGTGCTGATCTATAAATGCTTATTACAATAAATTGGCAGTCATACTGCTTGTCTAAATTTCTTATTTTCCTGACACCTAAATACATGCAGTAACTGCTCACATAGCTACATAGAACATCATCCCATTATCCTGTTTACAGACCAAGCCACCTAATACATACACATACAACAACATTCAACCAGATTGAGCATAAAAACACAAACACACCATTATGACTCCACTTGGAGTCAAGCTTGTTTGTTGTACATTTAGATAGTATGTTTGCAGTTATAAATAAGCCTTAGGAGTAATAGTTAGAAGTAGACCAGATATTTGTTAGTAGGTTTAGGTTCTCTTTGAAAGAGAATTGGAGAGCTTGTAAGCTCTCGGAGTTGTCTTCCATGGCAGCTTTTGTACTCTTAATCTCATTCTATTAATAAAATCCCTCTCTTTGAGCCCTAATCTCTATTAAAGTTTCTGTCTTTCACTATAAGGAACCCTAGATTGTAACAACCGGCACTGTCTGTGGTTGTATGGAAGATTTAAGCGCCTGGCAAGAATTAGATCTTTAGAGATGAAATCATCATTTGCTGCTCTTAAATCTTCCATAGCTGATCTCCATCATCAAAGTTTAGCTCTGCACTCCGATGTTGTTCATCATCTTTCTGCTCATGATGATCAATTCTCTGTTTTAAAGGATGCTCAACAAGATCTGCGTAACGAAATGAAAAAAGCTTCTAGAAGTCTGTTTAGGTGATCGGAAAGCTCATTGGAATAGTGATTGCGACTACCATCTCTGGTGCACTGGTTGCTGATCTCACTTGCACCAGTCTACCTCGCACTGGCATTGTCCATGCTGATCTCCTTTGCGCAACTTCCTGCAAGTTGATTTCTGTCATGATAGTACTGGCACGAAGGCTCACATTTCTGTTCATGCTCATACTCATCAGAAACCTTCTAAAGCTTGTGAATTTCCTTATTCTGGTGGCTATCCAGTTGATTCCAAGCATTCCAATGGAGCTTCTACAGATGTTTATTACTGTCCCTCAGGTGTTCGACAAAATGCTCAAGCCAGAAATCAGCATGTTGCTTGCTCCAACCATATTGTTGGAGCTTTTCATGATCATATTGACCTTAACAATTCTTTTGGTGGCCCTAATACCGTGCTATATGGTGATGTGGACTACTAAGTTTGACTGAGGATAGATCGTTGACTGCAACAAACAATTTTAACTCTGGTTCAGGTGCTGCTCATGTCAATGAAGTAGGAGCTACTGCCAATGAAGTAAGAGCTAGTAGTGAAAAAGTTGATCAACATCGCTTCAGGTATGATCCTGTAAAGCCATCACATGATGCCTTTGTGGTGCCACACATCCAACCAAAGGACTTTTTATCCAGCCCCACTTTGAAGTTGATAGCATCAGTTGAAGATTGGCCAACCAAACAGTCACATGCAGTCTTTGTTGTGACTTTTCCTTCTCCTTATTCTTGGATAAAGAGCACGGGAAGTTTTCACCAAGGCCTGCTCTTGTATGGTGTTTCATTTCCGCATTTTACTTTTACTTCTGGACATGCTTCAGTTCTCCATTGTGCTGGTTTCACTGGTATCAATATGGGCTGCAACAACATGGCAGCAGAATTTCCAAGTTTTGTTCATCTTGTCTTTGATAGTGGAGGACCATGGGTTTATTGGAGTTCATTACATTCACTCGCCTTGTGGACAAGGCAATTTAGAGGGGGAAGCATTGTTATGACTCCACTTGGAGTCAAGCTTGTTTGCTGTATTTTTTGTTACATAGTAAGTTTGTGGTTGGTTAGCTAGCCTATAAGTAAGCCTTAGGAGTAATAGTTAGAAGTAGACCAAGTATTTGTTAGTAGGTTTAGGTTCTCTTTGTGAGAGAATAGGAGAGCTTGAAAGCTCTTGGAGTTGTCTTCTATAGCAGCTTTTGTACTCTCTTTTTTAATAAGTAGTTTTGTACTCTTAGTCTCATTCTATTAATAAGATCCCTCTCTTTTAGCCCTAATCTCTATTTAAGTTTCCATCTTTCACTATAAGGAGCCCTAGATTGTAACACACACAATACATACAACACGGCACAGCGTGATCAAAACACACAGACAAAACAAAGTCATGAACAGATCAAGTAGCCACATTTCCTCCCTTTGTCTTCTTCTTCCATGCATAAATATATTCAAAGGGATTGATTTTGTACTCTTCCATAGGAACTTCAGCTATAAGAGGTCAATTGTTAGCATATGCTAAATTGTTGACCATTGGGATAATTAGGAGACTGCTAAATTGGCTTAATATAGATTCATCTGATAGGGGTAAACCTTCTTGGGGATTCCCAATCCAATGTAACTGGATGTGGTTTCTCCACAACTAGATAGCCCAAATGAAGGCTTATGACTTCTTCTGGATGTATAATTTTCTTTCTATTTCAGAATATTGTATATTTTCTACTCTGGTGATATTAATGCAAGGCATGATACACAAACCTAAGGATGCAGTAGAGTACCTTAAACCATGGGAAACTATGTTCAAGACTGCTGATCCAAATAGGCCTTTTATGAAACAGAATGTTTTTCTCACAAGCTTAATAAAATTGAACATTTTTCAGATTATCTAATTTAAGTCATTGATGGCAAGTCTTCACACAAATGATTAAGTTGCTCCCTTGGTGACCTAAAGGACAAAGGTTGGAGGCATAAAAGTAGCCTCTTCTTTAACATGATAGGAATCAAATTCCTATAGGACCTATCACTAGAGCAAGAGCCAAAGGATTACAAAATTTGCTGATGAGAGTCTTCTTTGAACAATCAGACCCCAAGAATAATTGTTTAGTATCTTCTTTTCTATTTCATATTTGTTGTGCATTCCAGCAAGTACACTTATCGATTTTTACAGGACAATTGATAAATTCGCTAAAGCTCAGTTTGTGGGTTATTCATGGACCTACATAAATAAAAAAAGAACCGGTCCAACAATATGTTCAATTGAAGTGAAGAATCGGCCACTTGAAGATCATTTGTACTTGTAATTTGTTCATTCAAAACTAGTCATTTGTTGGTTTTATTTGTAATTTTGTTTTGTTGACTTTACCCTAATTAGAGCAAGTATAAATACTTGCTAATTAGGTTTTAGATGGGACTTTTGAACTTATCATTTTGGAGATATTGAAACAATGATGGACACTTCCTTTCATGCATTTGCTCTTACCAAATTCTCCTAGAATTTGTGGCGAGTGGATTTTGATTGTGTTGTGCATAACATCAACATCAAAATCAAACCTAATTCCAACTAGTGCATATTATCTAGTAAGTAATTAGTTCTTTGCTTTTCTATCCTTTTCACACCATTTTTTTAGGTTCCATTTTCAATTAGGGTTCATGCCATTTTGATCGTGTATCATTCAATCGAATCCTAAATTGCATTGTGTGCTTGTAATTGGACAAAGGCACATCAAAACACAAGGGTAAAGATGTGTACATTTATAGCATACACCAACCTGGACAGAAAAATCCTTCACCACATCAGAGTATGCCCTTTCCTTATCTAACTTGAGTCATCAAAACAAAAACTCTAAAGCCTATGTGAAAATAGTCAACTCATAAAATTCAATAAAATGCAATAAGCTGTCAACAAATGCAATTATTTGTTTTTGCTTTTCTAAGAACCATAAGAAACAGGGCATGTCCAGATGGTGATTTGTGGGAGCAAATAAAACAAGACAGAGGGTTTGAGCTGGATCCAAAGGTGGGACCAGTAATCAACTAGTCTGGAAAGCTTGCTCTTATAAACCACTGTCAACAGAGGAAGCATAAAATCTCTGCTGCAGCCGAGCCTCTCCTATCCCTTGACATGGTTTAGTTTGGCACAAAAATTATATTCCTAGGCATGGGTTGTTTATTCTTTGGCTTGTTAAACCCCAAAGCTCAACACAATGGACCAACTTCTCACTCGGAACATTGTGGATGAAAATGTGTGTTTCTTGTGTAAAAGAGAATACCATCAACACTTATTATTGGCTGTGAGTCTCTGCTAAAACCGTCAGAGAAAGCCAATGGAGGGAGCTACATTGGTCCGCCATTAGTTATAATCTGACACTGAACAACTGCAGATTATTCCTTGACCTTGAACCACATTAAACTCATTCATTGAGAAAAGCCATCATTGCTGCTTGATACTTTCTGTGGCAAGAAAGAAACTCCAGAAGACTTGGAGGAGCTCATCTAAGCACTGGAAGTGTTATCAGAAAAATTCTAGCTTCGACAAGACCAACAGCCTAGTGTTCTTGAACAGTCAAGACCTCTATATTGGGTCTCCTTTGTGTTCTACCGTATATCCAAGATCCTCATAAGAGTATTCCCCCATGCACTTTTTGTTATTCAATGCATGGCCTAACACTTTTGAGCTTCGCTTAATTTCAGACATAACCATCATTGCTTCAACACTTTTGAGCTTAACGTCATATATAGTCCACTTTTTTTTCTACACTTTGTAATTATCCAGTTTATTTAATAAAATCTGAACTTACCCTGAAAATATATTATATTTTCAAATGATTCCCCAATACCAGGACATGCAGACCTTAATCCAATAAGGGATCTTCACAGATATTCCTATGCTACTAACATCCCCCAAGCCTCCCATCACTCTCGCACAAACATTATCTACTGAATTTATCACAAAAAACAAAGAAAAAGATCACTGCAGCTACAATACATGAGAATGAAGCCCTTAATTAGATCCAACCTGCTTCAACTATGTGGTACTTGATTGATTAGACAGACTATAAACACTGAATACATCCAAGCTGGCTAATGAAAGCCAATCCAGATAGAGTGCATTGACACTCTGGTTGACACTTAATTTATGTCCTTAATCAGCCATGACTAAGTCTATGGATTTCCTTTTATGGGAAGTCAAAAGGAAAGCCTACTGTAATGCAGTAAAAAGATTAAAAGCTTAAAGAGACGTCCTAAGAGTAGTATTCCACTAAGTGAACAACGTAACTACTTATGAAATAGTTGATGTATGTACACAGACAGACGGTTGCTCTTGAAAGCAAGCACCTAATAACAATAATAATAATAAATTATGACACTCAGATGCAATTTTTTTTTATGTTAATATAGATTTTGTCAACGTGATTGTACACAAAACTAGTGAGGCATATCCAATGTTTCATTTGATCAGGCCAGCTTCAATGCAAGAATGACTCCATACCCTCCACCTCCAACACAATGAAAGAACCTCAACACAACAGTGAAAAACTAGTAGTCAAATGCTAATTTTCAATGACAACATGATCGCATTTTTTTAGTGTGCAGCCTCAACCTAGCCTAACACACATCTACCTTCTCATTTGTGATCAGCAGCAGCTACCAGATAACATCTTTTTTGGTTACGTACTACTATATTCGCCAACACCATATAGTGGGAATAAAGCTTGAGTATTGTTGTACCACCAGATAATGTCTAACACAGGCAATGAAATAAATTATAGCAGCAGAACTTAAAATCTTGCATTCCTCTGTTTGTTGAGTAAATAGAACTCTTACCACACAAAGCAGCTGCCGCTTCCCAGGATTCTCAACTCCATGATTACTGAACTTTGCCTCAAGAACAGCTATAAGGGCTATATTATCCTGTTAATGGGGCAAAAGAAGACAACTTAGTCATAAATGGTAACAATTGAAATTGAACTTTGGAGAACAAAGGAAATTAGATTTGGGCCACCTTAACCAATCTATTCAGTGCAGTTTTCTTTTGTGTACTAGGAAGTAATGCATCTGTCAAAGACTGAGCAGCTTTATTGAATTCGACCTGCATTCACACATAACAAGTTTGTTCACATTATAAAAGGAAAAAAGAAATTGCAAATCATGAAGGACAACCCAACCTCATATTTTTTGACATGAGAAAATCTATCTCTACGGAAAAAAGTTGCACATCCATCTATGCTATTCACATCCCCATTGTAGACCTGAAAATGAAAACCATATACATAACTACAAATATTTTATGAAGACTATTACCAGTTGCAGTACAAGTTTCTAGATCACCTCATTTGTCTTTCTCTTGAATAAAGCTTCATAACCATGCTTTTCCAGTTCTGGAGCGAAAAATTCCTCAAAATGATCACTCTGAACCTGTAAAGAAGCACCATAAATAGGGTGAGTGCTCCCTTGAACCACAAAAGCTAATTATCAGCAGCAGATACTTTTAGTTGGCTAATCATCGTTCCAAAATTCAGTAGAAGAGGAAATGACTTTGCTGATGCTTGTATTCTTTCACATACTAAAACAATGGAAGAAAAGCATTCTGGGGAATTGACGATACTGACAGAAAGGGAAAGTAAAATAGCGGTAAGAATAAATTTCTTGCAGATACTAATTTCATAAAAGGCCCATTCAAGCTGTCCACCTTTTGCACTCATTCCACAGAACCAACAACCATGTCAAGCTTGTGTGAAGAGTTATTTTAATTGGAAAACACAACTTTGCAGAGTGGTCCAGAAATAAAATAATAACTGTCAGACATTAAAGAGTTAAAATGAATAAAGCACCTCTTGAAGACAAACAATATCTGCACGATAACCAACTATTTCTCGCAGCAGATTTTGTCGGCGATATGGCCATGAAAGAGCCCAAGAAGGGCAATATCCATATAACTCACTTGAGGCACACATATCAGCCAAAATGTTGTATGATAGCACAGTAAAGTTTCCTGAGGAAACACGGCCATCAAGATCTAGATGTCCCATCATGTCAACCCCATGGATGGGGATCAATGTTCGAGGGCAGGGTGAAGGAGCAGGAATCACACGGGATGTTAGTATAGTGTTGACATTTCCAACAGGAAGTTTTGTTTCTGCATCAACCACCACACACTCAAATTTAAGAACATGACCAACGTCATCAGCTGTTGGCGTATAAGTTTTAGACCGTCCAACTTCAAACCAAGTTTCACCACCACTCCTTTGTGTAGCTGCTGAAGGATATAGAGGAACCGAACCATTTGACAAATTGGAATTCGATATGGAGCCCGACAGGTTACTGCTGATAACTCCAGATCCTGAGCTATTGTAACGTCCAAATAACTCTTCATCCTCATTTCCATTTTCATTCACAGCACTGGCAGCACGGTCATGCAAAACACGATGATGCTGCCATGCATCCGAGAAGCACTTCGGAGAGCAGTGGTAGCTCTTGGCTACAGGTATTTTGGCCTTGAGACATCCCAGGCATTGTAAAGTTGCTTGCTCAGATGGGTGTACACTGCAGATGACAACCTTTTTATCACTTTGTACTCTGTACCTGCAGAGCAGAGTCATTCCATTATGCAGCCAGCATATTTAGAATATGGCAGATTAAGGTTTCAGAAATCAGAACTCTGCATAATTGAATTAAACCATCCCTCTATCATGAAAAAAAAAAAAGATGGAGGGAGATAGGGGGGCAAAGAGGTTGAAGACACAAAATCAGCCAATAGCAGAATTCAAAGCATTGCACAGTGAATCTATATTGCCAGAAACCATAACCTTTCAAGCATCTTAAAGTAAATCAATTTTCAAATCTAACTCAAATCAAATAGAACTCTTCAAATGAATTATCTACTACTTTTACCCCTTGTCTTGACTCTTGAAACTCCTGTCACACTTGCTAGCGAATCAAGTAAGGGAAAACTTATTACGTTGAGTTTTTTTTTTTTGCATAATTTTATTACGTTGAGTTCCCTCAGCTTGTATTCAAAATTTTCTTTTTTTGGATAATTATATTCAAATTTTTACTTTTAATCAATCAATGATTTATATTTTTATGCTTTCGAACTCAGAAATTTGTATTGTAAAAGCTTATAAATGAAACTGCATGGACCTCCAATGAAGTATAAAGCTGCAATACAAATAAACCTTCTATCAAATTAAAAACTCAAGATGACACCATTTATGGCTAACTTACCATACAGAACATGAACCACACATTATCTCCATCTTAAGTGAAAACCTGGTGGAGGTACACGCTAAAAAACCTAGTCTTACTGAATTAGCAAAAAACGGAAAACTAGTCTTATAAGGGAATAGTTTATACACTGAAAGAGAATTCATGCCAATATATAGCAATATTGTGTATGCTAAAGCCGCTAGAGAAGCTATTAATCTCAACTAGAGATATCTAATTGCTTTGAAAAAAGAATTTGCAAAGCCTCTTACACATTGCGCAGCAATTTGAGAATCCTAAATAACACGACATATATGCACAATGCTACTTAGATATAGCATAGCCCTTCCTTTTCAACCCTCTATATACAAAAATTCGTACTTCATAAATTTAAAACACGGCAGAAGTGCCAACTAAATCTCACTACATTAATATTTTTCTCAAGGGTATCATATATACACAGCGAAACCCGAATCAAAGATATTATGAATGAGATGAAATAGAGTTGACTGACCATTTATATCTCAAGAAGTGACCATCAATGGGAGCGGAATCGGGAACATCATCAGTAGTAGGGGACTTATCAGGACGGCGAAGAAGCACGTAAGGCGTGAGCTCACAGCCAACAATTGGAATATCAGAGGGCAGATGCACACGAAGCACACGAAGCATTCTTTTAATTTAATTCACAAAAAAAAAAAAGGTTCTAATTCACAATAACACCAATCCAATCCAATCCAATCAACACATCAGTTGCTTTCTTTTTTCTTGTACCATCTACAAGAGGAGGAGGATCCGCCATTTACATTTACTTGCACTCACTTGACCTCATAAATTCCTTTATTCATCTACCAGCCCCCTTTTGAAACCCTATATAAAGTGCAGATCATTAAGGGGGAAAACATGTAGAGTGATGTGGACTTGGAGTGGTGGTATGAGTCAATGGATGAGAAAGACTCAGAGATTAGGGTTTAGATTGTAGGGGGGGGGGAATGTGTAAAGGAGAGAGAAGAAAAGTGTAAATGTTTGTGTTTGTGGTGTAATGGAAATGGAAGAGAGAGACAGTAGCAGAGAAAGAGAGAGAGAGAGTAGGGAGTATATGAGTGAGTATTATTCTTGTGAGATATTATAAATGTGATGATATCATGATTACGGTGTCCGCTAGGTGGTCGTGGTGGTGTTGTGTGGTGGTGGCCTTCACTTCAGTCTATTCGGGGACGGTAATTTTTCGACGGAGGAGGCTCAGCTATTGCGCTGCCAGCTGAATGCTTTTCCTATTGTTACTGTTCCTTTTTCTCTCATTATTATTATTATTTTAATGGAGCACTCCAATTTCCTGATACAAACTTTTATTTTCTTTTTTTTGCCATACAATTTCATAATACAAACTTAAATTCTAGAAAAAAAAATTGTCTAATTTTTACTTATCAAATATAAATTCAAATTGTTAAATGGCATATGCTTATAGATTTTAAAGTTGTCAAACTTTTACTTACAAAATCGAAATCCATCATTTAAAAAAAATGTTGTAATAAATGCTTATTAATCAAAAATACAATGAAATAATGATGTGAAGTAATGCATTTAACTAATAAAAGTTCGATTGAATAAAGTTATATTCAAACTTCATTATTTAGACACCGAAGCTCTCTTACTTGGTGGCAAAATATAAAAATAAGCTATTAAAATCCCAACTATTTATGCAAATCTCCTAAACTTTTAAATCAACTTATAAACTATGTAAAAAATTGAAATACTTTGCTAGCAATAGACTTAGTTGGGCATTGAATTGATGATGAATTGTAGATATGTATTTTTTATATTTTATTTATAAAAGCTAAACTTTATATATTTGAAATGGAGAGTTTAGATCTCATGTTTCCAAAAATGTGCTTTCAAAGCTTATAGCCATTTTATCCTTGCTAAAAATAATACAATAATAAAAGATAAAAAAAAAAAAGTTGCTTAATATTAGGGGAAAAAATGATTGACCTCTAATATTTTGTTATAAAGGTATATTTGTGGTTGATCTTTAATTTTCTAGAAAAGAAACTCCCATAAAAGGCATTTTTTAATTAATTTCAAGCACACCATATATTACATTACATTGTTTTTACAAACTCCTTTGATCATGTTCATAAATTCACGATAATGTATATGATATATATCTAACTGTAGGTTTATTTTCCATTAAAAAAAAAGTTATGAGTTTATTTAATTACCTAAAGTTTCACTATCTGGAATTGAAAATGATTAGTGACATAATTTTGTAAATACTTGTTAATGACCAATTTCGGACATGAACCTCAAGACCCAATACCCAACACAATCCAGTGGCTGGAAAGTAAAAGCCTTATTTTTGGCATCCAAGCCAAGCCTAACTCTAGAAAGCCACATGCTTGGGGCCTACAATGCATGAAATGAGATGAGATAAATGCACAATCAAAATAATTATGCTAATCATATCTCGATTTGTCAAAAGATCATATCAACCCCTTATCCTAAAGATTTGACAAATCACGTTGTAGGCAATAAGCTATCAACCAAATAGAATAGAGCAATATATCTATAAATGCCAAAATCAAACTTTATGCACTAGGTTCCAACTTCCACTCTCATACACTTTAACCAACTTCTATATCAATTGCTTCTTTGACCTACAACTAACTTAATTATTAAAGTGGCTATGCTAGAGCAAATTTCGATGCCCATTCTAGTCATTTGTTACTATTATAGGTCACTTGAAGCCCATTATCTAGCTAGACGAATATACACCATCAACATTTGACACTCATCATATAAGTAGCATATTAAAACCACAAACACCTTGAAACACCCTCATCAACCACCTTGTAATGGTTAAAAACACTCATTTTAAGTCCAAACAAATTATTCATCACCCTTAGCCACTAACCACTTCCAACACTAACCCACCGCAACTCCACCACTAGATGGACCCGTGAACCACCCTACCTCCAATCCCTCTAAAGCCACAAGGTGACAACAACTGTCTTGCTAGGATAGAACTCCTACTACAACAAATGCTCACTAAGAACTAAGGCCTTTAAATGCACGTAGACACTCTTGATAGAGAAAGGGTATTATTCGCTACTCCAACTAAAGAGCAGGTAGACGACTACAACTCCATCAAGTCACCACCACTACCATTAAGTAACAACACCCACATTACTAGTGGCTTACCTATTGCATTTCACAATAGGGCCCTATTGAGTGCTGACCCTCTTACAATCTCATATAGCCAACCTGAGTGTTCGAACCCTCAAGCTAAAAGTCCAAGGTTCACTTGTAAAACTTTCTACAAGACGTAACATAGACAACCTCAACTAAGTCATCAAGTGGATTACCAAGCTTCAGAAATTAAAGAGAAATAAACCTTAGGAGTCATCATCCTTGGGTCCGTCCCCAATCACCCACAAGATCCAAGAAGAGACCCTACATCCACACATACAAATCTCAAAAGTTAAAGAGAAATAAACCTTAGGAGTCATCATCCCTAGGTTCGTCCTCATTCACCCACAAGATCCAAGAAGAGACCCTACATCCACACATACAAATCTCAACCCTAAAATTTTATGATGGGACCACTAACCTAACAGACCACCTTATATATTTTTTATCCCAAGTGAACCTTCGAAGCTACAATGAGGCTATCACATACAAAGCTTTCCCTAGCACATTGGAAAAAGTGGCTCAAACCTAATTTAATCATTTGAAGCCAGGCTCAATCTCCTCCTTTGATCAATTGGCAAACTAGTTTCATAAACATTTTCTCACAAGTAAAATGCAATTCAAAGACCTGACGAGTCTAAACACTATAAAGTAAAGGCCTAATGAGTTGTTGTGAGATTACATCCACCACTTAACAATACCTCAACTCGATATCCCTAAAGTCGGCCTGATTATCACCTTCAATGCAACTATACTAGGTATTCATCATTATTGTGCCTTCTTCCTTACGCTTACAAAGAAGAGGCTAACTACCATAGAGGCATTCTGCAAGAAGGTCGCGACATATAATACCGTGGAAAGCAATTTAAAGGCTTAGAGCACGCCAAGCTCCAACTTCTTTAACAAAAAGAAAGATGTTAATACTAAGGATTGAGCCTTGGTTAAGGATCACCTAAGACTCGCCCCTAGCCTAAAGCTGAGCTCATCAAACAATGGGGATGGTTTCGAATGAGACCACAATCATGTCATCCCCTAGTTCAAGGTTTACACACTACTCACCAAGCCATAAGGTCAAATACTCCTCAAAGTCACACCAATAATAAATGCACCAATTTAAAGAATACGTTAGAGGATGCCATTAAACGTGGTTACCTTTGTGAATACATTACCAAGCATAGGCAAAGTTAGCACAACGATGACAATCACCCCCATAACAATAAAGAATTGATGGAAAATATCAGGCCAATAACAATGCTCGACACAATAATAACAAAAATATCGAGGACTATCCTACAACAAATGGCCAAATCAACACTATTGTGAGTGGTCTCGTGGCTAAAGGTTGGTTAAATTTATAAATGAAGGCCTATGCTCGACATAAGGAATACTATGGCATCCTCAATATATAGACTAAGAAGCTAAAGGTCAACACCTCCATCACCTTCTTAAATGACAACCTTGAAGGAATTTGATGATCCATTGGTTATTGAGGCTAAGATCACTAGCTTTTATATCGTACAGATCCTCGTCAACATTGGCAGCTTTATGGACATCCTATTTAGCTTAGCCTATAAGTAAATGAAGAATAAACTCTCAACTAGGCTAAAGCCATATGATCACCCTCTTTTCGGGTTTAATAACCAACCTATGAAGACCATAGGCATTATCACCCTACCCATGTAACTCAAAGATGGAAAAGATGTGGCCAACGTGATGGTTGACTTTTTAGTCAACGATTGTTGGTCTCCACATAATGCCATCTTGGGAAAACCTAATTTAAATGCCCTAAAGATGTCCATAAACACAACTTACTTGAAAGCTAAGTTCCCAACCTCAACAGATGTCAGTGTATGTCGAGGTAACTAACATCTTGCTTGATTCTACTACCTATAAGCCTTGTAACAAAGAAATTTTATAAATTTATTGTGACAAGACAAGAGGAGAAGCCTGAGTTTTGAGGTGCACCCATTGAAAAGGCTAAGTTAGTACAGCTTGGCAATACTAAAGACTAAGTTACATAGGTTGGGAAATCTCTTTCTAATAACTTTAAGGAATAGCTTGTTACCTTCCTTAAAAGCAACTATGAGGTCTTCTCTTGGTCTCCATGGACATGCTAAGTAGTCCTCTCAAAGTTATCACCCACTATGTCAATGTAAATCTTGAGGAGAAGGTTGTTAAGCAAAAGAAGAGACACTTCACCCCCAAAAGATAAAGTGCCATTAAGATGAAGGTATAGATGCTATTGGATGTTAACTCCATGTGTGAGGAGCCTTAACCAATATGGTTGGCCAACTATGTTTGGTCAAGAAGTCTAATGGGAAATGGTGCGTGTGTATCGATTTTTCCGACCTTAACAAAGTTTACTTAATGGATTGCTTCCCACTTGATGGGTGTCGAATCCAACAAAAATAAAACCTACTCCTAGACAATTATATCATTTTCATATAGTGGTGAGTAGGGTCGAATCCACAGGGATTGGTTAAAGATATTTCTATTCAAAGGGCATAAAGATGAAAAGAAAACGAGGGGGGGTTGTTCATGAATCAAAATAAAGTACAAAAAAAATAATAGAATCGTATATTGATAAAAGCCTAGCCAAATGAATCAAGATAGTTTAATTCAAGGAATTGATCATCGATGCAAATGTTTTCTATTCTTATTCCTAGATAAACTGGTTATGGTTATTAACAAGCTCTAACAACCTATCTCTTCGTACTTCCTCGATAACCAAGAGAAGCTATTTGATTATTTCTCTTATCGATTAGACAACCCCAAACAAGCGCTTAGGATTTAATCTACCAATAGCATTAAAAACTAGAGAGACCACCAATTTATGCCAGTAGATTATAAGATAACCTATTTAAACATGATCACACACCTCCATAACATGAATTCGATCATCTATTTTATAACCAAACATGTTATTGTGTCACTGAGACTAGAACAATCAAACAATTACGGATTTGACGTGCTAGTTGACAATATATTAACTTGTTAATTGAGTAGAAGAGCTCTATTCATATCAATCAACAAAGATAATAATGACAAAACGATCAGAAGATATATGAATATCCAAAAACAAAGAATAGAATAAATACAAGTCAATTAGACCTCACAATTCATGGAGAATTAAACATCTATGACCCTTTGGCTAGAAAAGTAGCTTAGCTACTCATGTTCATCAACAAAACGAAAATAAAAAGTAGAGACATGATGAACCCGGTTGCCTGCTCTGCCTCCAAGATGGTCCAAGGTTCTTCAAGATCCAAAGATTTCAGATTAAAGATTCAAAAGTTGCCCTCACCCTCTAGGGTTGGTTCTATTTATATTGTTAGAGGGATGGCATGTGATCTTTTGCTAGCAAGATACGAAAATATCTTTCCTTTTCCAAGTAGATTTCGAGAAGTGAATCTTCGTCTGCCTGGCACGCCCTACCATACGGCCGTGGGTCAAGCCGTGCCTTCCTCTGTGCATAATTCACGTATCATCTTCCGTGTCCAGTGTGTACCACGGCTAGATTTTGAACCGTGCCTTCCTCTGTGCATGATCTACAAGCTCTTCATCCTTGTCCAGTGTGTACCACGGTCTACACCACGGCTAGATCCTAGGCCGTGTCTCTCTCTGTTGAAAGTCCACATTTCCGCCTTCTTGTCCAGTGTGTAACACGGTTTTCACCGTGGTCGTGCCTCAAACCGTGCTTCCTTTTGGACAGATACTTGCTCATGTGCTTTCCTCCGGTAGAGTAACTCCTTGTCTTGATCCAAGTTGTAGATGACTTCTCTAATTTACTTGAATTAGCATCCTTGACTCCATTTAACCTGATTTGTCACCATAATAGTATTAAGTACCATTTCCTTATGATTTCTATAAAATCAATAATGAATTAACACAATTTATACTATAAAGATTAAGTATAAAATGGCTCTATCAAATTCCCCCACACTTAAACTCTTGCTTGTCCTCAAGCAATTGAATCAAATCAATTGAGAAATTTGTCATAGATTATACAAACTTTCTTTTCATCATTCCAAGCATCTATTCATTTGTAATTCATGACTTGTAATTTTAATGTCTACTACTTCAACCAAACTGGTTTCCTGTGATCAAATTACAATGGACAAAATTTAATAGCTAATCTAAATAAAACAAACTTTAATCCTCATGTTTAACAAAAGAATTTTTATTCCAAAAGTAAATACTTAATTCACTAAGGAAATACACCCAATTAAACTTCATTGGATATTATCAAGCATATAATCCTTGCAGTATAAAATAAAAGCATATGGTATAAGCTCTTTGCTAGATATTCTCCCTTTTATACATCTTTGTTTTATTCAATGAATGTTTACATTCATGTTCTTTTGATTTATTCAAGCATCTATTTTGACGGGTTTTTGCCCGCTTCTTTTCATGAACTTTTGCCTTTTTCGCCCTTATCGTTATAGTGAGTTCATTGAGTCGGCAACATCCCGAGCTCATCACTCAAGTAACCGGGTTTTGAGATACCCTTACGAACTCTTCCTCACTCTAACATTCAAGTTTGAATACTCTTAACTCAATTAGTTGAATCATTGGAGTAATGGCTATGCTTGATTTTTTTTTTTTTTTGACTAAGTGTTATGATTGCTTTACAAACAACTTCAAAGAGTATACAGTAGCTAATATAACCTAGAAGTAAACTTGTTTATTTTTCACTTAGGGACTCGACTTACTTTTAGACTTCCAATTCTAAAGCTAAATACAAGGTAAATTTATTTCTTAAAGATTTCACTACTTAATTTTAACCATGTGTTCTAATCACAGCAGTGGGTGAGTAAAACATTTGAACAAGTCAATTTCACATTTTGTAGATGCTTATTACAACATTTAGTACAATCTCCAGATGTCATGATAATTTTGAAAAATTTTAGCTTAAAATTGCTTAAGGACAAAAATTCAGAGTATAAGTTAGTTCTCTATTCTCTATATTTTATTATCCTCTCCCCCACACTTAGCTTGAATAGTGTCCTCACTGTTCCAAATTCAGCACAATGAAAGGGGAATTAACAACTCAAGGAACATTAGAGGATAAGAGAAAGGAAATACTGGTACTTCCCTGGTATTGGAGTTCTCCCCTTAAGTTATGGAAAGTATCATCTGATTATGTGTATCCTTGCTGCAGCTGATCCAAAGATTTCAAAACTACCCGAAAATCACAACAAAACTAAAACTAAAATAAAACAAAACTAAAGCAAAACAAACTAAATTTTTTTTTTTTTTTTGACATGGGTTGCCTCCCATGAAGCGCCTTTCTTTAACGTCTTTGGCTAGACGTTCCTGGCTAGATGTTCGGATAAGGATTTTGATTCTAGCCTTGGTGCCTGTGGTGATGGGTTAATAACATCTGCAACAAAAACAGGAGAGATATCGTTAGGATGTTTCATGGCATCATAAATGTTAAATTTAATCACTTCACCATCAAATTCCATAGTGAAGGTGCCATCATTTACATCGATTTTCGTTTTAGAAGTCTTAAGGAATGGTCGCCCTAATAATATCAGTGGTGAAGTATGAGAATCACTATCGTCCATGTCAAGCACATAAAAATCAGCAGGAAAAACTAATCCATTGACTTGAACTAAAACATCCTCTAGAACTCCCTCAGGATAAACATTGGACCTGTCAGCAAGTTGAACAATAACACCCGTTTCCTTCAAAGGACCAACATTTAAACGTTGATAAACAGACAAAGGCATGACATTGATAGAAGCTCCTAGATCACACATGGCTTTAGCGATTCCAAGATTACCTATTTTGCAAGGAATGGCAAACATACCTGGATCCTTACATTTAGGAGGAAGCTTCTTCTGAATAATAGCTAAAACATTTTCACTCACACTAATCTTTTCATTGCCTTTCAGCTTCCTTTTGTTAGTGCACAAGTCTTTGAGAAATCTAGCATAGCGCGGTATTTGCTTAATTGCATCAAGCAAAGGAATATTTACCTCGACTTTGCGAAAAGTTTCCAGAATCTCTTTTTCTTCCTCTTCATTCTTGGATTTCGCCAATCTGGAGGGGAAAGGAGGTGGTATCAATGTGACCTTTGATGGCTCAACTAGAGACTTGCTAATCTGGTTGTCCTGCTGGCTCGGAGTCAAAATCTCTTTCTTGGTCTCTTCCTCAAGATTAGACAGATGTCCTTTCTTATTTGATCCCTGCAATTTTGTCTCACTTCTCAAGGTAATTGCATTAACGCTTTGCTTTGGATTTGTGATAGTTTGAGAAGGTAACTTACCTTGAGTTTCTAACCTATTTGCAGCAGAAGCAAGTTGGCTTACCTGATTCTCCAAGTTTTGAATGCTTTGCTTTGTTTCCTCCTGAAATTGTTTGGTATTAACAGCGAGAGACCTAACAATATCCTCAAGAGACATACCTGAAGTGGAAGGAGCTTGGGGTACTTGGTGTGATGGCTTAGACTGGAATTTTTGGAAATGTTGAGGGTTATTGCCATATCGAAAGTTAGGATGATCCCTCCATCCGGGATTGTAAGTATTTGAATAGGGATCATACTTCCTCTGCGGTTGTCCTGGAAATCCGCCTACAGCATTGGCGTGTTCATGGTTGTCATCTTGCAATGTGGGGCACATGTCAGTCGGATGATTAGGAGCAGCACAAATTCCACAAGCTTTCACCTGCTGGGTATTTCCAAGAGCTAGCTGCTGCATAAGGGAGGTTAGGTTAGAAATTTGATGTTCAAGGTTAGAAACACTTACCTCATTTACCTTCCTTGAAGATGTATCATGCCTATACCCAAATTGTTGCGAATTGGCAGCCATAATGGAGATCAATTCCTTAGCTTGACCAGGGGTTTTGTTTACTATGGCGCCTCCACTTGCAGCATCCATCATCTTTCTTTCCATCGGAAGTAGGCCTTCGTAGAAGTATTGGATGAGAAGTTGTTCAGATATTCCATGTTGTAGGCAGCTTGCACACAATTGCTTGAACCTCTCCCAATACTTATGAAGAGTCTCGGTGTCCCTCTGTTTTATACCACAAATTTCTCTTCTTATACCAGCGGCTCTGGATGCGGGGAAGAATTTGTCCAAGAAGAGTCTCACCATATCTGTCCAAGTGGTGATAGAACCTGGAGGCAAATAAAACAACCAATCTTTAGCTTTAGTACTTAAAGAAAACGGAAAAGCATGTAGCTTGATTTGATCGTCGGTTATTCCTTGCGGCCTCATACTAGAACACACTATATGGAACTCTTTCAAATGTTTATGAGGATCTTCATTCTCAAGACCATGAAAGGTGGGTAGCAGATGTATCAACTCAGATTTCAACTCGAATTCAATAGCTAGTTCGGGATAGTGAATACAAAGTGGTTGTTGATTCACATCCGGCGCAGCCAACTCCCTTAAGGTTCTCTCGAGATTTGCCATATCGTCTTCTTTTTCAGAATCAAGGGATGAATCAGACAAATCCGATGCTAAGTTCAGTCTAGGGGATGATCTAGCTTCTCGTCGCAGCCTCTTTAGAGTCTTCTCAATCTCCGGATTATAAGTTAGTTCACCTGTTTGAGAAGAACGAGTCATACAAGAATAGAAATAAATTTGACACCAATCCCCGGCAACGGCGCCAAAAATTTGATAGGTGTCGAATCCAACAAAAATAAAAACCTACTCCTAGACAAATTATATCATTTTCATATAGTGGTGAGAGGGTCGAATCCACAGGGATTGGTTAAAGATATTTCTATTCAAAGGGCATAAAGATGAAAAGAAAACGAGGGGGGGGGGGGGGGGGGGGGGGGGGTTGTTCATGAATAAAAATAAAGTCGAAAAAAAATAATAGAATCGTATATTGATAAAAGCCTAGCCAAAGGAATCAAGATAGTTTAATTCAAGGATTGATCATCGATGCAAATGTTTTCTATTCTTATTCCTAGATAAACTAGTTATGGTTATTAACAAGCTCTAACAACCTATCTCTCCGTACTTCCTCGATAACCAAGAGAAGCTATTTGATTATTTCTTTTATCGATTAGACAACCCCAGACAAGCGCTTAGGATTTAATCTACCAATAGCATTAAAAACTAGAGAGACCACCAATTTATGCCAGTAGATTATAAGATAACCTATTTAAACATGATCACACACCTCCATAACATGAATTCGATCATCTATTTTATAACCAAACATGTTATTGTGTCACTGAGACTAGAACAATCAAACAATTACGGATTTGACGTGCTAGTTGACAATATATTAACTTGCTAATTGAGTAGAAGAGCTCTATTCATACCAATCAACAAAGATAATAATGACAAAACGATCAGAAGATATATGAATATCCAAAAACAAAGAATAGAATAAATATAAGTCAATTAGACCTCACAATTCGTGGAGAATTAAACATCTATGACCCTTTGGCTAGAAAAGTAGCTTAGCTACTCATGTTCATCAACAAAACGAAAATAAAAAGTAGAGACATGATGAACCCGGTTGCCTGCTCTGCCTCCAAGATGGTCCAAGGTTCTTCAAGATCCAAAGATTCCAGATTAAAGATTCAAAAGTTGCCCTCACCCTCTAGGGTTGGTTCTATTTATATTGTTAAAGGGATGGCATGTGATCTTTTGCTAGCAAGATACGAAAATATCTTTCCTTTTCCAAGTAGATTTCGAGAAGTGAATCTTCGTCTGCCTGGCACGCCCTACCACACGGCCGTGGGTCAAGCCGTGCCTTCCTCTGTGCATAATTCACGTATCATCTTCCGTGTCCAGTGTGTACCATTGCTAGATTTTGAACCGTGCCTTCCTCTATGCATGATCTACAAGCTCTTCATCCTTGTCCAGTGTGTACCACGGTCTACACCACGGCTAGATCCTAGGCCGTGTCTCTCTCTGTTGAAAGTCCACATTTCCGCCTTCTTGTCCAGTGTGTAACACGGTTTTCACAATGGCCGTGCCTCAAACCTTGCTTCCTTCTGGACAGATACTTGCTCATGTGCTTTCCTCCGGTAGTGTAACTCCTTGTCTTGATCCAAGTTGTAGATGACTTCTCTAATTTACTTGAATTAGCATCCTTGACTCCATTTAACCTGATTTATCACCATAATAGTATTAAGTACCATTTCCTTATGATTTCTATAAAATCAATAATGAATTAACACAATTTATACTATAAAGATTAAGTATAAAATGGCTCTATCACCACTTCCGCACATCAATTAACTATTCAACTCTACCTTGGGTTAAGCATTGCTAATCTTCATGATGCCTTTTCAAGCTATAATCCAATCCGCATACATGAGCTTGACTATATACACACATTCTTTGCCACTAACTTCAACATGTACTATTACAAAGTAATGCCCTTCGGCCTCAAGAATGCAAAGGCAACTTATCAAAGGTTGATGATGAAGATATTCAAGCAATAGATGGGTCGGAATGTAGAGGTTTATGTAGACAATATGATTGCTAAAAGTGTCGAGCTCGAAGACTATCTCAAGAACTTGCAAGAAACTTTTCACATACTGTAGCAATATGACATGAAGCTCAACTCGCAAAAGTGTGTTTTTGGAGTCGCTCTATGCAAATTCCTTAGGTACATGGTTACTAGGCAAGCCTAGAAAAGATTCAATCCATCCTTGACATGCAACCCCCCAAGACTATCAAGGAAGTCCAAAGACTCACAAGAAGAGTTATTGTGCTCAATAGGTTTGTGCCTAAATTTGTTGACAGGTGCTCAAGGTTCTTCAAGATCTTGAAGATCCCCTCCAATTTCCAGAACTCACATTTGAAACTCTACCACTCCCTTTGCCAACCCACCCCCCACACCCCCCCCCCCCCCCCCCCCCCCCCCCCCCCCCCCCCCCCCCCCCCCCCCCCCCCCCCCCCCCCCCCCCCTCCCCCCCCCCCCCCCCCCACCCCGCTCCCCCTATCTAAACTTATCCTAGGTGAACAATTATACTTGTCCCTTTCAGTTAATGACTGAACCCTATCCTCAATACTCATCCGAAGGAAGCGACTACATTTTGTAAGGACCAAAGGTAAGATACTCTTTGGTTGAGAAGTTTACATTGGCTATAGTGAGTTTTGCCCACTGACTCCAACTCTATTTAGAAGCACACCAAGTGGTTGTCTTCACCAACTAGCCACTACTTTAAATACTTCATAAGTTAGACACCTTAAGTCGGATGGTTAAGCACACCATTAAACTTAACACTTATGGCATACAATTCTAACCTCGCGAAGCCATCAAAGCCCAAGTTTTGGCAAATTTCATTGCCAAATACACCACTTTAAAGGGAGATTAGCCAAAACATTCTCCACATCAACAACTTATCTACTTAAGGTAGGGTAGGGGGGAAGTAGTGGAGCTAAGCTTATCTTTAGAAGACTAAACAGGGTAACTATTAGCTATTCATTAAAATTTGGATTACCAACTTGCAACAATGAAGTTAAATTTAAAGTGCTCATTGCAGGGTTGAAGCTGGCAAGGGAGGTTAACATTAAGAATCTCTAAATTTTTTCTCAAGCTGCCAACTTGTTGTCCAGCAAGTCAAAGGGGAATATGCAGTAAAAGACAAAGGGATATCTAAGTACTTACAAATAGTGAAAATGCTCGAGACAAACTTTCCCCCCTTAGGCGGTTCATAAGATCCCCCAAAGCAAAAACACAAAAGCAAACAACCTCTCAAAGGTGGCTTTGATGTCTTTATCTAAATTGGACAAGAGAGTATTCATAGAGTTTTTTTCCTAACAACACTATCAATAAATCTAATCAATAAGTGATGGAGATCCAACCCTACCAACCGAGTCCTATTGGATGGACCTTATCCTTTCATACCTCCAAGAAGATGTTGCCCTTAAAGATAGAAAAGAAGCAAGAAAGATCATGTACAGGTTAGCTCATTACATGCTTATTGACGATTAGCTGTACTAATGCTCTTTTAGCCCACCTTACTTGAAGTGCCTCAAATCCATTGAAGCTTAGTAAATCCTTAAAGAATTGCATACTGAAGTATGCAATAATCACATCTAAAGCTAAGCATTAGTGGTTAAAGCACTTTGCCTTAGCTATTATTGGCTAACCATGAAGGAAGACGCTCAGGTAGTGTTATAACGATATCCTTAGTGCTAAAAGCATACACTAATTGATCATTTATCAAGCATTAACTTCCTACCTATTACAAGTCCATAACCTTTCACACACTAGGGGATAGACATATTAGGTGCCTTCCCTAAGGTGATAGGGCTACACCAATATACAATTATGGCAATGGATTACTTCATTAAGTAAGTAGAAGTCAAAGCTATAGCATGGATCATATAGAAGAATGTGGAAGGCTTCGTTAAGAAGTCCATCATGTGCTAATTTAAAGTCCCCTACGCTCTCATAGCCAACAATGGGACCCAATTTGACAATGATAAATCAAGGAATTATACAAAAGTTGAGGCTTAAGGATCCATTACAACTTGATCGCACACCTTCAATCTAATGATCAAACCAAGGGTTTGAATAAAACAATCTCGAAAAAGTATGAGAAAGAGTGTCTTTGATGCTAAAGGGAAGTGAGTAGACAAGCTCCCTTACATCCTCTAAGGGTATGGGACAACCTTCAAGACTTTGACTGGAGAAACCCCCTTCAACCTGGCATTTGGAATCACGGTTGTTCTACCTATAGAACTCAAAGTCCTTATAGCGAGAACATAGGCTTTGGATATGTAAGCTAATGAAGTTGATGTTCATGCTAACTTAGATTTTTGTTGAGGAAGTCCAAGATCTCGTAAGTACCCAAGTGGCAGCTTATTAGCAAAGGGCGATTCAATACTATAACAAGAAAGTGAAGTATAAAGCCTTTTACCCTATGGATTTAGTGTGTAAAAAGCTTAAGGCTACTAGATACAAAGAAGGATAGGGGAAATTTACATCAAATTGGGAAGACCTCGTAATGATTAAAGAAATTATAAGACACGAAACTTATAGCCCTGAAACACTTGATGGACAACCAATTCTAAGGATTTGGAATGTGAACAACTTTAAGGCTTCCTTTAAGTAATGTACGTAATCAAAATAAAAAATCAATGAAGTTTAAAGTCTTTCAAACCATGTATTCCCAGTTTTAGTTTCATGTTTTCAAACCATGTATTCTTAGTTATAGTTTCATGTTTTTCACTAAGTATGAACCATAAATCAAGATGTGATAGCCTAACCCTCTTTGATGTCAATGGGCTTAAGGAGGAATTGACCTCTTCGAGTCTACAAGTGTAACCTCTAAAAGACTTAACCTCTTTAGGTCCATAAATTCAGCCCCTAAAAGACTTGACCTTATCAAGTCCACTAGTCCCCCTTAGCGGACTTGACCATTTCAAGTCTACAAGTCCTTCAAAGGTCTAAAAGGCTCTAAAAAGTCCCACTCAATTAGGGGACTTGTTTACGCATTAATGACCAGGCTTCGCCTTGGACTTTCGATGCACATAAGTCCAATTAAATACACTAAGTCCTAGAGGCACCCAACTAAGCCAACCTAATCTATGGATCCCCAACACTTAGTTAAATTTACATACATATATACGTAAGGGGCAGCTGTAAACATCCCATTTTTGCCCTAAGAATGAACAATAATCAATAATAATCAATTTTTTATTTTTTCCAATTTTCTTTTCTAATTTAGCAAAAATAATAAAAATATTCAAAAAATAAAAATAAATAGGAAGACACATCAATTCTTAAAAATGATTTCAGAAATGGTAATAATAAGGGATAAATAATTTTTACAAAATTTTGAAATTACAAAAAATACAAAAAAATGGAAAAAATGCATCGCATATGTACAATTTGCGATATAAAGAAAATCAGGAAATTGGGCTAGCTCAGCTGGCTCGTGTGTGCGCATGGGGAACGTGTGGAGGCCAGAGGTTGCGAGTTCGAATCCTCCCTTGAGCATTCTGTGCAATTTTTTTGCCTTTCGCCTAGAGCTGCCATGTGGCAGCATGTGATTGGCCGAGGGAAGTCATGCGTGTCGCGCGTGATCATCTTCTTCGTAAGGCCAGCCGGAGAAAAATTTGGCAAAAGTCCGATAAGGCTGAAATTGCTGGATTTCTTCAAATCTTTTTGGATTTCAATAAATCTAAAACCGAATTATCCAGACAAATCACAAGATTACAACAAATCGGCATCAAATAGGTTGGATAAAATCAAATATAAAAAAACGGAAAAATATGGGTTTATCCAAATCGCCGGATTTGAGCTTATCCGAAGAAGTTTGAAGCGCCTATAAATAGGAATCGAAGGCAGGAAGCTGGAACACAGATCAAAATCGAGAGAAAGTGAGAGAAGAGAGTAAATCGAAGATAACCAAAGCCGCGACCGCTGATCGGAGCTGAGCCGCCACCAGGAGACGTTCTGAGAACAAACCACCGCCACCATTGAATTCACCACCCTCGAGAACCTAGGATTCGACACCTCACCTGTTGCAAAAGGCCGCCAGAACGCCGTGAACGAGCACTCTCCGCCGCTGTGCCCGACCGACCCGACCCGTGTACCGACCCGGATCCAGGTAAGTCGGATTTTCCCGATTTTTTTTCAATTTATTTATTTTTATTCCGATTTGATTTATTATTTTGTTATTTATTTATTAATTTGTTTGTTATTTATTTATTTATGTTTTATTTATATTTCCATAAATAAGAAAATGTTAGAAATTAGATTTCTTTAGGATTTAATAATGTAGAAAAAAAATAAAAAATAAAAAATAATAATAATAAAATGTAGAAAAATAATAAAAGTATTAGAAAAATAATAATAAAACTTTAGATTTTAAAATAGGATAGATAATAACTTAGGATAAAATTTTTAACAAAAAAAATCACAAAAATTATAAAAATCAATAAAAAATAATAAAAATAATAATAAAAATCATAAAAAACCATAAAAATCATACAAACCCAGAAAAATTATAAAAAATTGTAGAAGAATAAAAAAAATCATAGAAATGATAAAAAAATCATAAAAATTACAAAAAATCATAAAAATATATAAAAATTCAAAAATTATAAAAATGAGTTTTCTCACTTAGAAAAATCATTTTCTTCAAATAAATCCAAAATTGATGTTTTCCCTCAAAAGTTATCATTTTCCAAAAGTCAAATTAAAGCTTAGGCTTAGATTTTTTTTAAAAAAAAAAAATCCCAAAAATGATAAAAACATAAATCGAAAGAGATTTCAAAATTAAAATTCACAAACACACTTAAGGTTTTCAGGAAAAGTAAATTACGACTTGTTTGATCCTGACTAGCAGGTACGTAGGTACCCATTTGGGTCAACCTATAAAATGAAATAAAAAATCATCTTCTTAGAATAATAAAAAAACATAATAAAAAGTAACAGAAACAAAATAAAAGGCATTTCTAGATGGGAACAATTTTAGGAGACTAGGTGGTAATCGTAAGGTTTTAATAGGTTAGCCTCCGGATTTAGAAACTCTGGTTTTCCCTTTTCCTCTTTTCACAAAAATGAGAAGAGGAAATCACGACGACTAGTAGTCCAAATTAAGACTAATCAGCTCCTTTAGTCTTAATTCAATATTTCCCAACAACAGTTGAGTGGCGACTCCAAAAATCAAACAAAATTCCTAATTCAAGTCAAGGATCTACATTAGATGAGCATAGAGTCTAGTCTAGATCGGATTAGGAATGGGAAAATTCAAAAAATAGACTCGACAGGCAACATAATGAAGGAAAAACTTCAAAATTTCATTAAGTCATAAGTGTTACAATGCTTATGAGTCAGCATCTCAACTCAAAAATAAAAAGTTACAAGTTAACATTACAATGGTTACAAAGCAATTCCTATAGAGTCAATAGTTAGATTGTCTTCGAGAAAAATTACAACCTTGTAAGATGACGTTCCTTCTTAAGGAGCACAAGAGAAGCTTTAAGGATCCTACCCAACCGGTAGGTCATTTATCTCTTCCACCTTAGGTTCTCTTGATCGGCATCATTATCTTCATCCCCTTCGACATGAACTTCGAGATAAGGGTTAAGGATCGAGAGCTCCAAGTGAGGATACTTCCTCAGCACATACTCCTTTGCCTTCTTTATCTTTATGACTAGAAAATTAACCTAGTGCTCTAACCAAGTATCACTGTGTTGGAAGTCTTACATTACCTTCTCTCGAATGGACTAAACTAGGTCATGATCCTCCTTCCCTTCCTTAACAGATTGGAGAAAGGGCTCCACGTTGGCAAGGTTACCCTTAGCACTAGCAAGCTACTCTTCGAGCTCTACCCATTACTCACCAACCTTCCTCTTCAACCTTCAACTGATCCCTCTCCCTCTCGATGGTGTAGAGATTGTCTTTCGTCTTCATTAACTTCTCATTAACCCTCTATACCTCTGGCCTCTACTCCTTGGCCTACCTCCAAGCTTCTTAGGCTTCAACACGAGTAGCTCAAGCTTGTACCTTGGCATCCATTACTACTTTGCATACAACTCCTTGACATGGTTTAGGCTCCACTACGTAACCTCATCATCCTTTCTTGCATTAGCCACATGTAAACTCTTCATCAGTATCCTTATTTGCAGGAATAAAGGAGTGTATATATATAAACGAAATAAATCAAGAGCTTACCTCCACCATGCATTTATACATCTTCCTCTTTAAGGCTTTTAGGGCCTCTTTCCTCTCCCTCTTTAATGTAACTTCTCAATCCTTTGGCAACGGTGATTGTAGGAAAAACTCCTTGCATCTACTTGGGTTTGCTACTAAGGAGTCGTCTATGTGGAAGTTTCAGTTTAACGTATATGGGAGCAAGCTCCCCATCTATTGCAAGCCTTGACTTTAGTTTACTTACATGAGCTACTTCTCTACCGAATCTTTCCTTTGACGTTACCTTAGCTATCTATATTGACATAGTAGCCCCTATTGACACCTCTACCATCTCTACTGTAAAGCCGCCTTGGCTCACCTCCTTGAGCACTAGATCTTAAGCTGCCCCCTATGCCTCCCTAATAGCCTACACTTCAATGGGACTCTTAACAAGTTGGTCATTGATATTTGTAAACACTCCATTTTTGCCATAAGAATTAATAATAATTAATTTTTAATTTTTTTTTCAATTTTTTTCAATTTTTCTCTAATTTGGCAAAAATAATAAAAATATTCAAAAAAATAAAAATAAATAGGAAAACACATCAATTTTGAAAAATGATTTCAGAAAGGGCAATAATAAGGAATAAATAATTTTTACAAATTTTTTAAATTTCAAAAAATACAAAAAAATAAAAGAATCGCATTGCATATATGCAATTTGCGAAATAAACAAAATCAGGAAAATGGGCTAGCTCAGCTGGTCCGAGTCGTGGTCAAGTGGGTGCGTGCGGGTGCGAGGTTGGGGGTTCGAAACGCAAGGGAAGCAGTTTCCGCGTTTTACGATTTTTTTCATTTACCCAGGACACATGGCAACATTTGATTGGCTGGAGGGAATCAAGCGTCGGGCGCATGATCGTCTTCAACCTCGGTTCGAGATCGCCGGCGAGGGGAAAAATTCGAATTTCGGCCTTTTTGATTCGATTTTTTTGCACAAATCCAACAGATCTTCAACAGAATTGAGATAAACATCATCCAATTGGAATCAAATCTCAACAAATCGAAGGATTTACACGAATCAGAGTTGGTTCATTTAACCGTCGATCCGATTTGCCTCGATCGGGGGAAATCCGAGCTTATCCAGCTCGATTTCGAGAGCCTATAAATAGAGGAGGAGGGGAGGAAGCCAAAGCACAGATCAAAAGCGAGAGAAAAGAGCGAATCGGAGACCACCGGAGGAAATCGAAGCCGCGACCGCCGATCAGGAGCTAAGCAACCACCAGGAGGCGTTTCTGGAGCAAACCACCGCCGCCATTGGATTCCTCACCCTCGATAACCTAGGATTCGACACCTCACTCACTACAAAAGGCCGCCGGAACGCCGTCAACGAGCACTCCCCGTTGCCGTGTTCGACCGATCCGACCCGACCCGATCCGACCCGCGCACCGACCCGGATCCAGGTAAGTCGGATTTTCTAATTTATTTTATATTCCGAATTGATTATTTAGTTTGTCATTTATTTATTAATTTGTTATTTAGTTATTTAGTTATTTATGTTTCATTTACATTTCAACAATTAGAAATGTTAGAAATTAGATTCTTTTAAGATTTAAAAATGTAATAAAATAAAATAAGAAAAATAAGAAAAAATAAATAATAAATAATAAATAAATAAAAATATAGAAAAATAATAAAAATATTAGAAAAATAATAATAAAACTTTAGATTTTAAAATAGGATAGAACATAGGAGGAAAATTTTTAACAAAACAAAAATTCACAAAAATTATGAAAAATTAATAAAAATAAAAAATAAAAATCATAAAAAATAATAAAAATTATAAAAACTTATAAAGATTATAAGAATTGTAAAAGAATAATAAAAGAATCATAAAAATTACAAAAATAATAAAAAATTAATGAAAAATTAATAAAAATTCAAAAATTATAAGAATAGGAAAAAAAATGAGTTTTATCACTTAGAAAAATCATTTTCTCAAATAGATCCAAAATTGATGTTTTCCTTTAGAATTATTTGCAAAAGTCAAATTAAAGCTTAGGCTTAAATTTTTTAGAAAAAATCCCAAAAAATGGTAAAAACATAAATCAAAAGAGATTTCAAAAAAATAAAATGCACAAACCCACTAAATATTTTCAGGAAAAGCGAACTATGGCTTGTTTGATCCTGAATAGCAGGTACGTAAACACCCATTTGGGTCAACCCATAAAATGAAATAAAAAAATTATTTTTTTTTCAAATAACTCATTCAAAAACACAATAAAAGGCAACAGAAACAAAATAAAAGACATTTCTAGATAGAGATAATTTTAGGAGATTAGGTGGTAATCGTAAGGTTTTAATAGGTTAGCCTCCGAACTTAGAAACTCTGGTTTTCCTTTTCCTTTTTTCACCAAAAACGAGAAGAGGAAATCACGACGACTAGTGGTCCAAATTAAGACTAATCCGCTCCTTTAGTCTTAATTCAATATTTCCCAACAACAGTTGGGTGGCGACTCCAAAATTAAACGAAGTTCCTAACTCAAGTCGATGATCTATATTAGATGAGCATAGGGTTTAGTCTAGATCGGATTAGGAATGGAAAAATTCAAAATTAGACTCGACAATATCCATAGTGGCACCTACCTTCCTCCTCCGAGATATAAGTATTCATCCTTCTTGCCCTTAGCTTTGCTTTAGTTGTACTTGGCTTAAGCCCTCAAAAATGCGTCCAAGTCCACTCCACCTAACACTATCTCCTCTCTTACGAAAAGAGAAATCAAACACATTAGAAATGTAAAGAAGGGTTTTAGCACACTTACTTAGCAAAAGTATCTAACTCCCCCTTCCCCCCCGCATGAACTCTTTAGCATGATAAGTGGCATCGACAAATGCCTTCATTTTCCTTACCACCTTCTATAGGTCCCACTTGGGAATGGGCTAGCCTTTGTATACTTTCACAATTAGATTTACGTCAAGTAACCCTTTACCCAATGGTCCATGATCTTATTACCACTAGCCTTGTCATTAAGACCCGGCTTTGGATTGCCTCTTCTAATTAACTAAAACCTTTATTATAATCCCAACTCAATCATGGAATATAGGAAAATAATGTAAACAATGTAACAATTATTTCATGTGTGAAGTAAACTATGCATATTTATATTTTAAGGAAATAGTTTTTTCATTGCTTATTTTTCCAGCCCTAACAGCTTGTTTAGTTCACCATATAAAATAATTAAGAAATTAAATTGTAATTTAATAGGAATATAATAGAGTTATAATAACTATTTTATACTTATTACAGTGTTTAGTTGACATTAAAAAAATAAAAGTAGAGAATCAATTAGTAGATAAAGTAAAATATCTATTGTATTTTTAGTAATAATAAACATTTATTATATTAGATAATGGATGTGGTGGTGGTGGTATTTTTAATATAGGGATATTTATGAGAAGATAATAAAAAAATTATTGAGTAATCATTCATAAAGGTAAATAAACCATATTGGATGCTTGAAGATGAAAGGATTTATGAGAGAAAAATGGGTTCTCGGATGCAATAAATACTGGCCCGCAAAGTACGTTGTAGAAACAGTGAAAATCATTATTTCGAGCCCAAGAATCCAACGAGGGCATTCATGACCGCCAAGACCCAACACTGAAATACGAAGCCCAAATCCCAAAGCCCAGACCAGATCACGCCCACCTATAAATTCCTAACAATTTCCACTCCATATTAGGGTTTCTCTAGTTGCAGGAAGCGAGAACCTAAAAATGCCGGCGGGTCATGGATTGAGGTCTCGAACAAGAGATCTGTTCTCTCGTCCGTTCAGGAAGAAGGGTTACATTCCATTGACGACATACCTCAGAACATACAAAATCGGTGACTATGTCGATATCAAGGTAAACGGCGCCGTTCACAAGGGTATGCCACATAAGTTCTATCATGGACGTACTGGTCGCGTCTGGAACGTCACGAAACGCGCCATTGGCGTTGAAATTAACAAGCAGGTACTCCATCCATTGCTCATTTTCGCTTCAAGTTTGTAATTTATTTTCTTTTTTTATTAGTGCGTATTGTGGGATTTGGTCATTTCACTCTTTTTTTTTTTTTTTGTTCTAGTTTAGTGTAATTTTAAATTACTAGAAGAAAGGGTTTCGTATGATTTATTTAATTTGTATTGGCACGGATATGTTATTTAGCATGATGGATACCTATGAAAGTAATTGACTTTATTTATCATTAAAGATACCTTAGTAACTAGGAAATATAATTAAACACCAGTTTTTTTTTTTTTTTTTTGGGGGGGGGGGGGTGGGGGGTGTTGTTGGTGGGGTGGGTTTTAGCTAGAGCAGTGGATGCTTATTTTGCCCACTCTGGACCCTTTCATTTATCTAAGTCAATTACTTATAAGAAGAAGGTGTTTGTTTAAATGTCCAGAAACAAAATGTCGGTCTTTTGGATTGATTGGCTTATGAACCAGAAGATGGAGTTCCTCATCTTATTTTGATGGAGGTCTGTTTTCATTTGATAGCGAGATGCAATTTATCCTGAAATGTACATGGCTAGTTCTGCAGCATCATCGTGGGGACACATATGAGGTGTTCTTATGAGGACTGTTGGTTTTAGAAATGAAGTTTTATATGACATGGAGTCGCCTACTTGTTAGTGCCTCCTCCCGGCACCTTGATACTGGTCCATTGTGCAGTCATCTTTTACCTAATTAAAACTGAAGTTGTGGCTTGTGAAATTGACTTGTATTAAATGGTGTTCTTTTCTAATTCTATCATTACTTGCTGCATATTTGACAATGTTTCTAGTAGATGTTGTACCATCATCAATCTAGTTATAGTGGAGAACTTAGCTCCTGCTTTTGTTGATCCATAATTGTTAGGTCAGTTCTATCATTGTTGTCGAAGTTAATATTCCGTTGGTGGCATTTTGTTTTTGTTATTGGGTCTGGTAGCTTTCTTAACCATTGCAGCTTTAGGCTGGTTGTTGTTTTCTCTGGCTTGTTACATGATGTTCAAATTCGTAGATTATGTTTTGCTGACCACTAAAAACCTTTTATCCATCTTGTCCCTTTGGGGTGTATTTTCAAATTACATGCATATGCATGCACTTCAAGCTTTTCTAATTATCATCCAAATTGCCAATATGTCATTGTAGGTGGGTAATAGAATCATTAGGAAGAGAATCCATGTGCGAATTGAGCATGTTCAGCCTTCCAGGTGCACTGAGGATTTCCGTCTGAGGAAGATCAAGAACGATCAATTGAAAGCGGAGGCCAAGGCCAGAGGTGAGACCGTCAGCACGAAGAGGCAACCGGAAGGCCCCAAACCAGGATTTATCGTGGAGGGTGCAAAGATGGAAACTGTTACTCCAATCCCATATGATGTTGTCAATGATCTAAAGGGTGGTTATTAGGATTAATCATCTTGGTTTTGGTTTTGGGTCATGTGTGACATTTAAAGCTTCTAGAGCTTATATCATGTTTAAAAAATTTCCTTATTTTTTTCTTCCCGATTCAGATACAATCAATATTTTAACTTAAAAAGTTGGATAATTTTGTGGATGAACATTTGAATCGATTATGGAATTTGCTGAGATCCATTGGTTTTTCGAGTCAGATTTGTTCTTAGCAATGGAAAGTTTTTTGTCATAAAGCATCCAACAGGCTTCAAGTGGCCAGTCAATTTTAGCATGATGTAACATGACATTTCTGAAAGTGGGATGTCATTGTGATTGGTGGCTGGTGCTGGTTTAAACTTTAAAGCATCAAGACTCATGAGGAAAGCCTGAAAGTGTGATACTATATTTCAATGCAATGCAGTATCAGTGTACAACAAAAAAGCAAAAGCTTAAATCTTCTGCAGAATTTAATCCTTTTGGATTAATCTTTTCCAAAGTTTCCAATTTGGATCATGTGAAGTATGTAGAAAGTCAAGGATCTGTGCTCAGGAAAAAAGCTGGTGTGCGACACAAGCATTGGAACTGTACTGTCCCTGGCTTCCTATGTACTAAGGATTTAAATGGCTTTTTAATTTTTTATTTTTTCCCCTGAATTTAACCTAGTTAGGAAGAGTCTTTTGCCTCATATATAAAGAGGCATTTCCTTGAGGTTCTTATTTGTTGCAATTAGGGAAATAAGTTTTATGTTTGTCCACCAAGTTGAAGGATGAAGATCATCGGACTTCTTCCTGTCCTCCTCCTAGTCTTCACAAGTATTGCTGTTTGCTTTTTTATACGTTCAAGTTTCACGATTTTCAACATAATAAAAAAAACAAGTGAAGTAGTGTTAGGGATGCATTCGTGGGGAAGGCATATACGCGGAGATAGGCACAAAACCAAGGAGTAAACACGTGCGGGAAGTCCAACAGATTGGATGAGCAGCTATTTTTGGTAAATTTTATTTTTAGGCATTGGATTGTTATTGTTGCAATTTTAGGATTTATGATATTTGTTTTCAGTTATTGTTTATTTTTAGAATAGGATATTTGTTGTCAACTAGGATAGGATTTCTATTACAGTAGGGTTAATTTAGGAGATAAAAAAAAAACACTATATATTGAGAGTTTTACAAAGGAATAAAGCAAGCAATATTTACACAAAAATTATTTGAGATCGGATTCTCTCTCTAGACGAGGTCCTAGGTATTCAGGTCCCTGCAACGAGCTGATCTTCACCTTTCTTCGTCTTCATCGTAGGGAGGAAGAAGAACGATAACAAAGGGAAGTCTTCCCGCCACAATATCGATTTTCCAGTGAATTGCGCTGTGACTTGAGCTTAGGCCAAAGCCAATAACAATTTGGTATCAGAGCCAATCACCATGAGCGATTCACCTTCCGACTTAGATCCACTCCGCGTCATGATTATCGAATCAGAACGGAGGACAAACTCCTAGATATAAGAATTGTCTTAGAAGTTCAATAAAAAACTGGATTTGCTCCTCTAACACCTGTAGAACAGTGCAGTCACAAGGGAGGCATCAGGTAGCAACGCCCCTACACCACAACAACATACACAGATCCAGGAGGGTGGGAACACCTAGCCCTTTTAGGCCGTTGGGGCTATGGTGCCCCTATACATGAAACTTGACTTCCCAACATACGACGGCTCTGAAGATCCTTTGATTTAGCTCCATCGTAGCGAGAAGTTTTTTGCAAATCAATGGACAACGAATGTAGATAAAGTGGGACTGGCTTCCTTCCACCTTCTTGGCGAAGCACAACTATGGTTTCATCAATTAGAAGGGGAAAGACCTTGAATTGATTGGGGGAGTTCAAGTACTTTTGCAAGTTGCGATTCAGACCGCCTGCCCGCACCAATCCGTTAGGCGATCTGGTGACTTTGAGACAAACTGGAACCGTCGATGAATATAATAAGCAATTTCAGGAGAAGTTAGCATGGGCAAGCCATGTAGTATGGGTTGACCAATACGTCGGCCTATACACAGCCGGGTTGGCAGATTGGATACGCCTCGAAGTGGAGCTTCAAGAACCGCCCGGCCTGATGTACGCCATGAGCTTGGCACATGCCTATGAAACCCGATAGAAGCTGATGCGCGAACTGAGTGCGCGAAAGGGGTTTGTAAATCCCAATCGCAACTTGGGTGGCAACCAACCTACCACGAAGAGCATTGTAGCAACTGCAACAGAGAATCCCTAAAAGGTCCAAGCACCCACCTTTATCTGCCGCTTGAACCGAGCAGAGATGGCCGAACGGAGAGCCAAAGGCCTTTGCTACAACTGTGACGAGCTTTACACCATTAGACACCAATGTCAACGGCTATTCTGGTTGGAGGTGGGTGATGACGAACCAGAATCTGCCCTAGAAAAGGAAGAAGGCAACCCTGCGATCTTCCTTCACGCCATGACAGGCTAAAGGGGAACAAGTACGATGCAGATTCAAGCAGTGGTAGTTGAGTTCCCCTTGCGTGGCTTGGTCGACTCCGGGAGCACCCATAATTTTATTAGCCGGATAGCCATCGAGCACCTGCGACTCAACTACGCCGGTGAAACTGGAGTAATAGTCGCTGTGGCCAACAGAGACAACATCAAATGTCTAGGCCTTTGCAAAAGCATCCATTTCACCATTGACGGAACCGAGTTTGAAGCCGATTTTCTGGTCATTCCATTAGCAGAGTTTGATTTGGTGTTGGGAACCAAATGGTTACAAACCCTTGGACCTATTCTTTGGGATTTCTCAGCGCTCACTATGACCTTTGGAAACAATCAACAGGAGGTGAGGCTCTAAGGACGAGTCACCACTATGCAACCCCGACTTCATCTGATTAAGAACACCCCCAAGGAAGACACCGAATTAGAGAAACTCTTAACTGAGTTCAACGGCGTTTTCCAAGAACCTACAAGCCTTCCACCGCTCCGAAGTTGCGATCACCGCATTTGTTTGGAGCTAAACATTGGCTCAATGGTCGTCCGACCTTATCGATATCCTCACTTGCAAAAAGATGAGATAGAAAGGCAATGTGCACAAATGCTGCAGCAGGGAATCATTCGACCTAACCGTTTGCCATTCTCTTCACTAGTCCTGTTAGTCAAGAAACATGACAGATCTTGGCGGTTTTGTATCGACTACCAAGAATTAAATAACAAGACCATCAAAGACAAGTTCCCAATTCCAGTGGTGGATGAGTTATTAGATGAGCTACACGGGGCACAATTCTTCACTAAGTTGGACCTCCGGTCAGGCTACCACTAGGTACGAATGTTTAACAACGACGTGGAGAAAACGGCCTTCCGTACACATCACGAGCATTTTGAATTCCTGGTAATGCCGTTTGGATTGTCAAATGCACCTTCCACGTTCCAGGCCTTAATGAATGAGGTTTTCCGGAATCATCTCCGCAAATTCATCCTCGTATTCTTTGATGATATATTGATATATAGTAATGACTGGGACTCGCACCTCCGCCACCTATGGACAACCCTCAATCTGTTACAATCCCACCAGCTCTTCATAAAAAAGTCAAAGTGTTCATTCGGGACCACGGCAGTTGCTTATTTGGGGCACATCATATCCCGGGAAGGGGTTACCATGGACCTGGCAAAAGTTCAAGCGATTGTGGAGTGGCCAAAACCACAGAATGTCACAGCCCTCCGCGGGTTCCTTGGACTAGCTGGGTACTACCAAAAATTCATCCGAGATTATGGCCAAATCGCAAGCCCTCTCACTGCAATGCTGAAACGAAACTCCTTCACCTAGACGGAAGCAGCAGAGAAGGCATATTCACAGCTACAGGTAGGCTAGCACCACCCCATCTTGCAATTACCCGATTTCACACAATCATTCATAGTGGAATGTGATGCTTCCGGCAATGGAATTGGGGCGGTCTTGCAACAGAATCAACACCCCATCGCTTATTTCACCGCCAACTCGCCATTAGACATCACAAACTGGCGGCGTACGAGCGGGAACTTATCGGGTTGGCAAAGGTGGTTCAACATTGGCGACCTTATCTATAGGGTCATAAGTTCATCATCAAGACGGATCACTATAGTCTCAAATACTTGCTCGAGCAGCGCATAACAACTTCCCCACAACAACATTGGATAAGTAAACTCATGGGATTTGATTTTGACATCGAATACTGATCGGGGCTTTCCAACAACGCAACCGATGCACTATCTCGCTATCACTAGGATACTTTGGAGCTGAACGCCATTAGCTAACCTCACTTGGATCTTTAGGACGAGATAAAAGCTACAACAGCTAGTGACACCAACATCTAGCAACTCCGTCATCGGTTGCAACAAGGAGCACTGCCAGGACCTTGGACCGAGCAAGAAGGAGTCCTCTTGTACAAGGGCCGAATTCACCTTTCTAGCACTTCACCTCTAATTCCTGCAATCCTCTCAGGCGTTCATGATAGCACACATGAGGGTATGCAAAAGACACTCCAACGACTTCGCTAAGATTTCCATTGTGAAGGAATGAAAGGTACGGTCACTGAGTATGTGGCCCGTTGCCCCGTTTGTCAACAAAACAAGACTGCTTGCTTGCATCCAGCCAGGCTGCTATAACCCCTTGAGCTACCAACTCAAATCTGGGTCGACATATCAATGGATTTCATAGATGGGCTACCCAAATCTTGGGTCAAATCTGTGCTCTTGGTGGTCGTCGATCGCTTTTCCAAATACAACCACTTCATCGCCATGGCACATCCTTACACAGCCAAATGTGTGGCACAACTTTTCATGGACCACATTGTCCGCCTCCATGGCTTCCCCGAGTTTATAGTCTTCGACAGAGATGCAACTTTCACTAGCAAATTTTGGAAGGAATTATTCCGTCTTAGCGGCACCAAGTTAGCCTTCTCATCGGCATAGCACCCACAATCAGATGGGCAGACGGAGGTTGTCAACGGAACGATTGAAATGTACCTCCATTGCTTTGCATGGGACAACCCCAAGAACTAGGTTGATTGGCTACCATGGGCGGAATATTATTACAACACCTCTTACCACACAGCCCTATAGGATACACCATTTAAAGTAGTTTATGGAATAGACCCCCCGCGTCTCACAACTTATACACCAGGAGCAACCAAGGTCGAATCAGTGGAGGATGCCCTCGCAGCCGGTGATAAAATGTTGGGTGAAATCCGCTCACAGCTGCAAGTTGCACAACATCGCATGAAGACCCAGTACGACAAAAGTCGTAGAGAAGTCAAATTTGACATCGGCGACTGGGTTTGGCTTCGTCTACATCCCCACCGATAACTATCTTTGGACGGGAGGCAACGCTACAAACTCTAGCCCAAGTTTTACGGGCCATTTCAGATCAACAAGCGGATTGGTTCAGTAGCCTACCAGTTACGATTGTCCGACAATGCCAAATTACATGATGTATTTCATGTCTTTTTACTTAAACCACACATAGGTGATCCACCGCTACAGCAAGCACCATTACCTTTGGTTTCAGAAGGTCGAGTTATCCTGACACCAGCAGCAATTTTGTGTTCCCGCTTGAATAGGGGCCATTGGGAGCTACTTGTTCGGTGGGCTGGAACAGAGACAACTGACACAACTTGGGAAACGTTGGACACTTTCTAGGAGGCTTACCCTGATTTCGAGCTCAAGGACAAGCTCGTTCCCTAGGAGGGGAGTAATGTTAGGGATGCATTCGTGGGGAAGGCATATACGCGGAGATAGGCACAAAACCAAGGAGCAAACGCAATGCAGGAAGTCCAACAGATTGGATGAGCAGCTATTTTTGGCAAATTCTATCTTTAGGCATTAGATTGTTATTATTGCAATTTTAGGATTTATGATATTTGTTTTTAGTTATTGTTTATTTTTAGAATAGGAAATTCGTTATCAACTTGGATAGGATTTCTATTACAGTAGGGTTAATTTAGGAGATAAAAAAAACACTATATATTGAGAGTTTTACAGAAGAATAAAGCAAGCAATATTTACACAAAAATTATTCGAGATCGGATTCTCTCTCTTGACGAGGTTCCAGGTATTCAGGTCCCTGCAACGAGCTGATCTTCGCCTTCCTTCGTCTTCATCATAGGGAGGAAGAAGAACGACAAAAAAGGAAAGTCTTCCCGCCCCAATATTGATTTTTTAGTGAATCGTCCTGTGACTCAAGCTTGGGCCAAAGCCAATAACAAGTAGCTACCGTTGTGTCAACGGAAAATAATGGTTTTGTCTAGGCAGGATGTAAAAACTTTTTGAGTTGTTTTCTGCTACAATGACATGAAAGTTGCTTTTGATTGGGATGTCAGTAATGAAATGTTTCAAGAATGCGAAGCACGTTTATGACAAATTATATCTGATTCTACATTTTTGAATTCTCTATAGGCCATACCTAGAGCTATTTATACTGGTCCAAGCTGGATAAAAAAATTACATGAGTTTCTAGTTTAGAATTCTAGTAAGGCCATATCTTGAGCTATTTACACTTAATTGTAAGCCTTGTAGGTTGGTTTTGTCTGCTCGGAACAGTGAATCTAATCACACGGTGTAATCCTTCTTTGAAAGTAGGATGATTAGAGTTGCGATTTTGGATATCTTGTTACATATAATTTGGTCATGTAACTTGATGAAAATTCACTGGAGCTCAAACCTCTTTTAAGATCCTTTTTATTTTATTTTATTAATTTTCAATAGGATCGGTTTGATCGTGCAATTGCGATTCATGGGGCACACTCCACCAGGATTCCGGAGCACACTGCCCATAAGCTGAGCTGATCAATGATGACACAAATGCCAGCCGCATAAATGCACGCAGGAGTGCTGCAGACTACCAAGTCGCACGGGACGATGCAGATCGACGACCACCTGTGTTTTGCACTTACTACTGTAAATTTCCTCCTCAACATAAAACATCGCTTACGTTCTCATAGCAATATGCATAATCACAAGAACAATTGGGACGACCCTGGCGAAGAGGTAATTTGAGTTATTATTATTTTTTTTTTTTTTTTGATAAACAAGTAACCCGAATTTTATAAAAATATGTTAATATTATTTTATATATATGGGAGGACATATATTAAAATCCTATTGATAGAAAATAATTATTATAAAATAAAATAAATTTAAACAAAAAAAAAATTTAGAGATAATTTTTTGGCCATCCCAAGGCCAAGGGATGGCCAGTGGCCACCATGGTTGGGGGGGTTAGTTTGTCCAACCCTCCCCTAGTGGTTGTCGATGACCCTTGGTCTTGGAGTGGCTAGAAATGGTTTTATTTTTTATTTTTTTAGTTAAAATTTATTTTATATTATTATTTTATTATATTAATTATTTTCCACCAATAAGATGTTGATACGTGTCCTTCCATATATATGAAATAATATTAATATTTTTTTTTTATAAAACTCGGATTACTTGTTTGTTAAAAAAAATAATTCGGATCACCCTTTTACAAAAGATGAAAATAGAGGTAACATTTATGCAATTTTCCCTTTGATTAGACTCAGAACTTGATTATATATATATATAGAAACTAAAGTTGATGTGTTATAACAATTAAACGAATAGGACAACACGTGGTAAACTTAATAAATAAAATCAACTGCCCTGTTAGTATACAGTATACTTGCTTGAGATGATTATTATAATTCTCTTACTAGAATGAAAAGAATAGGTTTTTATTTTCACGAGAATGTTGTGCACAACTCGAATACATCCCCTCATCAATGTACAATGTAAACTTTAATTGTTTGGACCTACCAAGTATATATGAAAACCTTTATTAATGATAATTGTATAATGATTCTTTTATGTTACCATCATAAACCTTTTGTCGAGTCTAATTTTAAAATTTTATATTATCTCCATAATTCGATTCGTATTAGATCCAATGCTTAGCTAATATAAATACTCAACTTTAACTAGGAAGTTTTTATTTATTTGGAGTTGTCACCTAACTGAAGTTGGGAAAAATTATTAAATTATAACATATTGAGTAGATTAATTCTAATTTAAACAACTAGTTGTCGAAATCTCCTCTTTTTATTTTTTAAAGAAAAAGAAGAAGAAAAACCAGAGATTCTTGACTCGGGGGCTATCCTATTAAAACTCTAAAGTTACCACCTTATCCTTTTGAAATCTGAGTCATATTCTGATATCTTAAAAAAATTACACTAATAACGATTTGAAAAATGGTTTTTTTTTATTCTTTTTAGAGTTGCCTTATAAGGGTACCTATGTAGTCGCTATTCGGGATCAAACAAATCGTAGGTCATTTTTTATAAAACTTTGGTGGATTAGTTCAAGTTTTAATTATGAAAATACCTCGGGTTTACGTTTGTTATCATTTTTAAGATTTTAAAAGAAATTTTAAACTTAAACTTTAATATTTTTCTTTTAAAAAAAACTTTGATTTAAGGAAAACCAATTTTGGATTTATTCTAAAAAAAAGAATTTTCTAAGTGATAAAATAATTCATTATTTATTAATCTACCTTTATTTAATCTTGATTTCCATTATTTTTCATTTTTTTTATTTTTATATTATATTAGACATTTATCAAAAATCTAAAACCTAATTAAAATCCATTTTTTTTTAATTTTTGGATTATAAAAAAAATTTCTTTATTTCTAATAAAATAACTAAATAAATGGATAATTAAAGTAAATAAATGCAAATGAATAAAATAAAAAAAAATTAACTAACTTGGATGTGGATCACGGGTCAGATTGGTTGAGTTGGGTCACAACGGTCGGAGGATCCTTGTCAATGGCGTTCTGGTGGCTTTCGAAGGCGGTTGAGGGCTGTTTCTAAGCTTTCCAAGGGTGGGTAATCCAACTATGGTGGTGGATTTCTTCAAAAACTCCTCTAGGCGGTGGTTTGTAGCTTGGTCGGCGGTCGCGGCAAGGAAGAACTCCGACGAGCTTCGAAACCTTTGATTTTTCACTCTTTTCTCACTTTTGATTCGTCATCTAGGTTCCCCATGTCGTGCTCTATTTATAGGCACCAGAAATCGAGCTGGATAAGCTTGGATTTCCCTTTAATAGGCACGAATCGTATCTTCAATTGAAACCTAAATCTGATTTGCTCTAGATTTGTGTAAATCTTTGATTTTATTACGATTTGTGTTAATTGGATGGTGTTTATCTTATTTTTGTTAAAGATTTGTTGGATTTGTGCAAAAGATCGTATCAAAATGGCCGGATTTCATTTTTTCCTACAGCCGGTGATCGTTTCGAACGAAGGTTGAAGACGATCACATGCTCGGTGCGTGCGCTTCCTCTGTCCAATCAAAAGCTGACACCTATCCTAAGCGAGGAAAAAAATTGCAAAATGCGGATTTGCTTCCCCCACGTTTCGAACCCCTGACTGAACACCCCCCATGTGCACGCTAAGGCCGAAGCTCAGACTAGATGGGCTAGCTCACTTTCTCGTTTTTTTTATTAATCGCAAATTATACATATGCGTTACAATATTTATTATTTTTATATTATTTTGAAATTAAAAAAATTGTAAAAAATTATTTAACATCTTTTATTATTATTTCTATCATCATTTTCCAAAATTGGTGTATTATTCCTATTTATTTTATTTTTTCAATATTTTTTCTTTTATTTTTGCAAAATAGAAGGAAAATTGAAAAAAATAAAAAATTAAACATTATTTGTGATTAAGGGGTAAAAATAAGGTGTTTACACCTTTATTATAGTAATTATCATAAAATGGTATTGTGTTTTTGTCTCTTTCTATGATGTTACCACAAAGTTAGCAGACTAATTATATATCAAGCTCTTGAATAACAATCATAAATAGCAAAACATATTGTAAAACACATAAGACTAATCGAAGGGGTGATATATAGTGCACAAAATGTGATGGTGGCGTCGATGAACTAGAGCTAAACTACATGCTCCACCACACACAACCAATTCTTTCAACAACACGCATTTGTTAGTATCTCAACAGCAAAAAGTACATCATAATTAAGGGTGAATGTGGTTCAGTTTGGTATGGTTCATTTTTCGAATCAAATTGTATATAACGGTTTATTTTTTTCCTTTGTAAATTGAACTTAAGTATTTAGTTCAATTTGTAATTTTTTCAAACTTAAAAAAAAGAAGAAGATAGTTTGGTTTAGTTTGATTTATGGTTCGAATCGTTTTTATGCATATTATTAATTTTTTTATTCTATATATAAGTCAATATGTCATAAAATATTATACTTAATATAAAAAAAATAATTTATTGTCATTTTTTTTATTTCATTCACTATTTTTACTGCTCATTTGATATATTCAAGGAAATTTTATTATTTCTCTTAAGGTAATTATGGATTTTATATTAATTAATAAGAAAAATAAAAAATAAAAAATAGTAGATTGCTTGATAAACACTACACAAGAGAAGGAATTAAATAAGTAATATTGAATAATCTTTTTTAGTCATATAGTTTCTAGATTTTCACTACCATTTTCTTTTTCTTTACTTCTTATGGTTCAGTTCAATTTGAAACAATTCGGTTTGGTTTGGTTTATAATTTTTTTAAACCTAAAAAGACAAGTTGAACCTAATTTACAGTTCGGTTTGATATCCTTTTTTTTTTTTTCACCTAGCTTTAATTATATGTCTCCTATCATTTATAGTATTTAAAGGATGGTTGCTATCTTTTTCAACTAAGTACCCCTTTGTAAAATTAACATTAAATAACAGGGTATGGTTACCCAAAAGGTTAACTTTGGATGGTGTATTTTGTATTTTTTAGTCTCGACTATTTACTACCTTAGATCATAAATGACCTATAACAATTTTAATTGGTAAAAGGGTTAAAAAAATAAAAAAAATGATAGAAATCCAACCTTCGAACTACTCACATGAGCTAGGCTCTAAGGATTATAGAACCTAACGTGCTGAATCTTAAGTAGTCAACCAATTGAGGACGAGGCGACCTTTATTTATGGCTACAACCTACACCACTTGTTGAGTTGCTATGCCCTCTTACTACCATTTGAGCTAAAAGGCATTAGGTAAGTTAACATGAGACGATGTAGCGGCACATCCCTAGAGTTCGGACAGCTCGCATTGGCCTATCCTGATGCTTTTTAACCTTTTCTCACTCTTTACCTTTTTCTTTCATCTTCTCTCTTTTTTGATTTTTCTTCTCTTCCTTTTTTTTCTTCTTCTTGTAGGCTTTTAATGGAAGTGGTGATCATTTCTTCATTCTCTCCTTTTGAATGGTTTATAGCTCAAAGCATGTATGGCTTCTACAATAGGGGCTTTTCTTCATATTAAAGGAAATATACTATCAATGGCAATAATTACTCATGAGTTGATGCAACTAAGGCAAGCACAAAATAGTTTATCCTTTTCTTTTGATTGGTAATCCTAATGTCTTACCCTAACATGGGGTGATTCTTGATAGGGTTAATTCTGAAAATACTTCTTAAGAAGGATCAAAGGGGTTCACAAAGGATGGATGTGTTTAGGATAGAGAAATGAATGCCTACCGCCATTTCAACCCATGTATCAAGTTTAAGACAAACCTCCTTTAAGGAATGAGTTGAAACTCCTCATATAGATGTCACTTAACTCTCAAGTGTTTAGGGTTAGTGTTAGGAAATTAGTTTGCCTCATTTCATCCTAAACTCTTCAAATAATGGGATACCTTTCCTTAAGGAGAAAATTATGATTTTCGGTCTTTAATCTCTTATGTTCAATTAGGCTCAACTTTTGCTCAATCTGCTTTGACTTTCTCTAAACCTAATTGGTTAGAGCTAGCTCATTAATTGCCCACTAGTATTAGGCTAGTTCTTTGTTCTTGAAAATGTGCTCCCAATTGAGAGGGGCCCACTAACTAGGTCAAATAATTGCCCTAAGCCTAACCTAGTGAGCTGAGCTTGATTAACTTACTTGCAGTTGTTGCCCCAGGCATAGTTGGTTAAGTTGTTTCTCCACATGTCCTAGTGGTGATAGGCTAAGGTCAAGCTTGGGAGTATGCCCCCTTTACCTTCATTGAACCAATTGCTCCCTTAGGCTAAGTTTATTGAATTAGAATTGATCTCATTGGGCTTTTGATTGGTAACTCTCTAAACTATAGTGGAGATAGGCTTGGATTATTTTTTGGGCTTTATGGAGTGGATAGGCTTTTTATATGTGTTCATTGGGGTTTGGAGTGGGTGGATAGGCTTAGTGTGTCGGTCTTTGAAAAAGGTTAAGTCTTGAGCTTGTTAGTTCTTTTTGCTATGAGAAGAGTAGTGCTTGGGCCTAGGCTTTCATAATGGATTGGAAGTTAAGTTTGGTTTGGAAATGGGTAGATGGTTTTTTCTCCACTATTCTCAACAATTATTCTTACGAAGTCCTTTGAGTATATGCCCATCTCCTATGGTTTTCCCTTTTGCCCCTCACATTGGATTTGGATCAAGGTATTCTGATCTTGAAATGTGATTTACTTTAAGCTTCTTATATCTAGATTGAGTGACTACGGGCTTTGGGTTAGGCCACTTTGCTGAAAAGCAATTTTCGAAAGCCCTTTGAGAACCCTTACTTGTTAGCAAAATCCTTTATTTCATCTTTTGATTTTTTTTTTTAATTTTCAATTTTTTTGAAAAGGTTTATTCATTTTTTTTAAAGGACTCTTTCTTTTTTGAAAATTTTTGATTTTTTTTGAAAGCATTTTAGTCTTTAAAAGCCATAGTTAATAAGAGTCTAGAATTAATAAAGGTGTTAACTTATATGGTAGACACTAATAAAGGTAACTAAACCTAATACAAGAAAGACAATTTATAAGATAATAAATTCTACTACAAAGGTCAAATGGTGACAAAATTCTAAAAGGTGATAGCATGGTTGGTAACTTACGTTTGATTGTATCTGAATGGCAATTACAAAGGTGATAGACCATTCATTGTATTACAAAGGTGATAAGATAACAACTCACGATATACGATGTTATATAAATGTGGTACACTATAAAGAATGATAAATTATTAAAAGGTGATGACTATGGACAATCTAATGGAAGAGGATTATTTACAACCTATGGGAATAAGTGAAGTTTTTATTTTTGTACTTTTGCTTTGTTTTGTTTTTTCAATTTTTTTTTTGTTTTGATTTTTTTTTAAAATTTTTGAAACACTAAAGTTTCATGATTTACAGGAATTCCTATTTTGTAGATAAAGTTAGTAATTGTGACACTCTTTGATAAGAAATTATTTATAGGTTGACAAATTTAATGGGAGCTTTTATTACAAAGGTAATTGACTCAATAAAAGGGTGGCAACTTACAAAAGGTGATTAGTTATGAAAAGGTGACAACTATTGATAATCTAAAAGGAGAAGATTATTTAATATTTACAACCTATGAGAACAATTAGAGAACTTATCTCCTTTTTCTTTTTATGATTTTTTTCTTTCTATTTTTAACAATTTTATGACACCATTTAGAAAGAAATTGTTTACAAATTTATGTAAAGTGAAACCTTATCAGAAGAGAGATTTTACAATAAAGGTACAGGATTTTGTTATAAGGGTGACAATTTGTTAGGTTACATTTGCATAAAGGGTTGATAAGAAAAGGTTACAAATATTTACAAGGTTGATTGTAAATATTTATAGAAGGGATGCTGAGTTAATCTGATATAGATAATTACTTACAAGTCAACGAATTTGTTATTTATAAGATTAGAATCTAAAAATTATTATTTAGAATGCTGATGATTTAAAAGTTTTGATTCTTATAGGGTCGATAATCTAAAGGTTAAAAATATTTACAAAGAAGTGTTTGAAGACAAACAATCATTTTACAAGGTAACGAGTTTAAGGGTGATAATTATTTATGACCTAATTATTTACAAGTATCATTTTTCATTTTTCTTTTCTTTTTATTTTGCTGAAAAACAATAATATAAATATACATAAGTAGGAAATAAATTAATAAACAAGTAAATTATAACAGAATAAAAACACATAGATGCAAAGGTTGACAATTGAATAATAGTGTGGCAATTTTATTGAGTTGCAACTTTATTATTATCTTGATATTATATGAACTTGCTCCTTTTTTTTTTTACATAAAAAATAATTTAAAACATGTTGTAATACATTGGGATATTACTAAAGTTACAACTCTTAATTATTACTACATTCTTTTTTACAATATGCCACACTGTTTTTCATTTGCCAGCGTATGATTGTGAATGCAATATGGTGGGCTCTATAGGTCCTCAAGCTTTATAGCCTTACACATTTTTGAAGAAATGGTTCCTAAGTCATATTGAAGCAAGAGTGGGGTAACATAATCACCAACAAAAGGTAGTTACACCATAACTCATGAGTGGTTACACAATGGCCCTTCATTTTAGGTTCCTAAGGTGGTCTAGTCTAGACCATATCTAGCATGCATTGTTTTTAAAAATTGAAAGTCCACAAAAAAAAAAAAAAAGGCCCATTAAGCCTTTCACTATTTTTTTTTCTTTTCCAGCATCATGAAAACCCCGGTTAGTACAACTATTTATAAATAAGAATAATATATTAACAAAAAGAAAATTGAAAAAGGGAAAGAATTTAAGAATAAAAGCCACTGTTCCTTTTTTTTTATTAATTTTGAAAATCCTCATATGGCTAGCCCACTTGTTAACTTAGTGGATCACTAATCTGTTGAGTTAGATTTTTTCCTTTTTTTCCTTAATTTGACTGATATTAAGCCCAACCCACTTGATATAAGTTACTCAACAAAATTAAGGAAAATTAAAAAAAAAATTAAAACAACTTTTTGAAAGACTAGAGTAGCCACCCAACTGAAGTTGAGAAAAATGGAAAATTAGGATTAAAGGGATGAATTGATCCTAATTTTAGCTACTAGTTTGTATAAAAATATTTTTTATATAAAAAGATTTTTTAAAACAAGAGAAAATTAAGTTTAGGGACTATCTTATTTAAAACCTTTCGATTTCCATATAAGAATTTTTTAAAATAAAAAGGCTATTATTAAAAATTTCTTTCCCTTTTTGTTTTCTCTAAAAATGGTTAATAAGTACGTAAAAAGATGCACATGAAGAAAATAATCAAAAGCAAATAATCAAGATAAACAAAGAGACACACCTTTTACATATTTCCCTGAAAAGCTAAAAGAATTTGTTAGGTTTTCACAAAAAAGAAAAATCTCAATAAACTGAAAAAGAACAAAATTAACTAGAAATTTTCATGATTTTCTAAAAGAAAGAAAAGAAAAGTTAGCACTAAAAAAAAGTTTAAATAAATTGAAAAAGAAAGTAAAAAAAAAAACACTATAACTAGATTAACTAAAATAATATTTTTTTATATATAATTTCTAGTGAAAGAAAAGAAATTAGTAATATGACAAAAAAAAAAGAAAATAAAAAAATAATTTTAATTTTTACTTCTTTTTAGTTTTTATTGGTTTTGGGGAAAAATAATATTTTTATTTTTTTGTGGTCACCCCAAAGGTGTCTAAGTATTTACTAGTTGGAATTAGACTATCGTAGTTCCTTTTTTATTTTTTAAATAAAAATTTAATTTGTTGGTTATTTTTATTTATGAAAAAGCATGGCTTTAAGTTTTTAGCCAATTTATTTTTTATGAAAAACAAAAAAATTAATTTTTGTCTCTTTCTTGAAAAACTTTGAGAAAAAGGCCCATTAGGAGATTTTATTTGTGAAAACATTTACCTAGGTGTTAAAAAACTTATTTTTGGAGAAAACATGTTTATAAAAGAAAATTAAGTATTGAGAAGAACATTCTTCTTTTTTGGAAAAATTTTGGTTAAAGGAAAAGAAGAGATTTATATCTTAATTTATTTTATTTTACTAAAAAAATGTTTGCAATACATGAATACAAATATTACATATTTATTTTTATTTAAATAAAAAATAATAAAATAGAGAAATTAAGGAAAAGAAAAAGAAAAAAATTTACCTTGCATGGGGCAATTCACAATCAGTTTTAAGGCTTTTGATTGTCAGTAGTGGTGGTTCAAGGGTTGATTGAACTCCTATTATTGTGGGAAAGCAAACCCCTTGTAAACACCCCATTTTTGCCCTAGGAGTCAATAATCTTCAATAATAATCAATTTTCAATTTTTCCTAATTTTTCCCAATTTTTCCTAATTTAGCATAAAATAATAAAAATGTTCAAAAAATAAAAAAATAAATAGGAAAACACTTCAATTTTGAAAAATGATTTCGGAAATAGCAATAATGAATAATAAATAATTTTTACAAATTTTTGAAATTTCAAAAAATACAAAAAAATAGAAAAATTGCATTGCATATATGCAATTTGTGAAATAAATAAAATCGCGAAAGTGGGCTAGCCCAGTTGGTCCGGACCATGGCTAGGTGCGCGGGGGGGGGGGGGGGGGGGGGCTGGCTTGGTCAGACGTTCGAATCGTGGAGGAAGCAGTTTCCGCGTTTTGCAATTTTTCGACTTATCCAAGATACGTGGCAGCATCTGATTGGCTGGAAGAAACGCACGCGCCGGGCGCGTGATCGTCTCCTACCTCGAGCCCGAGATCGCCGGCGAAGAAAAAATTCGTATTTCGGCCGTTTTGATTCGATTTTTTTGCACAAATCCAACAGATCTTCAACAAAAATAAGATAAACATTATCTAATTAAAATCAAATCGCAACAAATCGTTGGATGGGCACGAATCGGAGTTGGTTTTTCAACCGAAAATCCGATCAGCTTCAATCGGAGGAAATCCGAACTTATCCAGCTCGATTTCAAGCGCCTATAAATAGAGGAGGAGATGAGGAAGCGAGAACACGGATCAGAATTGCGAGAAAGAGAGAAAAGAGTGTAGATCGGAGGAAACCCAAAGTTGCGACCGCCGATCGGAGTTGAGCCATCGCAAGGAGACGTTCTGGGAGTAAACCGCCACTACCATCGGATTCAGCACCCTCAAGAAGCTAGGATTCGACACTTCACCCGCCGCAAAAGACCGCCGGAACGCCGTGAACGAGCCAACCCCGCCGCCGTGTCCGACCGATCCGACCCGACCCGATTCGACCCGACTGACCCGACCCGTGCACCGACCCCGATCCAGGTAAGTCGGATTTTCCGGATTTTTTTTTATTTTTATTTAATTAATTTTGTTTATTTATTTATTCTGAATTAATTAATTAATTATTTGATATTTAGTTATTTATTTATTTATTTATTTATTTTTAATAAATAGGAAAATGTAGAAATTAGATTTTTCTAGAATTTAATAATGTAGAAAAATAATAAAAAAATAATAAATAGATAAATAAAAAATAAAAATAAAATAATAATAATAATAATAAAATATAAAAAAATAATAAAAAATTAGGAAAATAAATCATAAAATTTTAGATGTCAAATAGGATAGATAATAAACAAAAATTCCCAAAAATCACGAAAATCCACAAAAATCCCCCAAAATTCTCAGAAATCACAAAATTAACAAAAAAATCATAAAAGTCATAAAAAATCGTAAAAAGATAAATAAATAAGTTTTAGCACTTAGAGAAATCATTTTCATCAAATAAATCAAAATTGATGTTTTCCCTACAAAAATCATTTTCAAAATGAAATCAAGCTTAGGCTTAGAGGTTTTTTTAGGAAAAATCCAAAAAATGGTAAGAACATAAATCGAAAGAAATTTCAAAATTAAAATTCACCAATGCACTAAAGATTTTCAGAAAAGCAAACTACGGCTTGTTTGATCCTGAGTAGCAGGTACGTAGGCACTCATTCGGGTCAACCCATAAAATAAATGAAAATTCCTTTTTCTAAAATAAATTCAAAGACATAACAAAAATTAACAGAAACACAATGAAACACATTTCTAAAGATGAACAATTTTAGGAGATCAGGTGGTAACCGTATAGGTTTTAATAGGTTAGCCTCCGGACTTAGAAACTCTGGTTTTCCCCTTTTTCTCTTCTCACAAAAACGAGAAGAGGAAATAACGGCGACTAGTAGTCCAAATTAAGACTAATCCGCTCCTTTAGTCTTAATTCACTTTTTCCCAACAACAGTTGGGTGGCGACTTCAAAAATCGAATGAAATTCCTAACTCAAGTCGAGGATCTAGATTAGATGAGCACAGGGTTTAGTTTAGATCGGATTAGGAATGGGAATTAAAAAAAAAATTAGACTCGACAGGATGGCGACTCCGCTGGGGACCCATACTAGCAGGTTAGCCACTCGAATCTCTCCAAGCTGTTCTCTTAAAAAAAAAATGTGTTTCAATCATTACTTTGTTACTAACTTTGCAGGATTTAATTAAATTTTAGTTTCTTTACTGTGGGGGTTTTGCGTGCATACATATGTTTGTGTGAGTAGATGCGGTCGAACCCGGACCGTCCTAGAAACCTGAGACGGGGAGCCATTGTGTAGGTTTCGGGCGAAGTGAGTTGATTCACCGTTCGGGACTAATTAGGCTACCCCACCCTATGCTTCGATATGGCCTGAGATCCATTTCTTCGAGAATGCGGGAGGCCATAGAGCTCGGGAACCAGTTAGAACCAACCTACTTGCATACATAACATCGTACGAGGGGTTGACAATTGGATGACAATGTAATGGTTTGTTATTTTGTCCTTGGAGTTCAGGACTATTTCCCTGTAACATTTTCATAGCTCTGTTTGTAACTAGGCTTTTTCCTATTGTAATAGATGGCTAGCAGTGCAGTCGACCGCCTCCTCCGCAAAGAGATTCGAATGTACAGACCTTTGGACCCAAAATTGGTACTGGACCACTGGTTTACCTTGTACAACCCAGAGGAGCAGGCCTTCATCCAGCAGAAGATCGGCCCCATCCTCTCCCTGACTAAGTCAGAGGCGAATTTACCTATGGTCCGGGCCATGCTCCAGTTATGGGAGATTGAGCCCGCAGCTTTCTTCATTGGATCGCATGAGATCACCCCTACCCTGGAGGAGTACACCCAGTTGCTACAGGCTCCAGCGCTGACTGATCAGATTTACACGCCAGACCTCGAGGCTAGGCCAGCCGGCACCTTTAGTAGACTACTAGGCATCCGCAAAACAACGGTCAATAAAGCCCTGGCAGACTGTAATGGGTATTGCATATGAATGGATGACTTAGAAGCCTGGTTTATTGCCCGAGAAGACAATGGGGACAGAAAGGACATCCTGTGTGGAGACCCTAAGACTTACAGACAGAGAAGGGTGAACGCTTTCATCTTGATAGCCTTCGCCACCATACTGTTCCCCACCGGGACCTTCTATATTCACTACCGGGTTGCAGAGCTGGTAACCCAATTCCTGGAGGGAAGATCTTACATCCCGGCTCTACTGGCTGAACAGATCCGGAATTTGAATTTCCTTAAGAAGAAGGGTCATGGGATCCTCCGCTCCAGCATCAACCTTCTGCTAATATGGTTCGTAAGCCACCTCAAGTGCTTCGGGCTGAACATGGTCAGGAAAACCCTAGCCCAACAGGTGGATCTGGTGGGTTCCTGTATAGAAAAGGTGAAGTTACCCGGCGACATTACCAACCACAGTTGGGTAGATCTGCTTAGAAGCCTTAGCGCCGAAGATATTCTATGGACAGCCAGGTGGAGTTGCTGTAATAAAATCATCTTAACCTGCAGTAATTTCCAAGCAGTGCCATTAATTGGGATCAACAGATGTATCGGATATCACCCCAACTCCGTAGTCTGCCAATTCGGTACCGTCCAAGACATAGTTTATCGGCCTTCACTCGAAGCAGTCACCTTTGAGTACCAGAATCCGAACCTGTTGGTAGTCGAGAAATTTGCTAAGCTGGCAGAGGTCAAAGCACTTTGGGAAGCCAGAATCGAAAGCCCGAATGTGGACTTCGGTGAGCTAGATGGCGAAGTGGGAAAACACCGAGCCACCAGAGAGTTTGTAATCCGTCAGCTATACCAGACAGGGGAAAGAGCATACCGGGTTCCAGACGTCACCCAGCCAAGACCAGATAAGATCAATCCAGAGACAGAGATCTACTTGGAGCAGGTCAAGGCCCGGATGGAAGTATACTTCGAAGTTGCAGACTATAAGAAAAACATCTGGAAGGGACGCTTCAAGGAATCTGACCAAAGAAACAAGGCCCTGGAAGCACAATTAGAGAAGTGCCAAGCTAGGGTCAAGGAACTAGAAGCCATCATCAGTGGGAAGCCTGAGGCTCCACTATAGAGCATTATTTGTAATCTTTCATTTTTATTGAATTCCAGAATTATTAATAAAAGTGAAGTTTTAATTATACATTGTCAATCAGTTGTCAACCCTTTTATCTTTTAGCATCCGCGTGACACATGCATATCATTCTTGCATCCATCATACTAAAAAAGAAAAAATGCACGCCAGGTATCAAAATAGCTTCCAAGTAACTGAACCCACCCAGAAGCCCAGTCCTTACGCGCTTAAGAGCAAAAATGGCCAACAGCAGTGACAACCGCCACAACACCAACGCTGAAGCTGCCTCAGACTCTAGGATCATATCCCTAGAGCAAACGGTCCAACAGCTAGCTGCCCAGGTTCACCTCTTGACTGAAAGCATCGGCCTCCTGCGCAACACCCAGCCGGCTCAAGAAGAGTATTCAAGGGCTAGGAAGGGAAAAGCAGTGGAGGGACAGCCTCCGGAATACGAAGAAATCAATTCCCACCTTAACCCAGCCTTCGAGTATGAGCTGAAGGTCAGCCAGGGGCCGACCTCGGATGATCTGAAAAAGGAAATGGAAGAAAGACAAAAAGAGATGGAGAAGCGACTCTTCCAGCAGCTCAATGACAAGATGAAAACTATTGAAGGCCCTGATGGTTTTGAACAGGCCAGAATCACTAACCTGCCATCATACAGGGAAGAGGCATACCCTGACAAGTTCAAGACCCCAGATTTTGAAAAATATGATGGGACCGGCTGCCTCAAGATGCATACCAAGCTATATGCCCGGAAAATGAGCAAGTATGCTCAATACGATCAACTCATGCTCCAGACCTTCCAGGAAAGCCTCACAGGCCCCGCATTGGTATGGTATGCCCACCTCGACTTCAACATTGTCAACACCTGGGAAAAGCTAGCCCGGGCCTTTTATGATCAATACAAGTTTAACATCGAAGTTGCCCCATCTGTAATCGATCTAGGGAGTCTCCGAAAAAGACTTACTGAGCCGTTCAAGGAATATGCTCAGCGCTGGAGGGCCCAAGCCGCCAGGGTAGCCACTCCGATGTCTGAAAAGGAATTGACCTCCATATTTGTCAATACCTTGGACAAAACTTACTTTTCACATTTGGTAGGCCAGACTTCTTCCAGTTTTGCAGAAGTAGTGGCTGCAGGTTGCAGGATCGAGAATGCCATCACCACTGGCAGGCTCCAATCAATGGAACCTCCTAGGGTCACACCCACCCAAAGGCCCTTAGGAGGAAACAGAGTTAAAGAGCCCACAGTCAGTACAGTGCATTCTAATAAGGCAGAAAAACCTGGGACTCGGGTAACTTTCCAAACCACGAATGCCCCAGTCCAGCAACCTACGACGGGTCATACACAAGTCGCCAGGCCCCCAAGGCAGTTCACTCCAATCCCCATACCGCTCAATCAAGTCTTCGCCCGGTTGAGGGCAGACAACTTGATTAGTTTCGAACTCCCCAACGACCGATACAGGCCCAAGAACTTCGACTCCAACCTCAAGTGTGACTATCACATGGGTCAAGAGGGGCACTCCACGGATAGGTGCTGGAGGCTCCGGCACAAAATCCAAGACTTGATTAACGCAGGGATCATACAATTAGATTTTGTGAACACCCCAGCACCTAATGTCAACACCAACCCGTTGCCCAATCACAGGCCTACCATCAACATGATCACGTCAGAAGAGTCAGCTCCTAAAGAAGCCCTTAAACAGAATCTGGCTGAGCAACCCGCTTCGGGAGAGACTCCAAAAGCACACATTAAAGGAAGATGGTTATCCGGGGACCCCACGGTTGGCACTTTGGGAGAATCACACGGGAAGTTTCAGTACTTGGTAAACTATTCTTACACTCCGACTGAGCAAGGGCCGCCTAGTGGGTGGGGGCCGGAATTTGAGAAGCAAGACAATCTAGCAAAGGAAGAGGGAAAGACCATCAACATGATCAATTCTCAGAAGCCCAGGGTTATACGATGCTATGAGGGACAATCAGTCGAGGTGCAAATCCCGAGGAAAAGGTATGTATTCAATGTTCCCGTACCAGCAGAGAATTACAAGGATGCACCATTCGACTATCGGGCCCTCGAACAAGAGCGACCTCCTATAGTGGGAGGTATCACCCACTCTGGGAGATTATATGATCCGAAGTATAAGAGCCCGACCGAAGAACCCAATACGGAGAAAACAGAGGAAGTGGAAGAGGGTCTTGCTGCATTTACAAAGATGGTAAAGGCCAACGAATACAAGATCATGGAACAATTGAATAAAGTTCCGGCGCAGATATCTCTCATGGGCCTTCTTACCACATCTGAGCCCCACAGGGAAGCACTCTTTAAAGTGCTAAAACAGATTCAAGTCCCGGAGGGTATTGCTACAGACAAGATGGGTCACATGGCAAACTCTATCTTTACCATGGATCAAATATCTTTCTCTCTAGAGGAGCTAGGAGAAGAGGGAGACCAACATACCAAGCCACTATTCATAGTGGTCCGGTGCAATGACACCATCGTCTCCCGAGTACTTATCGACAACGGATCATCCCTCAACGTCTGCCCATTGGCAACACTCAACTTATTGGGGGTCGATCCAAGCAATATAAAACCTAGCTCCACAGTGGTCAGAGCCTTCGACGGGTCAAAGAGGGACATTGTGGGGGAAGTGAACCTACCAGTGGAAATCGGTCCACAAGTATTCCACATCTCCTTCCAGGTCCTCGACATCCCAAGGTCTTTTAACCTGCTCCTGGGACGACCCTAGATACATGCTGCTGGTGCCATTCCCTCTAGTCTTCACCAAAAGGTCAAATTCATCACAAATGGGCAGATAGTTACAGTACTGGGCGAGCGGGATTACGCCATATACAAAGAGACTGCCATACCTTACATCGGGGATGAAGGTTCAGAAGACCTGGGGTTGCAGATTTTTAACGAAGTGAATATGATGACCAGCAAGGAGGGCCATCAGTTTAAAGAGGGGTAGCACGGGACCTTCGGACTGGGGTATGTTCCTACGGCCGCGGAAGAAGCACAAGTGAGGAGTGTTAAAGGCAGAATAAAGGGGAAGCTGATTGACACCCAGATGTGCATCCCATCTCTCCAACAATCTTTCCGAAGGGCAAATACCATTCAAGAGCTTCAAATAAACAAAGAGGACAACAACAAAGGGGAATCAATCTCCCGCATGTCCAACCAACATCCAGCTCTGAACAACTGGTTTTGTTGTCCTATCAATAGCGCTAGGTTAGCTCAAGAGTAGAAAAAATCATTGAACAAATTTTATTGAGACTATTTATCGAATTCCATTACAGTTTGTTTCTTTTATTATTATATATGATTTCATTTTTTATGTCACTCAGATCTCCCACCATCGAACATCAGGGATATTTCGCGCAAGTAGAACGTAAAAACACTGATATCGTTCCCAACGCTGCTGGGTCAGTTGTTGAAGACGATATCTTAGACCACGAAATAATACAAGAAAATTGGCTAAAACATGAACAAAGCGGAATCTCGATCGACGAGCCTATGGAGACAGTAAATCTAGGCAGCATGGAAAACCCTAAGAACCTCAAAATCGGGACCAGTTTGAGTGCCGAGCAAAAATGTGAGATAACCGAGCTATTAATCGAATATGCAGATGTGTTTGCCTGGTCATATGGTGACATGCCAAGGCTAGACCAGTTGATAGTAGTTCACAGGCTTCCCACAAGGGAAGATGTCAAACCTAAGAAACAAAAAGTAAGAAGATTTAGGCCCGATATCTTGCTAAAAATCAAAGAAGAAGTCAAGAAACTACTGGAAGTAGGATTCATCGAAGTATCCGACTACCCAGAATGGGTGGCAAATGTAGTCCCCGTTATAAAAAAGAATGGAAAAGTGCGCGTATGCGTGGACTTTCGGGATTTAAACCAAGCCACGCCAAAGGATAACTTCCCCCTACCTCATATTGATGTTCTAGTGGATAACACCGCGGGAAACCATCTCTTCTCATTTATGGACGGTTTCTCAGGATACAATCAAATAAAAATGGCCGAGGAAGACAAGACCAAGACAACCTTCATCACAACATGGGGAATTTTCTGTTACAAAGTCATGCCCTTCGGTTTGAAAAACGCCGGGGCAACGTATCAGAGAGCCATGGTCGCCATACTTCATGACATGATGCATCGTGAGGTTGAGGTATATGTCGACGACATGATAGCCAAATCCAAAGAAGGAGAAAGCCATATAGATATCCTGAGGAAATTGTTCAAACGACTGAGGAAGTTCTAGCTTAAGTTAAACCCGGAAAAATGTACTTTCGGGGTTACAATGGGGAAATTGTTAGGGTTCATCATAAGCCAGGAGGGCATTAAGATTGACCCTGACAAGGTAAAGTTCATATTAGAGTTACCTTCCCCACGCTCCGTTAAAGAAGTAAGAAGCTTGCTGGGTAGACTAAATTATATAGCTCGGTTTATCTCACAACTCACCGACAAATGCCGGCCGCTATTCCGTCTGTTGAAGAAGAACGCCGCAATAGAATGGGACGACGAATGTGAAGAAGCGTTTAGGACAATCAAAGACTATCTTATAAAACCCCCGGTCTTGATAGTCCCGAAACAAGGAACACCCTTATTCTTATACCTCACCATACTCCCTGAATCCATGGGATGTGTGTTGGGGCAGAAAGATGAAGAGGGAAGAGAACGTCCCATATATTATTTGAGCAAGAAGTTCACAGATGGGGAACAAAGGTACTCAGAGGTGGAAAAGACGTGTTGTGCATTAATTTGGGTCATGCATCGACTAAGGCAATACACCCTTTACTATCATATTGAGCTGTTGACAAGACATGATCCCTTGAAATACTTGGCAGAGAAGCCAACATTGATGGGTAGAATCTCTAAATGGCAGATGCTTCTATCCGAGTTTGACATCACGTATGTAAATCAAAACTCGATAAAGGGACAAGCCTTAGCCGATTAGTTGGCCGAACACCCTGTCGAGACAGATACCCAAGAAATACAAGTCTAATTTCCGGACGAGAACATATTAACAGTAGAAGATATGCCGGTAGAAAACTCTGGGAGAGAGCAGAATGGTGGGTGGAAACTGTTCTTCGACGGGGCTGCCAATGTATTCGGGTGTGGGGTTGGGGCAGTATTGATATCCCCAGACGGCACTCAATTCCCTGCAGCGACAAGACTTACATTTTCCTATACCAATAATATCGCGGAATATGAAGCATGTATTCTTGGCCTCAAGATGGCCAGCCAAATGGGAATCCGCGAATTAGAGGTGTACGGGGTCGCTCATCATACTACAAACAAGAGGAGAATACAAAACTAAAGACCCCAAACTGGTACCGTACCATCAACACTTGACAGAGCTGATTGAGAAGTTTAAGGAAATCACCTTTACGTACATCCCGAGAATTCAGAATCAGTTCGCAGATGCCCTAGCCATACTAGCATCCGTGATTCAAATAACAGGAGGAGCCGAAGTGCAACTGATGGAAATAGACATCGAAAGTCGGCCCGCTTATTGTTTGACAATTGAAAAGATACAAGACGATAAGCCCTGGTATCACGACATCAAGACCTTCCTCCAAGAAGGTAAATACCCTGAAATGGCGAGCAAGAATGACCAAAGAACGCTCAGAAGGTTGGCAAGTCATTTCTTATTAAGTGGGTCTATACTCTACAAGAGATCATATGATACCACCCTGTTGAGATGTGTGGACAAAAATGAAGCATGCGAACTCATGAAGGAAATACATGAAGGGGTATGTGGACCTCATATGAACGGCTACATGTTGGCCCGAAAAATCATGAGGTTAGGGTATTACTGGTTAACCATGGAGTCGGATTGCATAAAGTATGTTAAGCACTGCCACCTGTGCCAAGTATACGCAAACCGGATCAATGCTCCACCCAACGAGCTACATTTGTTATCGGCGCCGTGGCCTTTCTCCATGTGGGGAATCGACATAATCGGCCCAATCACTCCAACGGCATCCAATGGCCACAGATTTATACTGGTAGCGATTGATTACTTCACCAAATGGGTAGAAGCGTCATCATATACCAATGTCACAAAAGGGGTAATAATCCGCTTCTTAAAAAGGGACATAATAGCCCGTTATGGAGTTCCTGAGTCGATCATCACCGACAATGGTACCAATCTCAACAATAAATCGATGACAGGTTTATGTCAACAATTCCACATAAACTACAGAAATTCAACCCCCTATCGGCCTCAAATGAACGGGGCAGTAGAAGCAGCTAACAAAAACATCAAGAAGATCATCGAGAAAATGACAACAACTTACAAAGATTGGCACGAAATGTTACCATTTGCTCTCATGGCTTATAGGACTTCAATAAGAACATCTACGGGAGCTACCCCTTACTCATTGGTATATGGTACAGAAGCAATGCTACCAGTGGAAGTCGAGATACCATCATTCAGAATCTTGTCAGAAACTCAATTAACAGAATCGGATTGGGTAAAGAAAAGGCTTGATCAGCTGAATCTGATTGATGAAAGAAGACTTACCGCACTATGTCATGGTCAGTGTTACCAGCAGAGGATAGCTCGAGAATTCAACAAGAAGATGAGACCTCGGTACTTCAAAGAGGGCGATCTAGTACTAAGAAAAGTTCACCCGAACGCCCAAGACTCCAGAGGAAAATTCACTCCAAATTATGAAGGCCCGTATGTGGTGAAAAAGGTTCTGTCAGGTGGTGTTCTAATATTAACTCAGATGGATGGTCCAGAATTGAGAGACCCCGTCAACACAGATGCTGTAAAGATGTACTATCCTTAGGCAAGGGAATTGAAAATTTGCCAATGTTTATGAAAGCCAATATTCGATACAAAGTTCGTTGAGTCGAGTTTTTACTTTTCTACAAGCAAAGCTAATATCCCTGAATGGTCAATAATCCCAATCAATTCTTATCACAATAAATACACCTAAACACATTACCCACCACTTTGTCAATGAAAGATAAACACTAAAATGATAATGAATCTTAATGTAATTTGTGATATAATTTTGTCTACTCCTAAGCAGTAAAACTGAGCGCATTATTAAGATAACATTACCGTCGAAAGAGCTTTGTGCATAAAGAAAAGAGGCACATCAAGATTTTCAATCCAGTGTCAAGATAAGAAGAAAAGAAGCAGGAACAAACCAACACGAAGGTTCAGTTGTTTGGTTGCTATCCGAGATAAACTGGCAAGCATATTAAAATAGGTAATTATCATCACATCATGAAAGGCATCACATCATCTAGCTTAGTAAGAAGCATGTTCAAAAGTACCAGATGAGTCAACTCATAATGAAGCACGTGTCTAGACATTTCCTTTAATAGGGTTAGTCAGCCCAATATGGGCACTTTCCCGAAAAAACCTATTCTCAGGGTCAGCTCATAAGGGCACCTTTTGAGACAGTTCTATTTTAGGTTAGTCAGCTCTTGGGGCACTTTCCTAAAAGTCAATCCAAGGGTTAGTCAGCCCAATATGGGCACTTTCCCGAAAAAAACCTGTTCTCAGGGTCAGCTCATAAGGGCACCTTTTGAGACAGTTCTATTTTAGGTTAGTCAGCTCTTGGGGCACTTTCCTAAAAGTCAATCCAAGGGTTAGTCAGCCCAATATGGGCACTTTCCCGAAAAAACCTGTTCTCAAGGTCAGCTCATAAGGGCACCTTTTGAGACAGTTCTATTTTAGGTTAGTCAGCTCTTGGGGCACTTTCCTAAAAGTCAATCCAAGGGTTAGTCAGCCCAATATGGGCACTTTCCCGAAAAAAACCTGTTCTCAGGGTCAGCTCATAAGGGCACCTTTTGAGACAGTTCTATTTTAGGTTAGTCAGCTCTCGGGGCACTTTCCTAAAAGTCAATCCAAGGGTTAGTCAGCCCAATATGGGCACTTTCCCGAAAAAACCTGTTCTCAGGGTCAGCTTATAAGGGCACCTTTTGAGACAGTTCTATTTTAGGTTAGTCAACTCTTGGGGCACTTTCCTAAAAGTCAATCCAAGGGTTAGTCAGCCCAATATGGGCACTTTCCCGAAAAAAACCTGTTCTCAGGGTCAGCTCATACGGGCACCTTTTGAGACAGTTCTATTTTAGGTTAGTCAGCTCTTGGGGCACTTTCCGAAAAGTCAATCCAAGGGTTAGTCAGCCCAATATGGGCACTTTCCCGAAAAAACCTATTCTCAGGGTCAGCTCATAAGGGCACCTTTTGAGACAGTTCTATTTTAGGTTAGTCAGCTCTTGGGGCACTTTCCTAAAAATCAATCCAAGGGTTAGTCAGCCCAAGATGGGCACTTTCCTAAAAATCCGTTCTCAGGGTCAGCTCATAAGGGCACCTTTTGAGACACTACCACAGGTTAGTCAGCCCAAGATGGGCACTTTCCTAAAATCTATTTTAAGGTTAGTCAGCCCAATATGGGCACTTTCCTAGATTCTCCTGATTAGTCAGCTCTTGGGGCACTTTTTGGAAACATCCTTCCTAAACAATTGCTAGTCTAACAAGACGCTTCTGTCGACAGGTAGCCAGCTCATAAGGGCGCTTCCTAAGTAAATTTTCTTTCCAAGGTTGCAAGTCTGATAAGACACTTCCTATCATTATTTCTCATACATTCCTACTCGATGCTTGAGATGTGTCCTGTCGCCAATTAGTTAGCCCATAAAGCACTTTTTGGAGAGGGAACATTACCTTGAATTGTTAGGAACATCTTCAACCGTAGGATTATCAGCTCTTGGGGCATTTTCCTACTAAAACCTAATTCAAGAGGTCAAAAATGGCGTCTTTTGTTTGTCTTTGTAGTTAAGTTTTTCAAACTTTACCACAAAGAGGGGCAGCTGTAAACACCCCATTTTTGCCCTAGGAGTCAATAATCTTCAATAATAATCAATTTTCAATTTTTCCTAATTTTTCCCAATTTTTCCTAATTTAGCATAAAATAATAAAAATGTTCAAAAAATAAAAAAATAAATAGGAAAACACTTCAATTTTGAAAAATTATTTCGGAAATAGCAATAATGAATAATAAATAATTTTTACAATTTTTTGAAATTTCAAAAAATACAAAAAAATAGAAAAATTGCATTGCATATATACAATTTGCGAAATAAATAAAATCGCGAAAGTGGACTAGCCCAGCTGGTCCGGACCATGGCTAGGTGCGTGCGCGGGGGGGGGGGCTTGGTCAGACGTTCGAATCGTGGAGGAAGCAGTTTCCGCGTTTTGCAATTTTTCGACTTATCCAAGATACGTGGCAGCATCTGATTGGCTGGAAGAAACGCACGCGCCGGGCGCGTGATCGTCTCCTACCTCGAGCCCGAGATCGCCGGCGAAGAAAAAATTCGTATTTCGGCCGTTTTGATTCGATTTTTTTGCACAAATCCAACAGATCTTCAACAAAAATAAGATAAACATTATCTAATTAAAATCAAATCGCAACAAATCGTTGGATGGGCACGAATCGGAGTTGGTTTTTCAACCGAAAATCCGATCAGCTTCAATCGGAGGAAATCCGAACTTATCCAGCTCGATTTCAAGCGCCTATAAATAGAGGAGGAGATGAGGAAGCGAGAACACGGATCAGAATTGCGAGAAAGAGAGAAAAGAGTGTAGATCGGAGGAAACCCAAAGTTGCGACCGCCGATCGGAGTTGAGCCATCGCAAGGAGACGTTCTGGGAGTAAACCGCCACTACCATCGGATTCAGCACCCTCAAGAAGCTAGGATTCGACACTTCACCCGCCGCAAAAGACCGCCGGAACGCCGTGAACGAGCCAACCCCGCCGCCGTGTCCGACCGATCCGACCCGACCTGATTCGACCCGACTGACCCGACCCGCGCACCGACCCGGATCCAGGTAAGTCGGATTTTTCGGATTTTTTTTATTTTTATTTAATTAATTTTGTTTATTTATTTATTCTGAATTAATTAATTAATTATTTGATATTTAGTTATTTATTTATTTATTTATTTTTAATAAATAGGAAAATGTAGAAATTAGATTTTTCTAGAATTTAATAATGTAGAAAAATAATAAAAAAATAATAAATAGATAAATAAAAAATAAAAATAAAATAATAATAATAATAATAAAATATAGAAAAATAATAAAAAATTAGGAAAATAAATCATAAAATTTTAGATGTCAAATAGGATAGATAATAAACAAAAATTCCCCAAAATCACGAAAATCCATAAAAATCCCCAAAAATTCTCAGAAATCACAAAATTAACAAAAAAATCATAAAAGTCATAAAAAATCATAAAAAGATAAATAAATAAGTTTTAGCACTTAGAGAAATCATTTTCATCAAATAAATCAAAATTGATGTTTTCCCTACAAAAATCATTTTCAAAATGAAATCAAGCTTAGGCTTAGAGGTTTTTTTAGGAGAAATCCCAAAAATGGTAAGAACATAAATCGAAAGAAATTTCAAAATTAAAATTCACTAATGCACTAAAGATTTTCAGAAAAGCGAACTACGACTTGTTTGATCCTGAGTAGCAGGTACGTAGGCACCCATTCGGGTCAACCCATAAAATAAATGAAAAATCCTTTTTCTAAAATAAATTCAAAGACATAACAAAAATTAACAGAAACACAATGAAACACATTTCTAAAGATGAACAATTTTAGGAGATCAGGTGGTAACCGTATAGGTTTTAATAGGTTAGCCTCCGGACTTAGAAACTCTCGTTTTCCCCTTTTTCTCTTCTCACAAAAACGAGAAGAGGAAATAACGACGACTAGTAGTCCAAATTAAGACTAATCCGCTCCTTTAGTCTTAATTCACTTTTTCCCAACAACAGTTGGGTGGCGACTCCAAAAATCGAACGAAATTCCTAACTCAAGTCGAGGATCTAGATTAGATGAGCACAGGGTTTAGTTTAGATCGGATTAGGAATGGGAATTCAAAAAAAAAATTAGACTCGACACCCCTCAATCAATTTCAAGATCGAAAGCTTATATCTTGGTCAATTTCACTTTAACCCGTTCTTTAAGCTTGTGAACCCAAACTTTGATTCTTGATCAAATTAGAGTCTTCCTAAGTTATTGAATGTAGTTGATGGTTGGGCTTTACTCTAATGATGAAGGGGAATAATTCTATGGCTTTGATTCACTTCAATTGCTCTCAAATGAGAGAAGTTGAAGAGAGAGTGATGGTGGTCACAGTTACTATTCCTAGAGTGAGAAAATGAGTGGTTCTTGTAAATACGAGCTTCTTAATTTTTGTTCCCCCTAAAATAAGTTCTAGGGATCCCTATTTATATGAACAAGTGATGAGTAGTACCCAAGAAACTCTAGCTTTGAAGAAATATTGAATCTTTGCTATTAATGGTTTTTTTTTTTTGACTTCCTCTTATTTTTGACCGAATTTGATCTTGAATCTATGGAAACTTTTTGAAATTGAAGATGCAAATATGTTCTAGAGGTTTTACTTGACTATTCTATATGTTTATTTTGTGATTTGCAAGTTAATTTAGTCTCTAGTAGCTAATTTCAAATTGGATATAATGAATGTGTATTTTATTTTTTCTGATTTTTGAGTTTATTTTTAAGGCACTTTATTATAAAATTCGAATTTGGAGTGCAATGGATAGTACTCCAAGTGTATATTTAATTTCCATTTATTGTTTGATTTAATTTTGCTAGAAAATGAGAAAATTTGGGTAATATATATATAAAAGAATGGACTTTTTCTTTTCTTTTCTTTTCTTTTCTTGCTACTTGATGAACCTAGGAGGAAGAAGATGTGCGGTCACATGTGCATACAATGCATGCATGCTTACTTTGGATTAAACCCACAACCTTCTTCTTTTCAACCCACACACCTAACTAGTTAGGCTATGCTCGGTTTTGATTATTTCTTAGTTCAAATAAAATATAACCTATTTTTGGACCAAGTAAAAGGCCTAATTACTTTCAGGCCTTAAAAAATTAATTTCATCCCAAAATTAGGGCTCTTCTTAAAAAAAGAGAGCAAAAACTAAGGAGATAAAAATAGGGTGTCTACACATTAATGAGAGTAGAAGCCGAGGTAAGTCTTATTTGTAAAATACCCAAATATACTGGGTAACCAGTGCTTTGGCTAAGAGGCATTGATTTGACTTGGGGAGTTTTATAGCTAATTGTTGCTCAAGATATGTTGACCTGGCCTTTTGGCGAGCTGCTCTTTAAGTTATGATGCCATGCTTAGACTGTCTTGTTGATGAGGATCAATTAGCATCTAAAAGGAAGGAACCAAAATCCTATGATCCATTACATTGTATTGGAGGCCCGATGACCCGAGCTAGAGTTAAGAGGATGAACAAAGTTCTACAAGGATTAGTCATGGATCTACAAACTAAGGAATCAAGTTACACTAAAGGAGAACCAGCACTTATCAACTTGATTCACGTTTCCATGGAAGGATGCAATGATTTAGAGGCTTTAGAATAAATTAATTTTATTGAACCAAAAAGGGAGAAGCACATTCAGTTTTATTATTTGTTATGTTTTGGTTTTATTTGTTTGGTTTGTAATTTATATTATTTAGTTGCCTACTTAGTTACATGATGATAAAGAAACAAATAGATTTGGCAACTTAGGTTTTCCATATTATTGCATGTACTCTATATAAATCGTGTAAGGGGCCGGCCATAGGATATCTTATTATTGAATTGAGAAAACACAATTTTCGTGAGAGTACGGAAACCCTTTTTTTTGTTCTTTTGCAAAAGAACTCTTCCATAGGAATTCTTAACCGAATTGCTTGGAAACCTTTTTAATAACTTAGGTTTTAGTCAACAGGTGTGATTGGGGTCTAGTTACGCACTACTTGTTCGAGACGATCCTCGGGGTAATTGAATCAAATAGCGTCGTCGGGGTTCTAAGTTTAATATACCTAGGGTTTCATGCATCGTTTGGTTTGGCTTCTTGAATCAAGTAAATTCTATCCCTTTTTCATTATTCGTCTGTTGTTATTTTCCATACTCATATATGGAAATTCGTATATATATATATATATAAATCTTATTCGGTCACAAAATCTTGGAGACCGACAACATCTAGGTTTAGTTAGTCTTTGAAAATTCAATTGTTGTTCAATTCATAGTTCATCTTGGAAGGCATACGTACCAAAAAAAAAAAAAAAAAGAAAGAGAAATCAATTCGGTAAAAAAAATCATCAAGAACCGAAATCTCCTAGAGAGAAAATTTAGTTTTGGCAAGTTTCAATTCAATTGCCAAATTCACTTTCCAATTCCAAAATTCAAGACCGCAACATATATCTTTGCC